>BSBK01006092.1:2500-395000 GCA_027943335.1 Chamaecyparis obtusa
CACACTCTAAAAGTGCTGAAAAATCAGCCCCCTTAGTTTTTGCCTAACTCCACTTTTCGGACTTTCAGACTTTCAACCCCCTCAATCTTTCACACTTCGAAGTGCCGAAATATAACATTTATCCAAAAGAAAACTCCTTTGGACCTCACCTTTGTTTTGTGTTTCAGACACTGAAAACTCCTTGATTCTTTTCCCTCTAAAAGGCCAAAGCTCTAACTACATGATGGCTTTTTCGTTGTTTCGGTATTTCAGAGTGAACATATCTTTTTGTAGTCTAAAATGTCAACACTACATTCTCAAGCCTTTAGGCTTGTGTTTTTTGTGTTTTTTGGTTTTTTCATGCTTTTCTTCCTCATTAGTACTTTTTTCCTTATCTCAGGTATCTGTTACTAATTCATGTCCTTTTGTTTTTTTACAAAATGTCAGAAAAGGTGAACTCCCCTGCAATTAAATACCAATTGAAGGGTTACCATACACCCTCCAAAGTGGGAAACCTACATGCCAAAATCATAGACATACATTAGGAATGTTAGTTGGAATGACTACTTCGTGAAGTGTGCCCAACAGTGGGAAGATCTAAGGACTGTACTTCATTAGTTTACTATTCACTAGTGAATGCAGCGGCACACCCCGTGTCTATCCTCTCTTTAGATTTGATAGTCATGCTAGCAAACCACTATGTACTAGATGAAAGGCTGGTAAAGAACAACATGGGAGAGGTGGTACTGGACCTCCAATCATATAATATTGGAGACATCTTCCACTTTCCCAAAGAGATAGATAGGTTCTATGGATTTTTTATTGATAAGGGCATCAAATTCTATAATAAGGACATTCAATTGGTGCATGAGATTGTGAATACTAAATATCTGATACAACCTCTGCCAAAAAACAAACTGCACAAAATAGATATGAGGAGGGGATACATGAAAGATGACATCCAAGTAGCCATCACTATGATTAGACGGGTGTATGGGCTACAAAAGCCAATTCAATTAGAGTCATGGATGATCCTCCTCATTGAAAGGATAAAGCAGAGGAAATAAAGGTTTGACTGGGCATCAATCCTTAGTGACACCCTCGACTAGCAATTGATCACAGTCAAGAACAACCCCTACTTCTACCTGACTTCATATATTTTGTATCTACTGGTTGCAAGAGAAGTGTACCCAAGTTTGGTAAAGGTCGAGGCTATGGGTGAACCAAATACTTGGTCATTCATAGTATATCCCCAACTGATTAAGAAAGAACATCTCATGGAAGATAGCTTAGAATATCGTATTGTGAATGATGCCTTTGTATTTACCATCATCTATTTGATAGAAGGTGATTATTCTAAAAGGTTGTCAAAGGAGGTTGCAGCAAAGGTGAAGGCCCTAGGGGCATTTTATATTCAATTCAAAACCTTCATGTATATTAGGGTGGCAGGGAGAATTCTCACTCCCAAAACATTGCCCAGGTATCCTTTAGATAGGATCATTTTATTAGAGATGGTTAGGCAGTTATCAGATTCTTGTGAGAACATCAGGCACATGAAGAAGCATTGTTGGGACTTTTCTATCTTGATAGGACCCCATTTTCTACAAGATATGAAGATTTGTAAATCTCTATCTTTCAAGTGGGATGAGTGCCCACTACAAAACTTCAAGTTGATAAGGACTAGGTTCGACCCCATTGGCACCTATAGCCATATAATGGGAAGACACTATATGCATGAACCTCATATTGAGGATCACTAGATAAAGTACACAAATGACTATGAGGTAAGAATCTGTGACTACTTCTGGATGAGCTTGAAATTGGCACAGAGTGCCCTACTATTGCATGTACCTCATAAGGTGAAGGAGGTTGATTTAGAAGATGTCTTGGATCCTATCTATAACCAAGACAAGATTTACACTAGGGCTATCCTCAAGGCTAAGGTAGACAGGGATGAAAATGATGACATTAACTTTAAATCCCACCATGTCATCAAGGTAAAAAATCATGGATTTCCTATCCATTTCAAATGGACCCTGTGCCCATGAAACAACAACAAGCTCAACCTTCAAGAGAGAAGAAGAAGAAAGGGGAAAAAATCTTGATGCCACAATTCAAAAAATTTGTGTTGCTAAGGCCAGAAACTGTATACAAGCATGAGCGCCTAGCTACATATAGGTCAAATCCTTAGTCTAAATGTCCAAAGACCAAGATGAATGGAAGTATAGAGCCATATGATGCTCCAACTTCAAGTAGTCTAGAACCACCAAGTGCACCCAAGAAGGAACCAAGTATGAAGGTAACCAGACCTAGGCCTACAAGGGTTATCAAAGTACATGTGTACAAGAGCAAAATATCCTCAGCACCTTCTCATATGGAGATTGTCTTGGAGGAAGATGAGGAAGTTGGAGAAGATGATGAGGATGAAATACCTCTCAATCAAAGGACTCGATCTGTGAGATTCTTAAAGAGAAGGAATTTGCAAGAAGAGAATGTATCAGTAGATCTAGAAGAGGGAGCCCAAAGAGAGCTAGTAAACCCAATGGATGCTCTAGGTGATCATGAATTTGACATATTTGACTTTGAGGGTCTTTGTGGTTTCAAAGAGGCTGAACAAAAAATTATGGTAGAGGGACCTTCCACAAAGCAACAATTCTCATTTTCATTCACGTCCCTCCCAATGCAATTCATAGCTACAAATCCTTTGGATAATGTAGGAGAAGAGGTTCAACCGAAATCCAAAGAATCATTCAAGGAAGCAGTGAACAAAGGTCAAGTAGAGACCACTAAATCTAAGGACTCTACCATGGGGGTTACTTCAGAGGAGGACATTGGAGCTCCAATCCCTCCAACTCAACAAGCTCTAGTTCTACCACTACCTATTACTTCACTTCCACCAAAGATCCCAACCAATCCACCTCCTACCACTTCAATTCCACCATAGATCCTAACCAATCCACCTCCTACCACTTCACTTCCATCACAAATCCCAACCAATCCACCTTCTACTACTACACTTCCACCACAAGTTCAAACTAGTTAGTCTCCATCACAACCCCCATCTACTCATATTCCCATACCTACTCCACCTCCTATAAATATACTGATGCCTTCACCTAATCCTCCTCTTTCTCCCATGCCCACTGAACATAACCCTACTCCATCAGCACCTACTCCTCCATCCTCTCATATTGAGACTATTTTGCAAGAACCTCAAGGGCCAAAAAATGAAACTTTAAAAGAGGTTTAGTCAGAGGAACAGATTGGGTCAAAGGGGCAGATAGGAGGAGAAGAATAGACCACAAGAGGAGGAGGAGAGTAGAATGTAGAGGAATAACAAGTATTAGTGGGAGAGGAAGAGGTAAGATATGAGGAGATAGAGGTGGAACCTGAGCAAGAACACAGATCTCCAGCCCCCAATTTAGTCACACCTTATGAGCCAATCAATGCCTTCTCCAAACCCACTTGGTTCACAAAAGAAATAAAACCAAGGGTGAGGGTCTACACAGATGAAGAGGACACAGACATGTCAGTGCTTGGATGAGCGTTCCACTAGGTAGAATCTAGTGGTTGGGCAAGGACCCTATCTTATGTAACACAAGATCAAAGGGGCAGATGGAAGGAATAGGTAGTTGTACCTACAATGAATATTAGTATGGCTGAGATCACTCCTGAAGATTATACTCTTGAAGAGGTAGACCTATGAGATCTGACAAGAGAATGAAGTAAAACACTAGCTACGCTAAGATTGAAGCATGCCTTAGGCTTCATGGATAAAGATGAAGAGAAAATAAAAGCCTTGATGGAGAAAAATGAGGCTATGAAGGGACTCATTCTAAAAATGGTGGGTCCCATTGACCCAAATAACCCTAAGGCCTCATTACATGATATTTTGGAGAGAAGTGGTGCTTCTGAGCTACCGGTAGATATTCCACATTCTTTCATTCATGCATGTTTCTACTGGAAGGTTGATTTTGAGGATTTTGCCAAAACTTCTCTCAAAATAATTTTGAGACCCTTTAGGGGGATTATTAAGGAGATTTCTAAATTATTAGATATGATGTGTGAAGAAGATGGCCTCAAAGAGAAGATTCTAAAATGGCAAAAGGCTCTTGATGATCTCGTAGGAATAAGGAAGTAGCACTTTCAAATATTAGAAAAGATATATGAAAGGTCAGAACTTGATAGTTTTGAAGAATGGATCAAGGCCATTATTGAAGCTTTAAAGGTTTACCAAAAGTACCTTGGAAAAATTTATAAGAAAAGAGACAAAGGGATGCTCTGGATTGAGAAAATGGATGATTTTTTTGGAGGCTTAGACCTAGACCTCTACGATGGGGATGATGAGCAAACAATGCATCCCATTAAATATATTTTAAATCAATACTTGGATATCTTTAATGGATTTAGAACAAAGGAGGAACTACAATAGATGTTTTATCAGAAGGAGGAGATGCCAAATATGTTGGCTCGGGAAGAGGAAATAAGAGGATTTGCCAATGAATTGGTCACCTTCCAAGAAAAACAACAAGAATGCCTAAAAGGCATCAAGATGGTGGATTTTGAAGAGATACAGAAGATCATGGAAAGGCTCTATAAGGTGCATCTGAAAATCCTCCCAAGTCGCTAAGGCCCAGTTTTGGACTTAGCCAATTTTTGTATGAAGAAAAAAATTTTGTGGACTTGGCCAATTTTGAGCTTTGAGATTTTTGGCCTTTCGGCCTTTCTATTTTTTTGGCCTCTGAAAGTCCGAAACTTGTAAAAATCTTATTCAACACTTAGCCATTTTTTTCAAATTCATTTTTTCAGAGTAAGGGTCAGGGTCTGAAATTTTTGGGCCATCACCACCAACAACTTCTAGTCTTCTATAATTGATTTTTAGTCAAATTGATCACTTCTATGGGGTCATTTCTGCATGATTTGGGGATATCTTTCAGTTGGGTTTATGAAGAAGAGCTAAAATAAGGAATAAAGAGAACAACTCCAAGTTTTCAAAGAAGAACATGCATGGAAATGGAGAAGTTACAGAATTGATTTTGAGTTGTTTAATGCATATTTTTCTCCCAAATTGTAATGCACAAGGTTTAATTCCATGCTAAGTAGTTTAGACTTATTTTAGGGATAGTTTCTTTTCATGTAAACTCTAGTTTAATTTATTTTCAAGTTTCATGGGAAGTCAAAACCCTAGCTGCAAAATTGCTTTCCCTAAAGAGCACATCTTTATAAATTGTACGAAAATAATGTAATTAAGGTTGGGTTATTATTGCAATACAATACTTACAATTGGTGCTTCAATTGTGGTGTGATATTTTCTATTATCTTTGTGAAATTGATGAATGTGTGTTTTCTTATTCATTTATTTCAAAGATTCAATTAATTGTATGGTGATTTTGAGCTGCGATTCTATTATTCTGGTGTTTATCATTACTGCATTGCTTTGTTGTGATGAATCATTGGGAAGATTATTCTCCAGTGCTTCAAGATAAATTTGTCTCATGTGTGGACACATTCATAGTGGCTTCCTGATCTAATGAATTTTGATATATCTTACATATGCATTTATTTTTGTTGATGATTACATCTGCCTAACTATGATTATGATCCATTCAAATCTTTATTTTGTGGGTTTTCTCCATCTTCTTGGTACTTTAATTCTCAAAGCAATGTAGCATTGGTTTATGTCCATTAGTTTACTTTATGCAATTTCATTTTAAATTATTGTCACCTTATTCTCATTACTTTTATCCTTTGTTTACAAAATCAGTCATAATAGATTAAATTAGATTTACATTACTTTCATTTAAAGATCCAAAAAATATAAAAAATAAAGAAAGATTGTTTGTGTTTTAACGTTATTTTGCAGTCCCTTGGAGATTGAACCAGCAAAGGCCTCCTTGTGAATAGATTCACATTTATCTTCAATTGAGATATCTAAGCGGTTGAGACCCAACCCAGAAGGAACCTTGAGATTTATTTACATCATTCTTCCAAGAGGGCAATTTTATCACACAAATTCCTAGCCATTGTCTCATGTAAAAATGATGCTCAACAAGTAGTTTAATTTATAGATTCATATTAATTTTCATATAGGTAGTCCCTAGGTTAGGTTAGTTTTTTGGGATACATTGCAAATTAAGGTTACTTTTAGGGATTGTATTATATATTCTCATTTAAAGTTTTATTTTTTTTTTTTAATTTGTTTAATGTTGAGCGTAAAGCTATAAAATGACAAGCCATTGCAGATCAATTGGCTGATTTCCCAATTCAAGATAGCATGCCTATTCAAGTTGAATTTCCAAATGAGCACCTAATGTACATGACTTAGAGAACATGGAAGATGTTCTTTGATGGCTCTTTTATGCAAAATGGTTCAGGAGATGGAATGTTGTTTGTTTCTCCTCATGGGTACACAATTCCTAAGTCCTACAAACTATTGTTCCCATGCACAAATAGCATTGTTGAATATGAAGCTTTGACAAATGGACTAAAAATGGCCATAGAATGGAGAATCACAGAGCTACACATTTATGGGGATTCACAATTGATAATCAACCAAGTTAATGAAGACTATCAAACAAAGGATGAAAAATTGGTACCCTACAAGAAAATGGTTGATTCATTGAGACAATATTTCACATTTGTCACATTTCAACAAATCCCTAGAGTAGAGAACAAAGTAGCTAATGCTATGGCTACATTGGCTTCACTCCTTTAGCTAGAACAACATGAATCCAGATTAGAATTCCAGGTGAAAGAGCTACACTATCCTATTTATGACTCCCAAGAAAGCCAAGTCATTTGTACCCTTGTTGGCCATGAGTCATCCTGCTATGGTGCCATTTACTCATATCTTCTTGATGGAATTATTCCTAAAACCTTCAACCACTCTAAATGAAGAAACCTAACCTAAAATGCCTCCTACCATACCCTTATCTTTGGTGATCTGTATAGGAGGGGTTTAGATGGGACACTTCTTAGGTGCTTGGAAAAGGATGAATCCAATCAAGCGTTAGCTGACATTCATGAGGGAATTTGTGGGGGACATTCCAATGGTCTTTCCATGGCATGAAGGTTACTTAGGGTGGGGTACTATTGGCCTAAAATGAAAATGGATGTAGTAGCTTTTTCCAAATCCTGTGAAAATTGTCAAAAACATGGGAACCTGATACATGCTCTAGGAAAGGAGCTTATTACATCCATATCTCATTGGCCATTTCAACGTTGGGCCTTTGATCTTGTTGGGAAGATTCATCCCAACTCATCAGGTGGACACAAATTCATCATCACTGCTACTAACTACTTTACCAAATGGGTGGAGGTTGTTCCACTTTCTGTTGCTTCAAGCAAAATAGTTTCCCTATTCATTTTGAACCATATCATCTGTCGATATGGAGTGCCTTCAGAGATAATCACTGACAATGGAGGTTAGTTTAAAAATAAGGACCTTAAGCAACTCTACAAGAAGTTCAAGATAAAATAGCATTGGTCCTTCATTTACTTCCTGCAAGTAAATGGACAAGCAAAGGCTTCTAATAAGACCATTCTTAAAATTCTCCATAGAACAGTTCACAAGAATGGTAGAGATTGGAAATTACAAACAAATCCAGCCTTATGGGCTTATAGAATGAGTATTTGTACTCCAATTGGGGCTACTCCTTTTGCCCTGACTTATGGTGCTGAAGTAGTGTTACCTTTAGAGGTGGAAATTCCTTCACTTAGAGTTTCCCTCAAAGGTCTAGTTATGGATGAAGACTACTGCGCCATGAGATTGCAAGAGTTAGAACTTCTAGATGAGAAGTGTCAAGCATCATTTGACCACATGAGGGTCTACCAAAAGTGTATGTCCAAAGCATTCAACAAAAAGATTCACCCTAGAGAATTCCAAATGGGAGATCTTGTCCTACGAGAAAATCCTAAGAACTAACAACATAGAGAACAAAAGGGCAAATTTGAACCTAATTGGCTTGGACCATACATCATTACTACAGCTTTTGGGACAAGTGCTTATTTGTTATCTGATGAAGAGGGAGAGCAACTCCCTAATCCTATCAATGTCTTGCACCTGAAGAAGTTCTAACCATGATGCCTATTTTTTCTGGGGGCATCCCTTGTATATATTTTATTGATCCTGAAAAAATTCCAAAAAAATTCATATATGATGCTGAAAAAATCCTAAAAAGCATATAAAGTCCTGAAAAAATTACAAAAAAAAAATTTAAAAAAATTGAAAAAATTAGAAAATCTGTCAAGTGGTGAAAACTTGGAAACAGGCACTACTTGAGGCCTTTGCACCCTTGTTTCTCAGCACTCATCCTCAACACTTAGCCTTTCTCCATCATGCCTTGTCCTTGTTGCCTTGGTTTGGAATTGGTCTTTGTCTTTGTCTAGGGAGCATAACTGTGTTAGCTTTGGTCTCTTGGATGTGTTGGTCTTTAGGACACCTTACAAATGGTGTTTTTTTTCAACACCACCCCAACTATGTTTTTCAACACTTCCCTAGTGTCAATTATTTCTCAACACTTATCAGATATCCTACTTGCAGTCTAGAATGATGCGATACTCAAAGATTCACTCTATGACCAACACACAGCACTTAAATACTCAACTCACTGAGACTTGTTTGACTTTATTTCTTTGTGTGCTATCTATGATGATTTCTTTGATGAGTGTTTTATCCCTAAATAGTCTTTGATGATGCCGAGCTAGAAGATTGGGGGCATGCAGACATATTTTATTTCTTTTTCTACTTGTAGGTATATCTTGTTAGTCCTTAGTGTCATGAGCATTCATGCTTGTTCTGCTTGACACTAGGACCTACAAGGTATTATCCTTGACTATTTTTCACAATTGCATACTTATAGCCATCTTGACTTTCCTTGTGTCTCGATGTGAGTATAATCTTGCTATACTAAAACTTAGGGAACTTCACTGCACTAGTCATCTTGACCTACATGTCTTTGATGCCTAGGTGGGATTCCCACATTTTATCTAATATAGATCATAGTCATACTTGTGTGTATTGTATGATCTTGCCACACTACCAATAAAGCTCAATGATGATTATTAGAGACTAATAGCATTGTGACCTTGCAATTAAACCACTTTTCATAGTAGCTTGCATTCTTAGGTTCATGTTAGATTAGTTTTGCACCTGGCATATAGAGAGAGCTCTCCTTTCATCTTTCGCAGACTTATCGGTCAACTACACTCACCTTTCACTTCTTCTCGATCATATCTTTCACTCTTTGTCTTTTCCAAGACATCATTTTCCTATCATCACAAGGGGTTAATCTTATCACCATATCTATATCAACAAAGGGATCATTTTCAGAAACATGAGTCTATACCATCATATGAGAACTAAACATACATCTATGAGAGAGATTATACATGAGCATTTATAACATATACATCATACATTTGAGAAATATAACAAGACAATAAAATTGAAACATCCATCATAAGTGAGACAAGTACATAGATACATCAAAAATCCAGTAATCTCATATATATAAGTCATGATACAAAGTACAATGTGAGATCCCAAAATCTGGATCAAGTCTCAAAAGATATGTCTAAACATCTAAGCCCTAGATGTAGGACTGACTCTCCCCATCATGTGGAGGTGGTGGTGGTCAAGGTGGGGGTCCAATCTTATCCCCTGCCATATCTAATCTTCCAGCCCTCTCTGAGTAGAGTGATGCTCAATGTGCTAAGGGTACGGCCTGTATGTATAAACCATGATAATATGCAGCTCGTGCTGCCTCTCTCCGGATCTCTGCAGCACCGGCCTGTGCTACCCACTCCTATCAATCTATCTTGGCTCATGCATCTGCTAATTGCTAATCTCACATAGCAACAGTGATCTTTAGCTACTGAATCTTAGCCTCTAAGGCCTGCACTCTAGCTCTAAGATCCTCTCCTCCCCTATCCACAGGTTTCTCCCCTACATCCACCTATCAGTGAACTAGTCTCACCTCATCCTCCTCCTTAGGGCTCACTAATCTATGCCTCTATGACCATCTCCACCCACTGGATATCAAACCCTATCCCCTCTCTCCTCTCCTCCCTCCTCCATCTCTACCATCATCCCCATCATCTCCCTCATCACCCTATGCCGGTGGCTATGCATTTGGAATAGTAAAACGTAGGAATGGTCATCTCCGCGACTCTACCCTATAGGCTGCATATACACCTACATCCACCATATGAAGAAGGTAATCCCATGGCTCCCTACATATACCTATAGTCTCTTGTGCTACTTGCTGGTAGTCCAGCATTAGCAACCATCCCTATCCCTCCTAATCCCTAGCCTTGGCATAAGTGGTCATCTCGACTGCCACCCTCTGCTACCATCCAAACTACCTCCAGACCTGAGTGATGATAAATCTCTCAACTATCTTAGAGTGGCAGCCTAATAGTGGCTAGCTACATAGCATATACCCCAGCTCCTGATCTTAGTCACTCCACTGCTCACAGGCCCTGTATGATCTCCACTCAAAAGCTGTGAGCTCATCTAGGAGCCTCCAATAGTATGTGAGGTCTTTGTTGTGGGACTAGCTGATGAATCCCATGTACCTATATATATAGGGGCATCTCCGCTCCCTAGGCTGCACATGTGGGTGCACAATGGCAATGTGCTCCCATGCACATACCTGTGCTAAGATAGCACTGCATGCCCATGTCCTGATGTCTATGTATACTATCTCATGGAGCTCGTGGTACATATCAGCCAAGATGACCAGGCCCCATGCTAACCACCTTAGGTGTGCTACAAAATCTACAACTAATCTACCCCAGCCCAGTCAAAATCCCTTCTGACTCCTGTCAGTAATGAGGGCATGTGCTACTATTGAGAACACTATGCATGGAACCAACAAATCGTGACCATACTCCTCCATCAGCCGATCCCAGCTGAGATGTATGTCAATGATGGTCACATCCTAGAATATGCCCTGGATGGCCTACATCCCTCGGTCAGATCCTGATCATAATATACCTATGCCAATAGAAAAATCATGTCAGTTTTCATCATATGGAAACTTTACATCTATGCACATTTAGAAACATGATTATACTCACTGGATCTCCATAGCTAGGTACTTGAAGGATCTAATAGATGTCCTCCAAGCTAATAGTGGCCTCTCCAGTCGGCAAGTGAAAGGTATTGTGCTCACTATGCCATCTCTCAGCCAATGCAGTCAGTAACCCATGATTTGCCCAAATATGGGGCATATCTAACAAGAACTTGAATCCCATGCTGATCAAGTCATCTCTCCTCAGATTATCTAGATCCCTGACATAGCATAACCTAGTCACTCTCAGCGCACTAATAAGTAGTGCCGAAAAAGCCTCCTGCAAGCCATAACCCCAAACCACATATTAGAACATATCATGATGGATGACTCCAATCAGTACAAGGAATATTAAATGCAAAAATTATCTAGACCCATTTCATATTGTTCAAATTTAAAACATGTGATATTTCTTATTACACTCGTGTGATACTATTTTTTGTATTGTATCGTGTGATACTATTTTTTGTATTGTATCATGTGATACTTTCCTCAATAGCAATGCAATACTCTTTTCCTGTATGATAGTTCACACAAGATCACATGATATTTCATCTAGTATCGTGCGATACTAGATTAAACAGTTGTGCGATACTTTATGGATACGCAAACTATCGCACGATATAGAGTATCAAAGGTGTGTGATACTTTAAAACTATCGTACAAACTTTCGCATGGCTAAAATTTGAAATATTCAAAAATAATAAAAACATGTTTTAAATGCCATAAATAAGCTCATAAATGAATCAAAAGGTGAATTTTTTTGAAAACATATCGTGGCACCATAGTGAGGAGGCCAGTTGTGCAATTGACCCCACTCAAATCGATGTCTGTAGACCGGAATCGCTACTTGCTGGGCCATTTTCTCTCTCTAATCTCTCAAAATTCTCAATATCACAATAAGACAAATGAATTTGAAAATGACCTTTTTACCCCTTATATAGATTTTTGACTTTTTGACCCCATTTTCAAAACATCTCAAAATTTCATGAAAATTGTACCCCTAACTAATATCGACATCCTGGATCCATTTTTGGGATTGAAATCAAAATTTGAGTTCATCTTGATGGTCAAAATTGCATTTTAAAATTTCCCCTTCTTCTACGTAGTTAGCTGACCGATTGAGGCCTGATCCTTCGATCTTCACTAGGGCATCTTCATTTCTTCATCCCCATCTCTTTCAAACTTTCTAGTCTTTCATTCATTGCCTTTGCTTTGTCTTTCTGAGGTTTTGACTTCATCTTTATCCTATCTCTTTCTCAGTCAAACCTAGTCAAACTGGGGCATATCTTCACTTCTTGAATGGTTATTCTATCATCTTTCATCTTCAGTTATGATTTCTAGTGATTTGATCAAATTTATCAATTTACTATTTCTCCTCTACCTAGTTTTGATTTCGATCATGAGGGGGCAGTACCTATAAAACTTCAATTCTTGATTCAGCTTTATCAATCAAACCTTGAGATTCTTATCTCTTATTTGAGACTTGACAATTACCTATTTATAGGGGTGTTGGCCTTGTCTTTTTCAATCAGCTTATATTTGTCCTAATGTGTTTCCATCCATCGAACACACATCTGGGTTGTTTTGTGATCCAAAATTGATCTCACACTTCAATTCCATTCTTTGACTGCATGTGATCCCAAATCGACCTCACATTAGTCAAAGAGGGGCAAATGTATGCACCTTAAAATGGTCACCTAGACTTTGGGCCCCATTCTTCAATTTATCAATTTCTTGAATCAATGCTTGGTTATTTTTAAATCAATTTCCTTGATCAAATCCTAATTCTATCATTTATTCAATTATATTCTATGGATTAACCATTTTTATCCTAAGTTTTTATTTAATTAAAAGGAATTTCCTCCCCTTTTATTAAATAAAAAGTCCCCACTTTTCCCCTTATCCTAAGTTGCACAAATAAAGCATTATTCTTATTTTATAAAAAGAAGAAAAGGCCTTTTTGTCTCACATGGGGCACAAAAGTCAACTCTTATTTCTCATTGGAGGATATTTGTGCACAAGGATTGATCCCTCTTTCAAGTTCCACCCTTGATCAACTCTTTTGCCTCTTAATCTCCATGGTCCATTCTTTCTCATTTCCTTTAAAAGGAGAGCTCTCTTCTCATTTTAGGATCCCACTTTTGAATACTAACCTTATGCTGTAGGTTTTCTTGGAGATTTTGGAAGCTTTGAAGATCTTATTGCTCTTAGTCTTTCATTCTTGAATTTTATCTTAGCTTCCATGGCATCTCGCTTAGTTTCCTTTATGCTTTAGATTAACTCACATAGCTTAATTAGTAAGGATTTGTAATACTTTCATTTTCCTTTCATAGCTTAGTTGCATTCTTCATTCTAGCATAGTTTCATTGCATTTTCATTCAATATCCTTGAAGATATTTGCATTCTTTCCCTTGTCTCATTGAATCTCCCATTGTGTGGTTTACTAGCAAGGTCATATGCTTCATAGCTCTAGCTGAGAGCAATCTAAATATCCTTGTGACTCCATGCCTAGGGAGCTCTAGGTCACTTTCTCAAGGTTTCCCATTCATGGATTCTATTGGAAGTAATGACTTAGAGAAGTGCACAACAATTTGAGTGTACACATACTAGCTATGGTGAGACCAAGGTTGAACTTTGAATTAGAGGAGGCAAGAAGAGAATATCAAAGACAATATCGAAGAGAGATTCATAGACGTCAACAAGAACAAATGACATAAAATCAAACAAAACAACATAGAATAACACACAATCAAGTTGGTAGACAAAGGTCTGCTAGAAGAAGGGCATAAGTAACAGTGGAACAATTGGAAATTGAAAATAGAGATGAAATAAATGTAGAAAGAAACAACCATCAAAGAGTGCATATCAAAGCTTCAAATACACAAGGGCTACTAATCCTTTTTGTAGGGCTGCCCAAAGCATAATAACCATCAAGTGCTTGTTCATTGCTTTCTTTTTCAAGTGTGGCATATACTAGTTGTTTTCTTTTCTAAGCACTTAATATCTTGTTGTAGGAGTATTTTGGTGGTAGGAGAGTATGCTCTTCACCCTTATTGTGAACCAAAAATCTTGACCCACTTTTAGATTTTGAAAACAAGAGGGTAATTCAACCATTGCTTGGTGTGCTTGGGAAAGATTTTTGAGATAGGAGAGTATGCTCTTCACCCTTGTGGTGAACTAGAAATCCTGACCCTCAAAATTTAATCCACTCTTTGTTTATTTTAGGATCCTTTAGCGGGCCTACTCTTGAGCAATCAAGAGGAACGACCCAAGTGGGGAAAAGCTAATACAGACCTATTCTGACCCACTATAAACTCAAGGCTATCAAGGACACAAAACCTTGGTAGACATAGTACTTGTCTTCATTTGGTGTGAGTACTTGTGGGATTGTGACCATGAGGAAAATGCTAAGCAAGAATGATTAAGGTACTCTTGTGGTCGCAAGGTCCGTTACTTGCCACAAGGTAAGGAGTCCCT
This sequence comes from Chamaecyparis obtusa, assembly GCA_027943335.1. Classification (NCBI taxonomy): domain Eukaryota; kingdom Viridiplantae; phylum Streptophyta; class Pinopsida; order Cupressales; family Cupressaceae; genus Chamaecyparis; species Chamaecyparis obtusa. The sequence goes on from BSBK01006092.1 coordinate 17,035, forward strand.
TTGGGGAGAAAGAGGAGTATTATGAACGAAAGCCCTTACTAAGAACCATAGATAGAAGCTACCCTATTTTTCTACTTAAAATCTTGGTGCAAGGATTGATCTTAGTGGACTAACCTGGATCACCCCAAGATTACTCACCATATGTGTTCCTTTGGTTGTGTCATTGACACTTCCATGACAAAGCCAATATCTATTGTGGGCAACCACTTTGTGTGAGGAAATGGGACATCAAGTGTGGGCCAAATTTTTAAGTATTGAGCCTTTGTATTTTTTAGGCTAGTAAGTGCTTGAAGTGTTCTTGTTGTGATCTACCCATATAAATGTTCTTGAACAACAAACATCACGATAGTGCTCATAGGATTTTTCTCTTTGATATCCCAAGTGTTTGTCTTGGAAAGGTTTCTTTTGCCCTTGTGCAAGTGTTTTATGACATGTTTGATCACCTACTATTTGCAAACCTATTTGATTACTACTATTACTATGTTTAAAATCAAGAGATTCAACTTACCAAACTACAACTTTGACCAATTAACTTCAAAACTAAGATTTATACACTGACTAGTCAAATATGGTGTGATACTGCACAACTATCGCACTACTTGCCTGGATAATATCACATGCACCGCCTGGAAAATATTACACTACTTCTTGTGAAATGTCGCTATGGAATATTGTATCACCCTGTCACCCTAAGAACTATTGCATAAAGTTGTTTTATTGTTTCAGTTATCTGCAATGTGAAACTGATTAGTGTCTTATTTTCAATCTATTTTGGTTGATCCAGGTCAGATCAATTTGTTTTTCCTATCATTGGAAGCATGTTTGTGCTTGGGATTCTTTTGTTTTGACCCTTTGATTAGTAACCTTTGATTTTACAAGTGATCTTTCTTGGAATCAGTGCATTAGAAATCGCTCTTGTTGAAAAAGACCAACCTTTGGATTCTTTGATAACACACTTGGAGAGTCTTAGTAGTCTCTTATCCAATTCACTTCCACCCAAAATCAATTTCAATCAAATATAACTTGGTTAAAATCATCCTCCTGATCCATATGTGTTAGGATACTTATCTGTTGATTGGGCACCTCTGTGGCAGTGTTGATTTACACCTTTTACAATTTTTTATCTCACCATCTCTCATTTGGACAATTGAACACTTTTACTATCCTAGTTTGATACCAATGTTTCTTAGGGTCATCTTATCACCAAGTGCTTTTTCTTTCATGTCGATTACAACAAGGTATCAAGTAGGTCAAGGGAAACGACCTCAAATAGTCTTCAACCAATTACCCCTTGTTCAAACTTACCAAAGACGTAAAGGAAGTGAGCCTATATTTGACCAATAACCTAGGAGTGAGTCTAAAGTTTGGTTTAAACCTAAGAGCAATCTGAGTGAGTTGAGCACATCTTAGGAACCTTCTCATTCAAATATGGACATGAGTTACACAATGACTTGAAAGGAGAGGGAAGTAATGGATCAAAATCTTGATGACATATTTCAGAGACATAGAGATAACATGCTATTTGGTGATGACAATAGACTAGAATCACCCCCTATCAATACCATATATTTGGATGCCCATCAAAGGGCTCAAAGGTATGCAAGATGAGCTCACCTAGATGAACAATCACAACATGAAGAATAGAACAATGAACCTTGTGATGCTCATGTGAATGCAGCATATGCTAATGACTTGTTCAAACATTTGAGACCAACTTCTCCACTCCAAACAACCTCAAGGTATACAAGTGAAAGGCTCAAAATAATTGAACATGAAAAGAAGGCCTTTTTGGATGAACAAGTTGCAAAAGAGGAGAGATTTAGACTCCTAGAGGTGGAGCAACAAGCTTTGTTAGAATTTCAAAGGAAAGCCTCTCAAGAGGAACAAGATAGACTTTTAGCTGAGCAGCTTAATGCCCAATTCAATAATAGGGGCATCAACAGTGGAAAAAACTCTCCACCATCTACTCCCTTGGGAACCCCACAAAGTAGAAGGCACTCAAGAACCCCTTCAAGATCTCCTAGTCCTAGAGGAAGAAGGACTTCACAACATACTCACTATAGGAGACAAACCCCTCCTAGGAACTCAAGAAAACCCTTGCAATGAGCTCATCATGGTTCCCAACATGGAGGTAGTGACTCAAGTTTTGATTCTCAAGACTTCATGAGGATGCAATAGGAACCACTCTTCCAACAATATGTGGAGAGGTATCTAGAGAAAAACAAAGACAAGTTCCTAGAGAGATTGATCAATAAAGGTGCCAAAGTTCCTTGCAACTTTGATGTGGATAGAAAGATCAAGAAGAAAAATCCATCTCAAGAAGAAGAGATTAGACAAATGAAAAGTATGATGGAAAAGATGATGGCACCCAAGAACTCATTCAATCTTGATTCAATCCTTTTGATAGAAGTGTGAGTATGAAGGATTTTCCTAGGAAGGTGGAAATTCCCCAATATGACAAATATGATAGAAATGGGGACCCACATGACCATGTGTGCCAATTATACATCATGAGCTTTGAATTTCATCAAGATGACTCCTATCTCATGAGGTTGTTTCCAAGGAGTCTCAAAGGTCAAGTAATGGAGTGGTTTACCAACATAACCCCTCCCATCAAAACTTTCAAAGAACTTGTCCACAAATTTGTTCAACATTTTGCATACAACTTGTCAAGATCAGTCACTATGTTGGACCTATGTAACTTAAAACAAAATCAAGGGGAGTCCTTTGTTGCTTTCTTGCAAAGATGGAGATGATAGTGTGCTTTCTACTCTAGGACCATTCCTGAAAAGGAGAAGATTTACATTCTTATTAGAATCTTAGTTCTTGAGATGCGGTATGAGGTTCAGAAAATGGTCTTTGATTGCTTTGGCACCATGGTCGAAACCGCATGCAGAATTGAGGATGTTTTGAAGGAGCAAGGAATTTTGACCAACAACAATGTTCAAAATAACCACAATGCTAATAAGGATAAAGGGAAAAACTTGCACTGGAATAAAAACAAGCAAGTGGTTAATGACGGAGTTTTGGACTCTTCTCAACCCAAGGATCAAGGTTTCCTTCATTTGTCTAGCGTAGTTCAAGCCATGAAGCTCGATACATCCAACCAACAAGAGCATAAACCAAGGTACCAAGAAAGGTCTAAGAAAGAGAGGCGTCAATTTTCAAAACTTGGTGATTCCTATGAGGATGTTGTCAAAATGCTTATTGCCAACAATCTTGCACATCCTCAAGATCATGCAAAGCACCATATTCCTGATGTTAAGCCACATTGGTGGGATGAGAAAGATTTGTGCAAATTCCACAATGGAATTGGACACAACATCAAACATTTTTGAAAGCTTAAGCATATCATCCAGGATCTAATTGAGAGTAGAAAGCTTCAGATAGATGGGTTGAACACCAATGCTGATCACAAAGCATTTAAAGAGCCTTTGCCTAAGTATGAGAAGGGGGAAACCTCTAAATCTAAGGATGGCAAGGCTACAATCAACTACACCTACACATATGCTGAAAATGTGGTCAATATGCTTGAAGTTGTGGAGGAAAGTGTCAACATAATGAGAAGAAAAGATCCCTATGGTTATGACTCTCCTCCTATCTTTGATGAAGGACCCATTTTGGTGCTAAGAGGTCCCAACTCTAGGATGTCTTCCCAAGCTCTTAATGTTGTTACCAGAAGCCAAGGTCCTGTTGTCATTAGAGGACCCAACTTAGGTCATGCCAATAAACCAAAACCTATGGCTTCCAAAAATGCTACCTCAAAATCAGTGGTTAATCCAAAATTGAACTATAACCTTGTTGATCAATTGTAGTGAACCCCAGCTTAGATTTCAATCTTTGAGCTTTTAGAGTTGTCTCCAAGACATAAAAAAATCCTTGAGGATGCTTTGCGTGCAGAAAATGTCCCTAACAACATAGATGTTGACCAATTCCAAAACATGGTTAACCACCTTGCCAGCCCTCATTACCTAACATTTTTTAAAGTAAGATGACAAAGCTTTGAGCCATCCACATAATCTTGCCCTTCACATTGAATTCATGATCCACAAAACCCATGTTAGGCATGTGTTGATATATGGGGGTGCTAGGCTCAACATTTATTCTTTACATCTGTTGAAAATATTGGGCTATTCTGAAGAAGTCATTGATACCCAAAGGAAGATTACCATAAAAGCCTATGATGAGGTTGAAAGAAGTTCCAAGGGGTTGGTCGTCCTTCCTGTTAGGATTGGTCCTGTTGAAAAGAATATTTTGTTCCAAATTATTGATGTCGGTCCTCTAGCATACAATATCCTACTTGGTAGACCATGGATTCATGACATGCAAGTAGTGTCATCTACCTACCACCAATGTTTCAAGTTCCCCTATAGTAGAGTAGAGGTTTTCATACCCGAGGATAGCACATTATATGTTAATGCAATTTTAGTTGGGACTCATGTTCCTCTCAACAGGGAAGAAAAAGATTTCAATGCAACCCTAGAACAATGCAAAGATAAGTTCAAAACCATGGACCTTGGTATGGGGGGTATCAACTTGACTCCTTTACAAAGATGCCAATCTCACCTAGGTCTTATGGAAAACCTTCACAAGAGATGCGACCTTCATCTTCAGCCATGACTTTGTTTGGCACATTTGTAGAGTCCTCAGTTCCCATCCAAGATGAAAAAGAAGAGGTAGCTGTCAAAGACTAGATCTATAGAGAAGACAAATACATGCATAATGAGAACTTCTCTCCCTCTCCTAAAGCTTATGGAAGAGGGTATACTCTTGTCAAAAACATGGGCTATCCAGGACATGGTCCTCTCAGTCACAAGTTAGATGCTAGAGCTAAACCTCTCAATCATGTTCTTTTTGGGTGTAGGTCTAAAACAATGGTTGGCTTAGGTTTTGAAAAAGATATCAAGAACTTTGTTCCTATCCTTGGTGAGATGGATAGTGAGGATGAAAAAATGTATACACCCAATTTGGAAAACTAACAGGACATGTGTGAAGATTGGGTACCTTCCACCAATCTCCTTTGGGGAGATTTAGATGATCTAGTTGCACATGCAATAGCTGCAAACATAGAACAAGAGGAGTCAGACATAGAGGATCCTGTTAGAGAGCATCAACACAAGAATATTTCTCACTTGATGGAGAGAGATGTTACTCTGAATGACATTAGAGCCTCTACCTCAAGGTGTTGTAAACATGCATGGTGTAAACATCCCAGTTGGGATTTAGATACATATTCACATGAATATGAATGGGAGTCTCTCTCAGATTCTTCTATAGTTGACATGGATGTTGATGTTGTCCATACTTATAGTTCCCATCTTGGGGTAGCTAACGAGCCATGTGTAGGATTAGTGGATTCAAATCCACAAGTTTCTTTAGTGGATGATGCTTCGCTTGATAGGATAAATCCTAATTTAGGTACCTTAGAAGGATACTTGGCAGACTCCAACTCTACGATCACCAAAGATGATCCTATCTATATTCACAACATTGAACCAGTCATTGACTTACCCCTTGCTCATCCTCACCTCATTGATTGGTCCCAACACTATCAAGAGCCTAAGCTCTTAACTTTCTAGAATGACTATGAGATATCTTGTTACCTAAATGCCATTAAACCCGTAGTCTCTTCCACCAGTGAACTAGCTACAAGCATAACAGAGCTAGATATCAAGTACCTTAGTCACAAAATAAATAAAAAAGAAAAAAAGAATAAGAGTTCTGATGGTGAAAACCACTATGTGGCGGTGTCAGAACCTAAAAAGGTAAAAATAAAGGATGTATCCAAGGGTGAAAACCTCTCTAAGGCACCTAAGGATGAGGTACTTGATCATCTCCCAAGTTATTTTCAAGATAGATCTTCAATGTTAGTTGAGCCAACACACTCAGTTAATCTAGGTACAAAAGAGGCTCCATAATTAGTACATTTGGCTCAATCTTTGTCAACTCAAGAAAGAGAAGCATATACCAAGTTCTTACAAAGAAAGAAGAATAATTTTTCTTGGACTTATTCATACATGCCAAGATTGGACACTAATCTTATTATGCATCACTTGTCCATAGCTCTAGGTATAAAACTACTTAAACAAAAATTGAGGAAAATGCATCCTCACATAGCTCTTCTCATCAAAACCAAACTAGAAAAACTCCTTAGTGTAGGATTTATAAGAGCTATTGATTATGCCGAATGGATTTCAAATATTGTCCCAGTTTCTAAACATGACAAGTCCATTCGCATATGCACGGATTTTAGGGATCTTAATAGAGCATGCCCAAAGGATGATTTTCCACTCCCCAACATAGACATGATAGTGGACATGACCGTGGGTTATGAGATCTACTTCCTGATGGATGGTTTTTCAAGATATAATCAAATCAAGATAGCTCCTTAAGACCAAGAAAAGACTACATTCCCTTCTACATGGGGTACCTATTGCTGGAACGTTATGCCTTTTGGATTAAAAAATGCAAGAGCTACTTATCAAAGAGCTATAAAAACTATCTTTCATGACATGATGCATAAGAATATGGAAGATTATGTGGATGACACCTTGGAAAAATCTAAAAAAAGGGATACACACTTAGGTGATTTAGAAGTCATTCTAGATCGTATGGAACAATTTCAATTAAGATTAAATCCTAAAAAGTGTGCATTTGGAGTCACCTTTGGAAAACTTCTAGGATTTATCATTTCAACCAAAGGAATAGAGGTGGACCCAGAGAAAGTTCAAGCAATCTTGGATATGTCGCCTCCCAAAAACATTAGCCAAATGAGGAGTCTTCAAGGATGTCTTAAATCTATAAGGAGGTTCATTTCACAGCTGGTAGATAGAGCTCAACCCTTCAATAAGATATTGCATAAGGGGGTTAAATGTGTCTGGAATGAGGATTGTCAACAAAGCATGGACCAAATCAAGCAGTACTTGGCCAATCCTCCAATATTAATGCCTCCTATCCCATGAAAACCACTCATACTATATGTTTCAGCAACAAAATCTCCCTTGGGGGCATTATTAGCTCAACTTGATGACACTAGGAAAGAATGAGCTATATATTACATCAGTCATACTCTTGTGTCATATCAGGTTAATTACACTAGTATTGAAAAATCTTGCCTTGCAGTGTTGTTTGCTTCCCAAAAGTTGTGACATTACATGCTTGCGCATACAATACACCTCATCACAAAGGTTGATCCTCTCAAATATTTTCTTGGAAAGGCTTCTCTCATAGGTAGACTTGTTAAGTGGATGATGATTTTATCAGAATTTGACATAGAGTATGTTGAGCATAAAGCTATAAAAGGACAAGCCATTGCAGATCAATTGGCTGATTTCTCAATTCAAGATAGCATGCCTATTCAAGTTGAATTTCTAGATGAGCACCTAATGTACATGACTCAGAGAACATGGAAGATGTTCTTTGATGGCTCTTTTATGCAGAATGGTTCAGGAGCTGGAGTGTTGTTTGTTTCTCCTCATGGGTACACAATTCCTAAGTCCTACAAACTATTGTTCCCATGCACAAATAGCATTGCTAAATATGAAGCTTTGACTAATGGACCAAAAATGGCCATAGAATGGAGAATCATAGAGCTGTACATTTATGGGGATTCACAATTGATAATCAACCAAGTTAATGAAGACTATCAAACAAAGGATGAAAAATTGGTACCCTACAAGAAAATGGTTGATTCATTGAGATGATATTTCACATTTGTCACATTTCAACAAATCCCTAGAGCAGAGAAAAAAGTAGCTGATGCTATGGCTACATTGGCTTCACTCCTTCAGCTAGAACAACATGAATCTAGATTATAATTCCAGGTGGAAGAGCTACACTATCCTATTTATGACTCCTAAGAAAGCCAAGTCGTTTGTACCCTTGTTGGCCATGAGTCATCCCACTATGGTGCCATTTACTCATATCTTCTTGATGGCATTATTCCTAAAACCTTCAACCAATCTAAATGAAGAAACCTAACCTGAAATGCCTCCTGCCATACCCTTATCTTTGGTGATCTGTATAGGAGGGGTTTAGATGGGACACTTCTTAGGTGCTTGGAAAAGGATGAATCCAATCAAGCGTTAGCTGACATTCACGAGGGAATTTGTGGGGCACATTCCAATGGTCTTTCCATGGCCCGAAGGTTGCTTAGGGTAGGTTACTATTGGCCTACAATGAAAATGGATGTAGTAGCTTTTGCCAAATCCTACGAAAAGTGTCAAAAACATAAGAACCTGATACATGCTCTAGGTAGGGAGCTTATTCCATCCATATCTCATTGTCCATTTCAGCGCTGGGCCTTTGATCTTGTTGGGAAAATTCATCCCAACTCATCAAGTGGACACAAATTCATCATCACTACTACTAAATACTTTACCAAATGGGTGGAGGTTGTTCCACTTTCTGTTGCTTCAGGCAAAATAGTTTCCCTGTTCATTTTGAACCATATCATCTGTCGATATGGAGTGCCTTCAAAGATAATCATTGACAATGGAGGTTAGTTTAAAAATAAGGACCTTAAGCAACTCTACAAGAAGTTCAAGATAAAATAGCATTGGTCCTTCATTTACTTCCCGCAAGTAAATGGACAAGCAGAGGCTTCTAATAAGACCATTCTTAAAATTCTCCATAGAATAGTTCAGAAGAATGGTAGAGATTGGCATTTATAGACAAATCCAGCCTTATGGGCTTATAGAATGATTATTCATACTCCAACTGGGGCTACTCCTTTTTCCCTGACTTATGGTGTTGAATCAGTGTTACCTTTAGAGGTGGAAATTCCTTCACTTAGAGTTTCCCTCAAAGTTCTAGTTACAAATGAAGACTACCGCACCATGAGATTGCAAGAGTTAGAACTTCTAGATGAGAAGTGTCAAGCATCATTTGACCACATGAGGGTCTACCAAAAGTGTATGTCCAAAGCATTCAAAAAAAAGGTTCACCCTAGAGAATTCCAAGTGCGAGATCTTGTCCTACGAGAAAATCCTAAGAACCAACAGCATAGAGATCAAAAGGGAAAATTTGAACCTAATTGGCTTGGACCATACATCATTATTGCAGCTTTTGGGACAAGTGCTTATTTGTTATTTGATGAAGAGGGAGAGAAGCTCCCTGATCCTATCAATGTCTTGCACCTGAAGAAGTTTTATCCATGATGCCTATTATTTTTGGGGGCATCCCTTGTATATATTTTATTGATCCTGAAAAAATTCCAAAAAAATTCATATATGATGCTGAAAAAATCCTAAAAAGCATATAAAGTCCTGAAAAAAATACAAAAAAAAAATAAAAATTGAAAAAATCAAAAAATCTATCAAGTGGTGAAAACCTAGAAACAGGTGCTACTTGAGGCCTTTGCACCCTTGTTTCTCAACACTCATCCTCAACACTTAGCTTTTCTCCATCATGCCTTGTCCTTGTTGCCTTGGTTTGGATTTCATCTTTGTCTTTGTCTAGGGGGCATAACTGTGTTAGCTTTGGTCTCTTGGATGTGTTGGTCTTTAGGACACCTTACAAATGGTGTTTTTTTTCAACACCACCCCAACTGTGTTTTTCAACACTTCCCTAGTGTCAAGTGTTTCTCAACACTTATCAAATATGCTACCTGTAGTCTAGAATGATGTGATATTTCTCACTGGCAGATGTGACACTCAAAAATTGACTCTTTGACCAACACACATGCACTTAAATACTCGACTCACTGAGACTTGTTTGACTTTATTTCTTTGTGTGCTATCTATGATGATTTCTTTGATGAGTGTTCTATCCCTAAATAGTCTTTGATGATGTTGATCTAGAAGACTGGGGGCATGCAAACATATTTTATTTCTTTTTCTACTTGTGGGTATATCTTATTAGTCCTTACTATCATGAGCATTCATGCTTGTTTCGCTTGACACTAGGATCTACAAGGTATTATCCTTGACTATTTTTCACAAGTGCATACTTATAGCCATCTTGAATTTCCTTGTGTCTCGATGGGAGTATAATCTTGCTATACTAAAACTTAGGGAACTTCACTGCACTAGTCATCTTGACCTACATGCCTTTGATGCCTAGGTGGGATTCCCACATTTTATCTGATATAGATCATATTCATATACCCATAGTCATACTAGTGTGTATTCTATGATCTTGCAATGCTACCAATAAAGCTCGATGATGATTATTAGAGACTAATAGTGTTGTGACCTTGCAAGTAAACTGCTTTGCATAGTAGCTTGCATTCTTAGGTTCATGTTAGATTAGTTTTGCACCTTGTATATAGAGAGATCTCTCCTTTCATCTTTCACAGATATAGCATATACCCCAGCTCCTAATCTTGGTCACCCCACTGCTCACAGGCCCTGTATGATCTCCACTCAAAAGATGTGAGCTCATCTAGGAGCCTCCTATAGTATGTGAGGTCTCTGTTGTGGGCTTGGTTGATGAATCCTATGTACCTATATATATAGGGGCATCTTCGCTCCCTAGGATGCACATGTGTGTGCACAATGACAATGTGCTCCCATGCCCATACCTGTGCTAAGATAGCATCGCATGCCCATGTCCTGTTGTCTTTGTATACTATCTCATGGAGCTCATGGTACATATCAACCAAGATGACCCGGCCCCATGCTAACTACCTCAGGTGTGCTACCAAATCTGCAATGAATCTGCCCTAGCCCAGTGGGAATCCCTTCTGACTCCTATCAGTAATGAGGGTCTATGCTACTATTGAGCATACTATGCATGGAACCAGGAAATTTTGACCATACTCCTCCATCAGCCAGTCCCAACTAAGATGTCTATCAATGATGGTTACATCCTGGAACATGCCCTGGATGGCCTATCACCCCTTGGTCAGATCCTAATCATAATATACTTGTGCCAACAAAAAAATCATGTCAGTTTTCATCATATGGAAACTTTACATCTATGCACATTTAGAAACATGATTAGACTCACCAGATCTCTATGGCTAGGTACTCGAAGGATCTGATAGACATCCTCCAAGCTAATAGTGGCCTCTCCAGTCAGTAAGTGAAAGGTATTGTGCTCACTATGCCATCTCTCTACAAATGCAGTTAGTAACCCTTTATTTGCTTGAATATGGGGCATATCTAGCAAGAACCCAAATCCCATGCTAATCAGGTCATCTCTCCCAAGATCATCAAGATCCCTGACATAGCATAACCCAGTCACTCTCGGCGCTCTAATAAGTAGTGCCAGAAAATCCTCCTGCAAGCCATAACCCCAAACCAGATATTAGAACATATCATGATGGATGACTACAATTAGTACAAGGAATATTAAATGCAAAAATTATCTAGACCCATGTCATATTGTTCAAATTTAAAACATGTGATATTTCTTATTACACTGGTGCGATACTATTTTTTGGTATTGTATCATGCGATACTTTCCTCAATAGCAATGCGATACTCTTTTCCTATACAATAGTTCGCACAAGATTGCATGATATTTCGTCTAGTATCATGTGATACTAGATTGAACAGTTGTGCGATACTTTGTGGACCCGTGAACTATCACACGATATAAAGTATCAAAGGTGTGCGATACTTTAAAACTATCATACGAACTTTTGCATGTCTAAAATTTGAAATATTCAAAAATAATAAAAACATGTTTTAAATGCCATAAATAAGCTCATAAATGACTCAAAAGGTGAGTTTTTCTGAAAACTTACTGTGGCATCATAGTGAGGAGGTCGGTTGTGCAACTGACCGCACTTGAATCGATGTTTGTGGACTAGAATCACTACTTGCTGGGCCATTTTCTCTCTCTAATCTCTCAAAACTCTCACTATCACAATAAGACAAATGAATTTGAAAATGACCTTTTTACCCCTTATATAGATTTTGACTTTTTGACCCCATTTTCAAAACATCTCAAAATTTCACAAAAATTGCACCCCTAGCTAATATCGACATCATGGATCCATTTTCGGGATCGAAATCAAAAATTGAGTTCATCTTGATGGTCAAAATCACATTTTAAAATTTCCCCTTCTTCTGTGTAGTTAGCTGACCGATTGAGGCCTGATCCTTCGATCTTCTCTGGGGCATCTTCATTTCTTCATCCCCATCTCTTTCAAACTTTCTAGTCTTTCATTCATCACCTTTACTTCATCTTTTTGAGGTTTTGACTTCATCTTTATCCTATATCTTTCTCAGTCAAACCTAGTCAAACTAGGGCATATCTTCACTTCTTGAATGGTTATTCTATCATCTTTCATCTTCGGTTATGATTTCTAGTGATTTGATCAAATTTATCAATTTACTATTTCTCCTCTACCTAATTTCAATTTCGATCATGAGGGGGTAGTACCTATCAAATTTCAATTCTTGATTCAGCTTTATCAATCAAACCTTGAGATTCTTATCTCTTATTTGAGACTTGACAATTACCTATTTATAGGGGTGTTGGCCTTGTCTTTTTCAATCAACTTATCTTTGTCCTGATGTCTTCCCATCTATCAAACACACATCTGGGTTGTTTTGTGATCCAAAATTGATCTCACACTTCAATTCCATTCTTTGACTGCATGTGATCCCAAACCGACCTCACATTAGTCAAAGAGGGGCAAATGAATGCACCCTAAAATGGTCGCCTAGACTTTGGGCCCCATTCTTCAATTTATCAATTTCTTGAATCAATGCTTGGCAATTTTCAATTCAATTTCCTTGATCAAATCCTAATTCTATCATTTATTTAATTATATTCTATGGATTAACCATTTTTATCCTAAGTCTTTATTTAATTAAAAGGAATTTCCTCCCCTTTTATTAAATAAAAAGTCCCCACTTTTCCCCTTATCCTAAGTTGCACAAATAAAGCATTATTCTTATTTTATAAAAAGAAGAAAAGGCCTTTTTGTCTCACATGGGGCACAAAAGTCAACTCTTATTTCTCATTGGAGGAGATTTGTGCACAAGGATTGATCCCTCTTTCAAGCTCCACCCTTGATCAACTCTTTTGCCTCTTAATCTCCATGGTCCATTCTTTCTCATTTCCTTTAAAAGGAGAGCTCTCTTCTCATTTTAGGATCTCACTTTTGAATACTAACCTTATGCTATAGGTTTTCTTGGAGATTTTGGAAGCTTTGAAGATCTTATTGCTCTTAGTCTTTCATTCTTGCATTTTATCTTAGCTTCCATGGCATCTAGCTTAGTTTCCTTTATGCTTTAGATTAACTCACATAGCTTAATTAGTAAGGATTTGTAATAATTTCATTTTCCTTTCATAGCTTAGTTGCATTCTTCATTCTAGCATAGTTGCATTGCATTTTCATTCAAGATCCTTGAAGATATTTGCATTCTTTCCCTTGTCTCATTGAATCTCCCATTGTGTGGTTTACTAGCAAGGTCATATTCTGCATAGCTCTAGTTGAGAGAAATCTAAATATCCTTGTGACTCCATGCCTAGGGAGCTCTAGGTCACTTTCTCAAGGTTTCCCATTCATGGATTCTATTGGAAGTAATGACTTAGAGAAGTGCGCAACAATTTGAGTGTACACATACTAGCTATGGTGAGACCAAGGTTGAACTTTGAATTAGAGGAGGCAAGAAGAGAATATCAAAGACAATATCGAAGAGAGATTCATAGACGTCAACAAGAACAAATGACATAAAATCAAACAAAACAACATAGAATAACACACAATCAAGTTGGTAGACAAAGATCTGCTAGAAGAAGGGCAAAAGTAACAGTGGAACAATTAGAAATTGAAAATAGAGATGAAATAAATGTAGAAATAAACAACCATCAAAGAACCTATGAACAACTCCTTCATCTTCAAAATGAATAAATATGTGAAGGGCGACAAGGTGATCTCCATCCAAGTGATGGGTATAACCATCCACCTAATATAAACATTCAGTTGGATGTTGAAAATGAAAATTATGCATCTATAGAATGTGTCCCATAAATACCACAAGATGAAAATAAAGTACAAATGAATGTTGTTGTGGAAGGTACTATGGAAAACATTCCAAGCCCAAATGGTATGCTTCAATTTAAATTTAGAAGATTTCAAATGCAATTTAGACATCAAATAGATAGTTTGAAGATTCTGAATTATATATGTCATGTTTCTCAAGAATCATATCTTAGAATGAAAGTAAATCACACCTCTAAAGGTCCTATATGCAATAGGTGTTGACAAGAGAGAGGAACTCATAAGTTTTATTTTCAAACAAGGATCTTGGGTCTCAACTAGAAGAGCTTAGAAATTTGACTCAAGTTGAAGAGATGTTGATTGCATGCAGCAGCCCTATACTACAAGTTACAAATATAATTGGTGGTCAGTATAAGTATAAAGGACACACTATAAATTTTCCCCAACATGTAGAACAAGTATCCAAACTTTTTCCACTTACAATTGACTATTTTCCAATCATTATTATTTGCAGAAGGGATCAATGTGGCACGCATCATAGCTTTATTATAAATAGGGATCGTGTGTACAAAGTATTGAAATACAAAGTAGAGCATGACCCCTTTTATGTAGATGTTAGAATTGATGAAGCTTCTCTCAATGACTTGCCAATAAATTCTGATGAGAATGTTTTTAATAGATTAAAGATAGTGCACATGGAATTTGATTTTGATGCAAATGAAGTCATTTTTGTGGGTCCAATCATGGAGATAGATGAAGGTAATATAATTGAGCACACAACATATATGGCTTCAAGACCACCTAATGCTTAAAGAGAAATGGAATTAATTTATGGATGGTTTAACAATCCTAATACAATTCCATCTGCATTAATTGAATGACCAGTTATAGGTACATCACCTATCAACAAATATGTCACATTGGGATTATTGGATATGGTATTTCCAACATTATTTCATGATAAAAGATGTGATTGGTTAGAGCCAACAATGAGGCAAGTTCATCTTCATGAATTTTTCAAGCATTTGTTGTGTTATAGGGATCATCACTTTGGTAAACATCCAAGGTTTAGGTATTTCATGATGAACATGATAATGAGACATCGTGGACAAAATTCATCAATATGTATTTGTAAAAAGGAATGTAAAGCAGAATTAATAGATCCACTTCACCAAATTGGGACTCCTAAAATTTTATTCACATTAAGTGTGGTGGATATGCAATGGCCTGATTTGCATGTGTTGATGCCAGAAACACCGCCAACTGATCCATGATAGGTTAAAAATGGAGATGAAAAAATGTCATTGACTACCCTCATATTTTTGCACATTACATGCATTTAAGGCATACAATGTTTAGAAAGGAAATACTTGAAAAAGGTATGAAATTCAAAGACTTTTGGTGTAGATATTAGTGGCAACATAGGGGTTCACCTCACACGCATGGCTTCATATGGAAGGAAGGAGAACCAAGCATGGACACTATTGATTGGTTAGATGAGGAGGAACTAAAAAGTGTTAAGAGATATTTTCATTCCATTATTCATGCATGGAATCCTAGACATGATCATCATCAAAGAAATATACAAGTATGTTTAAAGTAATTTTCTCACATATATCACTATAACATAAAGCTTACAATATGTATATTACGATATATTTAATAAGATAAATTAATCGCAACTAATTTTTGGCTTTCCAACATTTTGGTCAACATCCATATCTAAGAAATACTACACAACTAGCATAGATTTATATCGACCATGACTATGAAGAGATATAGAGCTATGTCAAATGATACATGGTTTGTAAGGAGGATGCATGCCTATGTAAAAAGAGGGGAAATTTTTTTTACAGATAATTGTTTCATCAATTAAAATTTTTGTATCAATATTATATATCAACTATTTAGACAACTTAATCAAATGATATACTTATTTATCTTTGTTTTAGGTATAATGCTCCTTGGCCATTGAATTTGGGTGGATCCAAGTTATATGAGGATAGAGAATCAGGTGAAAGAAAATTTGAGCCAATAAGAAATGATGATAGAGTTAACACACATAATCGAAACATACTCCAATTGTGGAGGGAAAATATAGATTGACAACCTATTCTTTCAAAACATGTAGTTATCAACTATATTGCAAAGTATGTAACAAAATATGAGAGAAGCTCTGAAATGTATCAAGAAAGGTTGATGCATCTATCAAACCTACAAAATTCTAATGAATTAGTTGTGCGGACATATAGAAAGATTCTCATAGAAATAGTTATAGAAAGAGACATTGGAGCTCAGGAAAGATGTTATATTCTATTAGAGCTTCCATTGGTGGAGAGTAGGAGAAGGTTTGTTAATCTGAATATCTTATGTGAAGTTTTCAAAATTGTAGCAGTAAATAATGAGCATAATGATGAAGAACACACAAAATATTTTGTAGAGGGATATAAAACAAGACCACTTTGTATGAAAGGTGTCACATTGATTGATGCAGCAAGATCTTGGATATATAATCTTTAAAAAAGAGGAGATAACAAATGGTGGCCAAGGAAAACAACAACTATTATCAAAGTTTTCCCTAGGTTTCTATCCATTCCTCCACATGATTCAAATAAGTGGGTGGAGTTTCATTTATCTAAGTTGTTACTATGTAAACATTTTTGTAACATTGAGAGGAACATTGGTCATGATAATGATAATATAGTAGCTAACTAGGAGTTGCTCAATTATAATCCTTGGCATGTTGAAAGAGTTGTACGCACCAAAAATGATGAACCCACAAGTGACTCATAAATGGAAGATAATGGAGGTATTCAGGAAAATACTATAGAGAGTGGATGGGAAATCATATCTCGGATACATAGGGGTCAGCACATGTAGGTTACTGAAATAGACATGTTGGGAAGAAGAGATATTGATAGAAACACAAAGTGGTGCAGTGAATATCAAAGCAAAGAGCATATAGCTAGAGCTATCAATTTCATAGGTGAAATGAAGAAACATGAATGTCTCATGTATGATGACATCCCAAAATGCATCAACTTTACAACTCTCAATCAAAAGAAATAAAAGGAAATTGGAATTATTATGGCACACCATCATAGCAATCAGGTCAAAATTCCTTTGTTTATGAGAATCCAAGGAACAACAAGAACAAGAAAGTCTTATCTAACTGGTGCCATTAGTCAATCTCTTCAGATGAAAGAAATGCCAAGTCCTTCTCCACTTTTGTTACTTGCACCAACTAGAGTTGCAACTTTCAATATAGGATCCTCTACAATTCATTCAAATTTGTGAATACTTGTAAAATATTTTTCTCAACTAGAGGAGATGTGGCTTACATGTTTTCAAGAAGAAATGATTCACATAAGATATATTTTGATTAATGAAATGAGCTTCATTGGTCAAAACTTGATAGAAAATATACATTGTCGGCTCAAACAAGTAATCCCTTAAAGTGCTGACATAATTTTTGTAGGCATACCTTTCATTGATGTTTTTTATTACAGTAACAATAGGTTTTGAAGGGGCCCTGAAACCCTTTAACAAATTTTTGAAAAAAAAAGTATCAAGAAATAGAAAGACAACAGACTATCCCCAAAAAGGATAATCCCTAGTAGGGACACTTCCCAGATTTACAATAAGCACAACCTCAAAAAGACAAAAAAGACAAAAGCGAGAAACCCCCAACAAAATAGGGCCAAAAAAGCCTCCAACATTAGAATCAGACCAGAGTCTTCAGGAAGCCCTCCGACTCCACCAGCTGACTCTGCATAGTCTTAATAGAATATTTCAGATTAATAATTTCATGGTCCTTCGCCTTGATCTTCTTCTTAGTATTTGATCTTGTTCTAGTGGCTGATCCTAGTTGCTGGCTAGAACCAGTCCCTTCTTTTTTATCTTTCATTATGTCTTTATTGTTTCCTTCCAGCACGTTGCACAGAGTCTTCAAATTTTCCATAGTATCTTTCTTTCTAGCATTAGATAGAGAAAGAAAATTCTTGAGTATGGCTTCGTTGCGACTGATCTTGTCATTTAAAGGGATCGTGGCTTTCTCCAAAACTTTGTTGATTTTTTCCTCCAGCATAGTGGAATCATCCAATACCTTATCAAAAACCTCTTCATTTCTTTTATTCAAAGTATCATCCTTCCTAAGCTTATCAATGTTGTCCTCCAGCATCTCATTCCTAGTTTCCAACCTTATGCACCTATTTTTCAAATCCACAAGGTCATTTTGAACCCATTTATCAAGATTGTAGTCATAAATTGCCTTGTTTTTAGCAAGTTAAAGTGTAATCATGGTAATAGCTCTCTTCACATGGGACTCTCTTTCTCTCAGATCTTCCTCAAGGGGGCGATGGTAGATATTCCCTTCAGAACTATTCTCACAGTCTTCATTTTCTTTATCCTTCACAAAGATAGGGGATTCAGAGTTAGTAGGGATATCCTCCTCCATAGCCCTGATATCCTCTTTGTTGGAGTCATCATCTGCAATATTAGCAGCCTCTATGCTAGCCTCCTTATCATAATTATCTCTAGTTTTGCAATATTGATCTTGATTTCCCACTTCCTCAACATCATGTTTTCTATCGACACCAAAAGCCAAGATATCTGGAATGTCCTTCTACCTATTATGAGAGTTATCCTCTTTATCATTAGTATTGTTAGTGACATCCTTAGCTATTTTAGGTTTCTTCTGGTCGGACCCAAAATACCCTTCCACCATGTTGATAATATTTTTTGTGACATCTTTAGGATTCACCATAGCCACCTCCTGAGTAGCTTGAATGCAAGAAGTGGTCATATCAACATGACCCTTAATAGATTCGAATGTAGCAATAGAATGCTTCTCTGAAATGACCTTGTTCCCATCATTATCATTCATAGTCTCAACATTGTCCCTCTCATCAGATGTAACCTCCTAACAATCTTTCATCCCAAAATCCTCCTTGAGATCAATATTGTCCTCTTTTATCCCAGAATTATCTTTACCTAGAGAATCCTTCTCAGCCTCTAGACCATTCTTCAACCCATGAGTATCAATGACAGTTGTAGAAGAAGAAAGGGTTTTTTTTCTAGAAGGGGTTTTCTTCCTCAGGGAAGGACCAGCAAGATTCTTCCTCTTTTTGTTGCTAACCTGAGAAGGAATGGGCTCAGGGATGTGGTCCTTGGCATACTCAGTAATTAGAATAATAAGCCCAACATAAAGGATGGGAGAATTCCTCATCCTATATTCAATGATACTATGATTCAGCAAGCTCAACAGAAAGAAAGGGAAAGAAACCCTATTTTCATGTCTGAAATGATTTACCAAAACAAAGTGGTAATTATAAACTCTAGAGAACCGGCCCTCTAAGGTGAAGTTTTCCATAATAACCCTAATGATAGAGCCCCAAACATTCTCAATATTATCCATCTTGGCATAATCTTTCTTACCTTTGATCAAAAGGGCATGTTCTTCATCAGTGACAAGGAAATCCTTGTATGCTTTGTTGCCCACTTTAATCTCTTTGGAGTACTACATTCCCTCGAGAGGGATGCATATGATTTTTGCAAGTAGCTCCAAGGTTAGATTGCAGGACTTCCTAGCCAGATTGATAGTACCCTTATCCCAACCAATAACAAATGCTTTAGAAACCTCTTTGTCATTCCCATGTAAACACTTAAGGAACTAGTGGAATTTTCCTTTTTTAAGCTAATTCCAAACATCCTTATCATGCCTCCATTTGCAATTGGTAGGTTCCTCCCTCCTTAATTCACCTCCCATTGTAAACATTTTACCCAGATCCTCAATCTCAAGAAAAGAGTTCTCCTTAAGTTGCAGAGTTAAAAAACATACAATCACTCGAGACTCGCTTAAGAGAATGGAGGTGATGCTTGTGATTTGTAACCCATAAAGTGTGTGAAATTAGGAGGAAGTGACAAGTAATAATTACTTGGTGCATCACCTTCAGAGCTATCATAATGAGGGGTGATTTTTGAAGTGTGTTCATGGATTTGTACTTCTCTAAATGCCACATCACCTCTGGCTTGCTCAAAGATAGTATTGTGTCATTTTGTGTACTCATTATTAACAATGCTTATCACCCCTTCTTTTTACCTTATTCTATCATAATTAATATGAGAATTTATCTCATCATTAATTTTAGCAGCACCATACCATTTTAAAGTTCTGTCACTTCTAGCCCCAAGATAGGCGAGCCCATCAGCTGATTTGTTTCACAAAGATTATGGGAGACATGGAATGACTCAAAGGATTGGGAAATATTTTTAATTTTAGCAATAATGTTCTCTATAGGCTAGGAGGGGGGCTTGATTCCTTTGATGTTTTTGACTATGTTAAGTGAATCTCCTTCCAACCAAACATTTTTACACCCTAATTCTTCCACCAGCATGATAACATTAAGAGTTTCCATCACCTCAGCTCTGTGGTTCAATTGCAACCCCAAGGGAGCTACTATAGCTCCCACACAATTGTCATTCCAATCTCTGATAACACCTCCACTCCCAGAGATTTCTAGATTTCCTTTTGAAGCACCATCAAAGTTACCTTTAATCCATCCATTGGGAGGGGTAGACCAAACCAAATTGGCTCTTGAAATATTAGGCTAATTATTGGAAGGATGGAAATTCCAATTTCTGATATCATCTTCAGACAAACTATCCTTGAGCTTCTTCTTATAGTTGAGAATAGCATTGATAAAGCTTTCTTCCAACCCTCTACAAATATTGTTCCTAATGATCTCAAGTTTAGCAAATCTCTCCCAAAATATTTTGTTGTTTCTTTCCTTCCAAATACACCAGAAAAGGTGAGATGGGATAAGTTTCCAAAACTCTCCAACCAACTCATTGGAAAAAGGGCAGCTCCATTGAGTAACAAATTCCTGCCAAGAGTTAGGAAAAAGCCAACACAAATTCCACTTTTTGAAAATAAGATCCCACACCCTATGGGTGTATTTACAATGAAGCATAAGATGGTCACAAGATTTTGAATCTTCCATACAGAGAAAACATTTATTAACAAAAAGAAATCCTCTTTTAGAAAAATATCAAGAGTTAGGTGCTTATTCTGAACAAGGATCTAGAAGAAAAAATTGATTTTAGTGGTTAAGAACTTATACCATACAGTCACACACAGAGGTTTGACTTCCCTTGAAAAAAATAGAGAACTAGCTGAGGCAACTGAGAATTCTCCATTAGAGGTAGGGGCCCATATAATTTTGTCTTAACCCATATACAGTATCTTTCGTTGAAGTTAATTACACTATTTATGTGAAATAATATTTATTAATATAACCCATATACACTATCTTCATATGATATTGGTAGATAGTTTGAAAATAATTTATAGTGACTTTCTTTCGAGTATATGTATTATTTTGGTTGGTGATATGGGTCAGTTACCTCCAGTTAATGATAAACTGAAATATGTTAGCCATAGGCGGGAAACATTACTATGGCAAGAATTCAAAATAGTGGTTAAATTAGATAAAATATTTATGCAAGATGGAGAAAACATCCATCAACATGGATTTTTTTAGCTTCTAACAAATCTGAGAGAAGAAGATCCAAAAATAGATGACTGGAACTTGCTTATGATGAGAACCCTTGTAAGGTTAGATGCTGCAATGAATGATGAGTTTGACAAGACAGTGCATTTTTTCTCAACAAATAAAAATGTTCAAAACCATAACATAAGGATGTTGTATTCTTTGAGGCATCATGTTGCACATATTCTTGCAACTAAGTCAAGGAATGGTAATACAATTCAATATTGCTTAGTTGATTAACTTGATCTATATTTTTTATTCAATAAGGATTCAAAGGTGATGTTGACTATAAATCTTTTGATACAAGCCAGTCTTGTCAATGGAGCATTGGGATATATCCAGAATATTGTGTACAAACCAGGAAGTGGTCCACCTAAACCACCAACATATGGCATAGTTGAATTTGATAATTATTTTGGAATACCATTTGATGACCATCATCCAAAAGTAGTTCCAATATCACCAGTACAGAGGGGAAGAACCTTTCAATTACCATTAAGGTTGGCATGGGCATTGATAATTCATAAATCTCAGGGACTAACTCTTTCAAAAGCCACAGTTGATATAGGCCCAATGGAAATAGCATGATTGACATTTGTGGTTGTATCTCATGTAAAGTCTCTAGAAGGCTTGATAATAATGCCACCATTAACATATGACCTCTATGAAAAAATGAAAAGTGGGAAACAAATTTCCAATAGAAAAGCAAAAGATATTAGACTTAGATGTCTTAAAAATCAATGATGTACTATAACGATGTATTTTTAAATTGCTATTAAGAAATACATTATTGATTATTCGCCTAATTTATTTCAAAATTGTGCTCAATTATTCTTAAGCAATAAATTAGTAGATTATATTTGGAAATTATGTTCACTTTTGCTTCAATGTGTATCAATAATCAAAATCATATCATGTTTTGATACCCATATTGTCATTAATTTAAATTAAAAAAGTACCACACATTAATACATACTATTCCACTATAAGTAACATATAAAGTTCCAAATTACAATGCAACATGGTTACTTAATTATTATTTTATTTCTTATGGTTGTTAAAATGGTTTTTCTCACATCTCATCATACTAAGTTAGCTATTATCTTATTCTAAACATTATTGATTTCAAATTATTTTTCCGCTAATTAAGTATACTTGTATTCTAATTATTTCTATATACTAATGTTTTTTTAAAAGTTTGCAGTATACCATTTGAGCTATGGCTTCCTCTAACAGAGATTCAAACATCATTTTTACAAGCCTGACTTCTTCGATGGTCTTAAATGATTTCTTCGAGACTGAATTTGACAAGTATGTATGAATAATTGTAGACTTGTGCACAAATATAATCATTTAGTTGTGGAGAATGCATAATTATCAATTGATTATGTTGAAGAGCTTGAAATAATGCACATGGAAGATGTTTTGAAAGTTGTGTGCAAAACATCTACAAAAGTAGATGTGTTTCCATCAATGATGAAAGAAGTCTACCAGGATCATTATTCAAATAAAGGTCAAAATTAAATTACTTAAAAATTTAATAAAAATTGGAAGCCTCTTGGTGATTTTAGGCAATATTGACTAGGGAGAAGACCAAGAGTCGGGCCTGATAGGTATCTCTCTTCCTTGTACTCACCTCTATTCCTCTTTAGAAGACATTTTTCCCTGCTTAGAAATGGCCCCACTTACCAAGATTCACCACTCTTAGAGAGATGTTTTAGGAATCGAAAAGTCGCTTAACATTCCAATGATTAAGATTATTCCCTAAGAAAATCTACAAACATTCTTCTCTCACAATAGGTATGTATAAAGACATAAGGCCCCTATTTAAACAATTCAGGAAGCGAGACTCCTTACCAATCTCCTCTCAAAGGTTTTTCTATTGAAAATGTCAACCCCTATAAAATTAGTGAGCTCCAAATCTCAAAATACCTTTGGAGGAGAAATTTATGTAAGGATACTTAAGACCAATATGATTAATACACATCCCTTAATACTTCCAATGGTCTATCATATATTGGGTATGGAATTCCTCTCTAAAGAAAGTCTGGTGCAGGAGCACATAGGACTTAGGCTAGAAAGTCCTAGTTCCATTTTTTGCTTGTACTAGTCCTAGCTAGACTAGAGGGTAATAAAAGGTTACAAGAGGACCTAGGTGTGTTAGAAGAGTAGAGGTTTGAGTTAACCTAGGGTTTTGGTAGTTAAACTAAGTCAATAGGCCAAGATGCCCTTAGGACCTAGCTTGCTCCCAAAGTTGCTAAAAGGGCACAAGTGTGGAAACATGAGTGAAATGTTTGATTTTGGTCCAAAATGACCCAAAATGGCTTCAAATGGTTTTTTTTAGCTTTTTTTGATTCTTTTTGAGGGTTGAGTGAAGAAATGAGCAATTTAGCAAAAGTTGCTAAAAAGTTGTCATGACAACTTTTTGTAACTTTGCAAAAGTTGCATGATAACTTTTGGCCTAAAAGGACCGACCAATATTTTAGATCATTATGGGTTCTAAAAACCCAAGACATCAAAGATAGATTCTATATAATCCCTAATAGGCCCAAATCCTGAGGTTAGCTTCATTGAATAATTTCTAGTTTAAGAAATTTGAGCATTGTTCCTTGTTTTGTGGACACAGTCCAAGACTTTGATGCAAAAGTAGCATCTAATGTAATTATTTTTTCTTGGAAAAGAAGGATTAAATCCAAATTTTGTGTTTATTTTCCATTATGTATCATTTGGTTTGTTTTTTAGGTGTTTTCATAGTCTTAGTTTAAATATTTTATCTTTGTCAGTTCACCGACCTATATATAGTCTGGTGAAGAAGCATGGCTTCCCCATGAAACCTTATTGTGTGTTCATCAAAACCATTTGGGGAATTTTAGAGGAAAATATTTACATTTTAATTATCTTTTGTGGAGGTTTGGAAAGAATTATGGCCAATTTTAAGACCTTTCCCTAGGCGAGCACTGTCATTGCCCGACTAGGGACAAGGAGGTGAAAACTTATTTTTGCTTGCAGGGGTGACTTGAAAGCTACAATCCAACACTTTGGAGACCAAGAATAATTTTATATAGTACCTTGATGGAGATATTATGTATTTCTCAATCCATTTCATAAGCATAAACTTACCTTGAGTAGTGGGCTCCTAGAAGCCATTAAAACCCTTGTAAAACCCTCTATTTTGTGATAGGGCATTGTACGGATGCTTGAGACCCCAAGACCAAAAAAATCCATGAGAATGAACCATAGGTACTAATAATCCAAAAATATTTTGGAAGGACCTTTGGTAATTTTGTGAAGAAATTCCTAAAAACCCGGACTAGGAGGCCTAATTGGGGGCTCTAGAGCTACAAGGCTAAAATAGTGAATTTGAGGAGATCGGTAAGAAATAAAGGTAGATACCTTGATAAAATGGGTCAAGAAGTGAAAAAAACATAAAAATAGACTACGTCCACACCCTTGAAAGAATCACCAACTTTCTAAGGAGGTAAGGAGCATTTGGCATGAGTATGGATAATGAAGAAATCAAAACCTTCAATCAATGATGGACCACCGAGGAGTTGAGGTGTGAATTGTAGGAGTGGAGGACCTTGAGAGATTCCTTAGAATAATAAGGTGAAGCCTTTTGAGATCCCTGATCAAGCTATTGGGGAGGTTGGAGGGTTAGGAATCTTAGTGATCCTAACCAAGTCCACTAGACACCTAGAGTGAACCCGTCAGATTGGTATCAGAGTACAACAATATTTGGGTAGAATTTTATGTCAAAATTAGTGGGTGAGTTAGACATGGTGACCAATTCTTAATTGGAAAGAGAAGTGAAAAAATAGAAGGAGGAGAATAGGTTACTCTCGGAGGAAATGGAAGCTCTTAGAGACAAGCTAAGAGAGGTAGAAGAAAAAGTTGAATTGATGAGTGATAAGTTAAAAGAAGATGAAGGAATGGGTAAAGAAGTGGTAGAGGAAGATAAAATCCCTGAGCTAGATCCTATATTAGTTGAAGAACCTTTCTTAAGGGCACTCAAAGCTATGAGTGGAAAATCACTAGAAGGAATACCACTTTTTAGTAGAAAGATGGAAGTTGAACTAATTATGGAGTGGATTGAGGGTATGGAAAACCACTTTGAATGTGAGGGAATTAGTGAAGCTCAGAGAGTCAGGATAGAAAATTCAAGAATGAGAGGGGTTGCTCTTACTTGGTGGAAATTTGTGTAGGATGAAAGGGTGAAGGAAGGAAAGAATCCCATAACCAATTGGACAAGTATGGTGGAAAAGATTAGGAAAGCATACCTACTAGATGACTATGAAGTTAAGTTGCACAAAAAGAGACAAAATTGGAAACAAAAGGACCTAGAGGTTAGTGTCTACACTGAGGAAGTTCAAAATTTATGCTATAATTATGGAAAGGTGTGTACTGAGAGGGGAGGGGTGAATCAGTACCCTTAAAACTTTTTTAATTGAATCCTTGTAAACATGTAAATCATTAACCGATTGTATCATTTGCATTCACCATACATCCAATAACATAATTGAAATGTAAATGCATGTAATCTAATCAAATATGCAATTATGAAACTTCATACACATAACACGTGTATTTTGGCATCACATAAACCCTTGTTAGAAGGTATAAACTATGGTGGGGATGACACCCACAAAGCTTCACTACCACAGTAATAAATTTTTGGTTAAGGCTACAAAGATTTGATCACTTCTGGTGATATTACCCTGTTAGGAGTAATAATAAAATCAACTAGATCTACCTGGTTAGATGATTTTAGCAACATAGTTAAGTGTGCACTTGGTTAAGAGATTTTACAAAAATATTGTTAAGTCCACTCTCTTAAGAGATTTAAGGTCTGGTATAATGGTTTAAAAGTAACAGTAAAATTGATCTATAGATAGAAACTAATCTTGCCTGATTTCATATCTGATGTGTACTTATCTGTTATCACCTCAATTTGATTGATCTCTTCTCTGAATACTGCTTGGTAGCCTTCTATTTTTGATAAATTGTATACTTCGTCAGTGCTTCAAACTTAACCTTGTCTGATCTTCAAATGTCTCCCAATGGTGGCTACTTCATGTATGATACTTGTCAAATGACATCTATACAATATTTATATCAAAATTATTTTACCTAATTAGGGTTTTGATACTATCTTAGAAAACCTAAGATCAATGGTACAAATGAATAACCTAGATCATCTTTACATTGGAATCATTAGTTATTAAATGATTACATCTGTTAAAAGTAGTGGTTGTTGTTGCACCAAAAGATTGATCTATTAATGCCTGATACAACCACTAGACTTATAAAAGACACATGAGGCAGCTAATCCATGTCGCAAACCCTACGAGGGACACTAGCCCACTGCTAACAATCCCCCTCCCAGTGTCACGCATTGTGGCCTGTATGGATTTGAACCCGTGACCAAGCTCTGATACCACTTGTTATAAGTAGTGGTTGTTGTTGCACCAAAAGATTGACTTGTTAATGTCCGATACAACCACTAGAATTATAAAAGACACAGGAGGTGGTTAAGCCATGTCGTGAACCCTACAAGGGATGCTAGCTCATTGTCAACAACATCCACATTTAATTTTCTAATCAATGTAAATTAGTTTCCTTGTAGTTTGTGTCATTCTAAACTATTATGTCATTTCCTATTTCACTTGGTGTACACTACATTCATCACTCGGTATTTATCTTATGCTTGGTGCATATGAATGCTTAGTTAATATTGAACTTAGTACTTAGTAATCATCTGACTTGATATGAGTACTCAATCAAAAAAAAAATTGGTTAGTATAGAATTTTGCCTTGTATTATGCTCGGTGTCTAGGCTCTGAGTGTTGACAGACTGACCTGTCTTGTCTCCTTTACCAACTGTATGATTGAATGATACTAATGACAACTCTTAATGCTCTTAGGAGTAAAAAATTATGCCTTAGATCACATGTGGTGGAAGAGGAGAGCCTAAAGGTGGCTAGATACCAAAATGGGCTTAGATAGAACATCCAAGAAGAATTAAGCTTGTTAAGCCCCAAAATAGTTCATAAGTGCTATCAGTTGGCACTTAAGGTAGAGGAGAAGCTAAAAAAGAAGCATGAATCAAGTAGTCGAGGTAGAGGTAGGGGTAGAGACAATAGGGGCCATAGAGGTAGCTATGGAGAAAGAATCTTAGGCTCAAGAATCCAAACTGAGACCAAACTCACTAAGCAGCAAGGAGAAATCTCTAGCCGTAGAGGAGGATACAATGGAAAAGGCAGAGGATATAATAATAATTTTGGAGGAAGGCCAAGAGGCTAAGGAAGAGTATCTTATTTCTCTTCCATTAAATTCTACCACTACCACCAATATGGACACCTAACATATAGGTTTCGTGAGAAAGGATCTACTTCACAAGGTGGAGAGAAGAGAGTGAACTATCTTCAAGAGGAGTCTTCGAGTAGAAAAACTACAGAAGTATCCCTAGATTCAGAATTAGGGGATAACCTCATGATAAGGAGGAAATTGATTAAAGAGACAATCAAGGAGGAGCCTATTCAAAGAAGGCCTTTATTCAGGATAAAATGAAAAATATTTAGCAAAGTGTGCAATATTATTATAGACTCCACGTCTACTAACACCATAGTCTCCCATGAAGCAGTCGGCAAACTAAACCTTTAAAGGATTCCTCATACAAATCCCTATAGAGTCACATGGTTAAATAAGGGTCAGTATGTCTTGGTAAATGAGAAAGCTTGGGTAGACTTCACCATTGGAAGGTACGAGGATAGACTGTTATGTAATGTTTTACCTATGGATGCTTTCCATTTCTTATTAGGGAAAACATGGCAATTTGATAGGCAAGAAATTCATGATGGAGAAAAGAACTCCTACTCATTCAATAAAGATGGAGTTACCTTTAAAATTTAGTCCCTTCTAGAAGATGGAGAAGTGAAACCAGTTGGTCATAATGTGACTTTGGTAGGGGAGAAAGAATTCCTAAACACATTAGAGGAAGGTGAAGGAGTGGGGTATGCCTTGGTGTTGAAGCCCAAAGAGGAGGAAGAAGTCAAGAAGCAAGAAGTGCCCAAATAATTTCAAGGGTTGTTAGAAAAATGTAAAGACATAGTAATTGATGGAAATCCAACTACCCTATCTCCTAAAAGATCCATAAGCCATAAAATTGACTTTATCCTGGGAGCCTCCCTACCTAACAAAGATGCATATAAAATGACCCCTCAACAAAATGAGGAAATAGCCAAACAAATATAATAACTACTTGATCAAGGCCTTATAAGGAAAAGCATTAGCCCTTTTTCTATCCCTATAGTCCTAGCACCAAAGAAAGGAGGAACTTGGAGGTTGTGTACTAACTCTAGGGCCATTAATAGGATTACCATAAGGTATAGGTTTCCTATCCCTAGGATTGAAGACTTGATGGATTGCATAGGAGGGGAAAAGTACTTTTCCAAGATTGACCTCAAAAGTGGATACCACCAAATAAGGATTAAGGAGGGAGATGAGTGGAAAACATATTTCAAGACCACATAAGGCTTATATAAGTGGCTAGTTATGCCATTTGGGTTATCTAATGCCCCTAAAACCTTTATGAGGCTAATGAATGAAGTGTTCAAAGACTTCATTGGAAAATGGGTTGTGGTGTATTTAGATGATGTCCTCATCTTCAACAAGTCCAAGGAGGATCACTTGGTGCATTTTCAAGAGGTTTTACAAAAGTTGCATGAAGAGAAGCTCACCATCAATCTTGACAAGTGTGAGTTTATGAAAAAAGAACTGGTGTACCTAGGCTTTGTGACTTCACAAGGTAACTTGAAAATGGAAGTGAGGAGCTTCCATGGGTTGGCTCAATTTTATAGAAAGTTTATCAGATATTTTAGTGATATTTGTGCACCGGTTCTAGACACTATCAAAGGAGGCATGAAAACTAAATTCCAATGGAGTGAGAAAGTTGATAAAGGTTTTGGAACCTTGAAGAGAAGGACTGCAACTCAAAAAATCTTGGTGTTACCTAGCTTTGAGAATTTTTCCAGTGTTGAGTGTGATGCCAGTAACATTTCCATAGGAGAATTCCTAAGACAAGAGAACAAACCAGTGGCCTTCCATAGTGAAAATTTGAGTGAGGCCAAAAAGAAGTACTCCTCATATGATTTGGAGTTGTATGCATTGGTCCAAGACCTAAGGATGTGGAGGCATTACCTCCTTCCTGAAGAGTTTGTAGTATATACTGACAACCAATCTTTAAGCTTTCTCAACTCATAAGATAAGTTGAGCCACAAGAACATGAAGTAGGTTGAGCATATTCAGGCCTATACCTTCATAATAAAGTAAAAGAAAAGGCAAAAAAATAAGGTAGAAGATGCCTTAAGCCAGAGACTCTTGACAGTCCAAGAAATTTAGTTAAGAAGCATAGGCATAGAAAGTTTCAAAGACTTGTATCCAAGAGATGAAGACTTCTCAATAGCTTATAGGGTATGCAAAGACTTTCAAAATCATTTTCATAGTGAATATGTTGATTACCATATCCAAGAAGGTCTTTTGTTTAGGGGAGGGAAACTATGTGTTCCTATAGGCTCCATGAGGGAGAACCTCATTCAAGAAAAGCATAATGGGTCATTGAGTGGACATTTTGGCATCCATAAGACCTTGGAGTTGGTTCAAAGATTTTACTATTAGCCTAGGATAAATTAGGACATACGAAGGTATGTGGAGATTTTCATAGTTTTCCAAAAGGCCAAAGGCACCTCATCCAATGCAGGGTAGTATCAACCCCTTCCAATCTCCAATAGACCTTGGGAATATGTGAGTATGGAATTTGTGGTAGGATTACCTAAGACCAAGCAGGGATTTGACATCATCTATGTGATTATGGATAGATTTAGAAAAATGGCTCACAATGTGCCATGCAAGACTACTCATGATGCTTGCCACATAGCCAATTTGTTTTTTAGGAAAGTAGTATGGATCCATGGATTTCCATTGAGCATAGTATCTGACAGGGACCCTAATTTTGTGAGTCATTTTTAGAAAATCTTGTGGCACAAGCTTGGCATCAATTTGTCTTTTGGGTCTACATACCACCCCAACTAGATGGGTAGACTAAGGTAGTTAACAGGAGCTTGCGGAACCTCCTAAGATGCCTAACTAAGGAGTATGATCAGTCATGGGACCAGGTTATAGCACAAGTAGAGTATGCTTAAAATGATATCATCATTAGGACTACCAGCAAGAGTCCATTTGAGATATTCTATGGAATACACCCAAGAGGAATCCATGAATTGAGAGAACTTGGAAACACATCAACAAGGATTGGATATGCAGAGGACTTCACTTATTCCATGAAGGAAGTGCATGATACAATTAGACAAGCTCTCAAGGATAGTGTACCACTAAGACCAAGAGAAAGGTGGATGAAAGGAGAAGAGAACTACATTTCAAGGTGGGAGATCTTGTCATGGTACACTTGAACAAGGCCATATTGCAGAAGGTTATCCCACACAAGCTTCATATGAGAAGGATTTCCCTTGTGCCATCCTAGCCAAGTATGGATCTAATGCCTATAAGGTAGAATTGCCAACAAACCTAGGAATCTCACCAGTGTTTAATATTGTAGATTTGGTACCTTATAAAGGACCAATCCATATTGGAGATAGTGAACATGTTGGAGTTGTAGAGGACTTAGAAAAATTATAGTTACCCATCACTCCAATCCTCCAAGCTGAGAAAGTTTTGAGTTCCCAACTCATCAAGAAGACTAGACACATAACTTACTTGGAATACCTTGTCAAGTGGAAAGGTAAGGAATATTTTGAGGGTAAATGGGTCTCAAAGATATATTTTTAGAGGTTTTTCATTGATCCTAACTCATTCCCCACCAATGGGACTTGATTTGTTTTGTTTAGGGGAGAATGGTGCAAGAGCACCTAGGACTTAGACTAGAAATTCCTACTTCCATTTTTGGCTTGTATTGGCCCTAGCCATACCATAGGGTAATAAAAGGCTCCAAGATGACCTATGTGTGTTATAAGAGTATATGTTTAAGTTAACCTAGGGTTTGGGTAATTAAACTAAGTCGATAGGCCAAGATGCTCTTAGGACCTAGCTTGGTCCCAAAGTTGCTAAAAAGGGCACAAGTGTGGAAACATGAGTGAAATGTTTGATTTTGGTCCAAAATAACCCAAAATGGCTTGAAATAGGTTTTTTTGGTTTTTTTTGAGTATTTGTAAGGGTTGAGTGAAGAAATGAGTGATTTGGAAAAAGTTGCTAAAAAGTTGTCATGACAACTTTTGTAACTTTGCAAAAGTTGCATGACAACTTTTGTCCTAAAAGGACTGACCAAGATTTTACCAAAAACCCAAATAAATTGAAGATAGAGGCTATATAATCCCTAATAGGTCTAAATCTTGAGGTTAGCTTCATTGAATAATTTTTGGTTTAAGAAATTTGAGCACTATTACTTGTTTAGTGGACACAGTCCGAGACTTTGATGCAATAGTAGCATCTAATGTAATTATTTTTGCTTGGAAAAGAAGGATTCAATCTTTATTCTATGTTTATTTTCCATTTTTTGTCATTTGGTGTATTTTTTAGGTGTTTTTATAGTCTTAGTTTAAATCTTTTTTCTTTGCCAGTTCACTGGCCTGTATATAGTCTGGTGTAGAAATATGGCTCCCCCATGACACCCTATCGTGTGCTCATCAAAAAAATTTAGAGCATGGTAGAGGAGCCTATGAATAGTTTAATTATCTTTTTTGGAGGTCAGGCAAGAAGTATGACCAATTTTATGACCTTTCCCTAGGCGAGCACTATCATTGCCCGACTTGGGACAAGGAGGTGAAAACTTATTTTTGCTTGCAAGGGTGACTTGAAAGCTACACTCCAAGACTTTGGAGACCAAGAATAAGTTAATATAGTAGATTTATATCTTATTTCTTGATCAATACATTTCATAATCCTAAACTTACCTTGAGCAATGGACTCCTAGAAGTCATTGAAACCCTTGTAAAACCCTCAATTTTGTGATAGGGCATTGTACGGATGCTTGAGACCCCAAGACCAAAAAAATCCATGAGAATATCCCATAGGTACCAAGAATCCAAAACCATTTTTGAAGGACCTTTGGGAATTTTCTAAATAAAGTCCTAAAAACCCAGACTAGGAGGCCTAATTGGGGGCTCTAGGGCTACAAGGCTAAAATAGTGAATTTGAGGAGATCAGTAAGAAAGAAAGGTAGAGACCTTGATAAAATGGGTTAAGAAGTGAAAGAAAAATACAACTAGACTACCTCCACACCCCTACAAGAATCACCAACCTTCTAAGGAGGTAAGGAGTATTTGGCATGAGTATAGGTAATGAAGAGATCGAAACCTTCAATCAATGATGGACCACCTAGGAGTTGAGGTGTGAATTGTGGGAGTGGAGGATCTTGAGAGAGTCCTTAGAATAACAAAGTGAAGCCTTGTGAGATCCATGATCAAGATATTGGGGAGGTTGGAGGGTTAGGAATCTTAGTGATCCTAACCAAATCTACTAGACACCTAGAGTGAACCCATCAACATCCCTAATCTTATTCTAACAGTCAACCAAATATTAACCTTAACCATAACACTACATCTGATTTAAACCTAACTGTAAACCTTACATCCTAACCCTTATCACAAGGTTAAACTAACTCTAACCCTAACCTTAACTCTACATGTAACCAATATACTAGTAGTACACCTAACTCTAAATTATCTTCCCCAATCCTAATTGTACTAAGTGTTTACTAAAACATATTCTTTACCCTTAATGTTAAACTAAATATGATACACCACCTAACTTGAAACATAATATCATATCCTAAACCACAACCTTAATCTCATCCTACCCCTAACTATGACCCCTCGACCTAACCCTAAATCTACTTATTATCGTTAACATTATACTAGTCGTATTTTAACCTAGTTTTTACCTTGACACTAACCTCAATTATAACAAGAGAAGTAACCTTAACAGTAAAAGTAGCACTAACGCTAACATTAACCTTAGAGTTCACCCAAACCCAAACACTAATCTTAATCCTAACCATAACTGTAATTGTAATCATTCACATAATAGTACTCCTAAGGTTATACCCTAACCCCATTCATAACCATAACCCTGGCATTTACCATAGGTAAAATGGTAAACATAATTGTTATACTAACCCTAAATATGATACTAATCCTAATTATAAACATAGCATCATATCCCTAACCATGACCTTAATCTCATCCTACCCCTAACACTAACCCCTCACCCTAATTTTAAGCCTAACCCTAACTCTAATTTGTTTTTGTTAACATTATACTACTTTTAACTTTAAACCATTCAAATTAACGATTATCATGTCCCTACCATTGACCCTAGGTTAAATGTGATACTAATGATAATTCTAATGTTTAACCCTAACCCTAATTATAATCATAACCCTTCCATTTACCTTAGGTAAAATGGTAAACATAATTGTTATACTAACCCTAAATATAACCATAACTATAACACTAACCTTAACAAAATTAAAAATCATAAAATGTCTCCAAGTTACGCCTTCTATGTAAAAATAATTAACAATGCCTAAATTAAAAATTAAAAATTAACTTCATAATTTAACACTAACGTTAACAAATTTAAAAATCATAAAATGTCTTCAAGGTACGCCATCTATTTTAAAATAATTAACAACACATAAAATAAAAAATTAAAATTAAAAGTTAAATTAATAATTTAACACTAAGCTTAACAAAATTGAAAATCAGAAAATATTTTCTATGTTGTGTCACAACTACTACTAGCTTATATGTGTGCGTGCGTGCGTGTGTGTGTGTGTGCGCGCACGCGCGCGCGTGTGTGTGTGTGTGTGTTTGTGTGTGGAGAGTAATCCTTCTCGAGGTGCCTATTTTCATCAATCCTAACCCACACAAAAAAACCTTGGAAATTGATGAAAATGGGTGCATCGAGAAGGATTACTCTTACACACACACACACACACACATGTCGAGAGTAATCCTTCTCGAGGCGCTTATTTTCATCAATCCTAACCCACACAAAAAAACCTTGCAAATTGATAAAAATAGGCGCATCAAGAAGGATTACTCTCGACGTACTATATATATATATATATATATATATATATATATATATATATATATAACGAGAATGGAAAATAGAGAAGAGGTGAAAAATTAAATATAAAAATTTGAAAATAATTGAATTCAAAACTAAAATAAGATTTGAATATAAATTTAAATAATAAACATAAAACTATTATAGATATTGTCAACATTTCAAAATATGTAAACTTTAGTAGGTTTCTAAATTAAATTTGTTTTTTTTAGATATTCTTGTCACATGATTTTTAGTATATATATTAAAATCTTGATTAAATTCTATTTATTTATTTTGATTTTACTTTTATAATTTTATTAAAAAATTTAATTAGTTTACACTATTATTTTGTATTTTTGAGCTATTTAACATTATTCTATATAACAAGAATGTAAAATAGAGAAGAGGTGAAAAATTAAATATAAAAATATGGAATATAATTGGTGAGGAGATTTTATGCCCCCAATCTAAAAGATTTATATACCCATTACAATTACTTTCCATTTTTGTCTCCAATGCTATGGATATGCTACAATCATTGTCATTGTTGGAGATAGTCGTTTAGAAAGTTCATCATTCAGAAAGTTGTTCAACAGGATTTTTTAAAAGGAAACAAATTATAGTTAGCAATGCAAGATTATGAGTTATCCCAGGGGTCATGTTTTTTTGGGTGGGATTTTTAACCTGCGTCTACTCCTTTCAAGTCACAAACACATGCTTTTGTTTGAAAGCACCAAATCTTCTTTGGAGAAACAAAATTAAAAACATGTGTGTTCGGTGCTTCAAGAGTTTGGTAGGGTTTTGGGTGAAGATTTGGTATTTAGTTTGCAAAGGAAAGTGCAAGTGTTGCTCGACATTGTAGAATCTCCAATTCAGACTATGGGTTATGCACAAAATGCCCTGGAAACAACCTTTGTCTATGTGGATAAAAATGTTGGTGCAATCCCTAACCTAAATGTGCAAGTTCTTATGCAATTTCTTGTAGGTCCGTCGTCGATTTCTCTAGCCACAATGGATGAATGAAATGTTGCAGAACAATCTTTCAGTGATAAAGGATATGAAGAATGAAGAGCCTAAATGCAAGATCGATGGAATGAAATCATGGTGATCATTTTTTGCTTATTTGGTTTGGTACATAAGTTTTGCCATGTCACTTCGATATTCGAATAGCAAAGCCAACTTTATTTAGTAGAATGGGGGTCGTTGGTATATCATATGCTTTTTTGCCTATCATATCACTGTTGGGTTATAAGATTAGTGTTTGATTATTGCAATGTATTTTGGAAGGAATGAGATATAGTCTAGATAATGGGAATTTACATTTTTTGCCCCATTCTTGTATTTTACACTTTTATGCAGAATGCATTATCTTATGTCTATGAGGGGGTTGGTAGTAGTACTTTTGTGGATGGGTCCCCTTCTCTCTCATTTTGTTTATGTAATTTGGCTAGGATTCAAGGGTTTCTTTTTGGTTCTTTCCCCGATGAGCCTTTGAACTAGTTTATTTAAATATTAATAAAATATTCGTAGCTCGCCACTTTTACCAAAGAAAAATATTTGAATATAAATTCAAATAATAAACATAAAACTATTATAGATATTGTCAACATTTCAAAATATGTAAAATTTAGTAGGTTTCTAAATTGAATTTTTTTTTAGATATTCTCGTCACATGAGTTTTAGTAAATTTATTAAAATCGTGATTAAATTCTATTTATTTATTTTGATTTTTCTTGGGTGGGGCCCCCGCCGCATAACTCCATACAAATTCATAAAAAAAAAAATATTAGTTTACACTATTATTTCTATTTAACATTATTTCTATTATTGGAAGCAAAGGTTCGGTGTTCAATGGCTTGTTGAGGGGGATATGAACACAACCTTCTTCCACAGATCTACATCCAAACATAAAAAATGAAACACTACAAAATCCCTACTGAATGATAATAATGAAGAACTTGTGGAAGCAAACAAAATTGGTGGGTGGGATCCATAATTTTTCCTGTATTTTTATTTTGAAAATACAAGGGAGGACTCTGTTGGGATCAAAGACAACCTCTTCAACCATATTCCTATGGTTTTACATGATGGGGATAATGATTCACTTTTGGGCATGATGTTTGAAAATAAGGTGGATGAGGTTGTTTTTCTATGGGCACTTATAAAGCCCCAGGGACTAATGGTTTCTTGTCTGCCTTCTTCTAGAAGTTTTGGGAGGTGGTGAAATATGATATCATGAAGGCTGCTAAAGACTTCATTAGAAATAGCAAACTTCTTAGGTTTTTAAACAACACCTATATTTTCCTAGTCCCTAAAGTCTAGGAACCCAAGCATAGGACTAATTTTTGCCCCATCAGTCTTTGTAATATTTTTTATAAGATCTTTTCCAAGGTGGTGGTGAATAGATTGAAGCCTCTTCTTGACAAAATTATCAACCCATCTTAGAAAGGACTCATCCTTGGTCAATAGATTCTAGATGTTGTTATCACCACCCATGAGATAATCCACTTGATGGACATGAGTAAAACTTAGGTATGGCGCTTAAAATTGATATATCTAAAGCTTATGATATAGTTAATTAGAAATTCCTTTTCTTGAAGTCAGGTTATGATCAAATATTCATAAGAATCATTAAAGAAGCTATTGAGAGTGGGGAAAGGGCTAGGATAGGGGGACCCCTTGTTCCCATATCTTTTTATTATGATTGTTGAAGTCCTTAGTAGTAACTTCTCCCTCATCGCTAGAAGTGAGATAATTAAAGGGGTTAAGGTTTCTTCTTCCATCCCCCTAAAGATCCTACAATAGTTTGTCTATGACACCTTCTTGTTTGGTTTATCTTTTTTTATTGAGGCCAGAGAATGAAAAAATATCTTGGCTGATAATGCGGCTTCCTCTTTTCAGCTAATCAACTATGAAAAAAGAAAATTTTATTTATTTAACAATGAATACAACTTCAAAGAAAAATCATCGGTATCCTAGGTTGTTAGTTTGTTCAGTTTCCAGACACCTATCTTAGTTTGCCTCTTACGGTCAAGGAGGTGACCCCCAATTTATGGAATTCAATATTGGAAAGGATACAAAAGAAATTAGTTGGGTGGAAAGGTAAAATTCTCAGTAGTGCTAGAAAATTGCAACTCTAATCTTCTTCCCTTCAAGGTATCCCAATTTTTTTGTCACTTTTTAAGATCTCCAATGGCATGGCTAACAAATTAGAGAAAATTGAATAGAACTTCCTATGGAATGGAATGGAGGAGAAGGAAAGATTGATTCTATTAAACTGGTACATTGTCTACAAACCCAAAGATACATGCGGTTTGGGAATAAGGAAGATATCTGACCTTAACAAGGCTCTATTAACCAAAGTGGGTTGGCTTATTTCGGTATGATCTATGGATTGGTGCAAGATTATGAGAGAGAAATACTTCAACAATTCTTGCTTCTCAAAGTTGTTGTTTTCCCATGACCTCACTACTGGCTCAAAAATCTAGAACAATATTGTAAAATGTAGAGGCCTCCTAAGAGATGGATTAAAATGGTCAATTAGTAATGAGGAAAACATTCATTTCTAGGAAGATACCTAGATTGGAGATAAGCCTTTAGCCTTGAGATCTTTGAACCATTTAATGAGGTACCTCAATCCATTATTTGGTTCCTTTGTGGTTGACTATGTCACCCCACTGAAGAGGTGGAAAAGTCTGGTTGAAGGCTTTGGAAATGACCCTAACTTGGTCCCTTGGGTGGGGGATCTTTAGAGGCTTTTAAAGGATGTTTTTATTCCATTATTTCCTATGGAGGAAAATATTTTATAGGCCAAGATTCTATTGGGGTCATTCTCTATTAAGTCATCTTGCTTGCATCTGGTTAGCTCCTCTAACAACCTAATGTACTATAAACAGGTGTGGAACTCTCATCTCCTACCCAAGATTAAATTCTTCTAGTGGAAAACCCTACATGGAAAGATCCTCACTCAATAAAACC
This sequence comes from Chamaecyparis obtusa, assembly GCA_027943335.1. NCBI lineage: Eukaryota > Viridiplantae > Streptophyta > Pinopsida > Cupressales > Cupressaceae > Chamaecyparis > Chamaecyparis obtusa. The sequence continues at coordinate 55,591 of BSBK01006092.1, forward strand.
TCAAAGGAAGAGGATTTCAATTGGTCAAGTGGTGTGTGTTATTCAAACAAGATGAGGAAAGTATCAACCACCTCCTTATCCACTACTCTTTTGCCTCAATAATATGGTACAAAATTTTGGAAAGATTCAACATGACATGGATATTCAGGGAGGATTTGAAACAATTCATTTATAACTAGGAATTTCTATTTTACCACCCTCTAATCAAACAAATTTGGAAGATAATCCCTCCTCAAATATGTTGGTGCCTATGGAGAGAGAAAAACAACCACATCTTCAAGGATTATGAAAACTCAGAGGACACTGTGTTGATGATCCTTGTGAAATCATTTTTGGAAAACATCTTGGTCTGCAAGTGGAAAACCTTGGTGTATCTTTCATCAATCATTGATTCCAAGATGGCTAGAGAGTGGAAACTACCAAATACTATCTATTTATTTGACAACTCTAAGAGACAAGCTAGGTTGAACACAAGATGGTCGACACCTACCCCCCATGGTACAAGATAAATTTTTATGGGGTTTCCAGAAATTAGAAATTAGTGGGAGGTGGTATTGTAAGGGACCACAAGGGATGCTTAATGTTAGCTTTCACTAGAAATATGGGCTCCACTTCCAGTAATCAGGTTGAAGCCATCACTCTTTTATGGGGGCTTAAATTTTCCCTCTCAATTGGGATTAAATGTTTGATCATAAAAGGGGAATCAATGCTGATTGTTGAAGCCATTAAAGCTAATAGGGAATCAAGTTGGAGGATTGGAAGCATCCTTATGGGACATAAGGGCTATATTGATGAGGTTGGAGGAATTCAGAATACAACACATTTTTAGAGAGGGAAATGTTGTGGAAGATTCCTTGGCTATTTTTTGTATTGAGAGGGTGGGAGTTCTTTGTTGGAAGAAGTTGGAGAACCTCCTAGAAGCTACAAAATCCATTATAGGTAGAGAGTAATAGGATTACCAATAATGATGATACATGTTATTCTGCAAAGCTAGACCTTCTATTGGTTACTCAGGTCAGTGTTGAGGGGAGATATCCTCATTATGATATCAAATTACTAGTACTCTTTATATGGGTACTTGTGTGACCCACAATCCTATGTGTTTTTTTTTAAAACTTGGCCTTGACACATCAGTTCATGATCTTTCATGATATTCCCAAATGCAATTCTAATATATCTTTAATTGGGAAATGAAGATGAAAAATAAATGGGTTTTTTTAACATATGGCTAGATTATATACAGTCCCTTTGGAATTCAAAAAATGATAAGGTTGTAATTAAATGTTGTGACCTCCAACACATTCAAAGGAGCTAGATCATACTATTCTTGGGAAGGGCCACTTTGGGAAATACTTATACCCCTTTAAGACAATTTAGGAGAAATTTTCTTTGGTATTTACACACATGGCAGAAAGTTTAGATGGCTTTGTAGTTGTTATGCCATTACTAGAAATTATAATTATGTGTTCAACATACTGGGAGTTTCGAACATGGATAGTGATAAGGTCCAGGTGGAGCCGAATCACATTGAGGACCCTGTCAAAAATGACCCTAATCTTTGGATGGTCATCGATGAGGGGGGAATTATTCTGTTCATGGAGGCTATGACAAGGTTTTATGAAAGCTACTCTCTTAAATTTTTCAACAGTTGGGATGAAAAGAAAGTGACCATGGTGGCATCACTTTTGAAGTCAATGAGGAATTTATTTCCTAGGCCATTGGTTTGTTGATGGAGGGGAGAAAATAAAAAAATACCAGTCAGATCTCGAATGAAGCCAACCTTAATCACTTCTTTCATAAAGGAGAGGAACCTATTAAAATCCATGGTGGCTTCGACTAAGAGGAGCTCCCTGACCCTTGGGACAAGGTGTATGTTGTTATTATGAAATATTCTACCCCGAAAGGTCATTTTGGTGTTTATTACTATTATCATTTTCTACTGCTTAACCAATTTTTCCACCATGACCTGATATCCTTCCCTTTCTACTTATTTCACACCCTTGAACACATTGTCAAAGGTGTTAGGGAGAGAAGGAGCCAAGGTAAAAAATTCACCATCCTTCACCAAGGCCTTCTTCTTAGATTATATAGCCTCCACCTTTCTCTATGCCCACCAAAAGCTATAAATGTCTTGGGTTCCCCCTCCTCTTCGACTCCACCTCTGAGTACCACTGATGATTTCAAAGGAAAAAAGAAAGGGTTAAAAAGACCCAAGACCCCACACGTCCCATCTCCCCAAGCCTCACCTTTGTTTGGGTCTCCCTCAAAGATGGGTAACAAGAATAAGAAAGATCCCTTAGGCCTCCCAAGTAAAAGGCTCCTAAAAACCCAAATTGAAGCCCAAATCCATGTTGTGGACTCTAATGTTGAGGTTTTCGAAACCCCACACTGGCCAAAAAAAATTACAACCAAACCCAGAATGAAAGAAAAGGTAGTGAGAGAGAGATGTGTGGAGGATTAAGATTTGTATGAGTCTGAGGATGGTGACAAGTTCGGCACTTAAAAGGACACCACCCACAATAGCACTAGCTCTACCCATGTCTCTGCTAGCTTCAAAACTAAAACCCTATATCTCACTGGTAACAAGCAAGAGGAGGAAAGTAAGAACAACTCTCCCATGAACACCTCCCCACCCACACCCTAGACAAGAATCCCTCTCCTATGATTGCTAGCTCCTTGTCCCATACTATGGATAAAATTAAACAAGTCTCTGCTAGTGGCAAGATTGTTGACAATGGGGGCTATGAAGGTTGTGCCACAAATGCCAAGGTGATATAGAAAATCAAGGAGGACTTGGATGTGCTAGAATAAAAGTTTCACCAAACCGGTCAACCATGTTTTGAAGGTCATGCATTTGTCCATGAACCCCCTTTTCCTTTTGTAGTAGGACAAGGAGAATAAAGAGGACATGAAGGAGAAAACCTCTAAAGAACTGTTTAGGTTCCTCATGGATGACTGGATGCAGCTACTACTATCGAAGCATAGGAGAACAAGGATAAGAATAATTGATGTGGTTTATCTTCTTAGTGTAGGTGGAGGTGCGGGTTGGTGTTCATGGTTTGGAGAATTTGACTAGGGTTAGGTCCTTTATTTTTTCTATTAGCAAACTTTGATTGATTGTTAGGGATCATCTTTTTTGGTATGACCCTATGTGGCTTTTAAATCATGTTTATAATTACACTACCAAACTATATGCTCTATAACTACCCTTATGGTTGTATGATGATAATTATGCCTTTTATACTCATATGGTTAATTGGTATAGTTTATTTCATGCTTTTATTTATTAAGACTTTTGATAATGGGTTGGATGGTTCTATGCTTATTTTGTTGACCTTTAGCTTCTGGGAGGGGCTTTGGATACTAAGGGAGGGGATGTTGACAATCTGTTGACTTTTTTTTGTTAATGTGTTGTCTGGTTCTTTCACTGTTTATGTGTAGTAAGTACTAATTTGTGGATGTTTGGTGTTTTACTCAAGGGTCAACCTCCTCGTTTTGGCTACTTTATTATAAAAAATATTATTCTAAAATTCATCTGTCAAAAATATTATTTTTTATTCTATTTTAAAATGAGCTAATTTTTGAATTATGATTGGCAACATTCCAATTAAATGTACTAATTGTTGAACTATCCTTTTCTATAAATAAGTTTGTCATAGCTTTCAAGATAAACATATAAAACTTTGAACAAACATCATTCCAAAATGATTTTTCTTTAACACTCTCATTTCTCAAAACTATAGTATAACAATAAATAAATGGAATTGATTCATTTTCTATTGTTTAGCTATTATTTTGAAATGTTCAATTTTCTCTATCATGATTTATTATAATATCATAAAATTAAATATATATTTATTATCATATCATAAAGCTAAATATATATGTGATCTTGACACAAATGAAGGCATAGGGGATCCAATTAAGGATTGTCCAGCCTTGCAGCTTCAAAACAACATAGTGGAATACACAACAACACAATATGCTTCGAATCAAATTTTCATTAACATGCCTGACTGTAAGGCCTTCTGAGTTAGGGCCAATTACAATCAAGAAGTAATTCTACAAGATCAACAAGATCCAATACAACTCTAGCTAGTTCAGTCCTAAAAACTATCAGCAACTGATGGAAACCCTAAGGTAGATCTGAACTTGAGCTCGCAAGCCTCCAAGCAATCTCCTTGTCTCCAAGCCTCAACCACTAGCTCTGCTATTACAAACTATCATATAACAATCTAATCTGCAAGATCTCGCAAGATCTTTTCCACAACTTCACTTATCTAGTTCTTTAACTGCTGCCTCTAAAACATCTACCCAAACATCCTATAAATACTAATCATCAGCCACAAGTTAGCTGGATGAAATAATTAACTCCTACAAACAAATATTAAATGCAATACAAGTTGGCTCTCAAATCACCTTACAAAAATTTAATTCAACATGTCGGCCTCTAGATCCACATAGGAGAATCCAACAAAAGATACCAATAATAAATGTGTCAAGTCGGCTAAGCAAATCTTCAAGAACTCTAGTTGGTAAGACCAACTATCGAGCAATAGTGAAACAACTGACCAAGCCAGCAACACCAAGCAACACAGGCATTACCAAGCACTAGTTCCACTAAGCACCAGAGGTTCCACTGAGTTCCTTCAGTGACCCAGCTTCCTTTAATAAACGAGATCATCGGTTAAGGCTGTAACCAAGTAACACTAGCCAAATAACAAACCACCATGCAAATTCACCTAGGACCAAGAATGCCCCTATATCAGACACCCCAGGTTTGAAAAGATGTTCTTATGCTAGTAGAACATCTTCTGGGATTCATCACATAAACCCCGAACTAGTTCTTCACATACAAGTCCTCCAACTTTTCACTTCGCATACTCTTCCACTTCAGCTTCCTCTATCTTTTCAAGTCTTTTCTTGACAACACATAGGTCTATCCTTCACACTGATCATCCATACCTTTAGGATCTACCAACTCAACTCGGCTACCAATACTCAGACTTCTCATACCGAGTGTTGTATCCAACAATAGCATCAAGAAAACTTCATGTCATCCTTCTCAACAGTAAACACATTCCTCACACAATCATACATAGCTCTGCAATCATATTGCCAAGGTCTATCGAGCAATATATGACAACTATTCATGTCCACAATATCACATAACACAAGATCCTTATACTGGCCAATCTGAATATCAATAAAGCACTATTATCTCACTTCTAGAGCACGATCATCTTGAAACCAGCCAATCCTATAAGGATATGGATGTCTCATTCTACTCAAACCAAGTTTTTGAACCATGTCCTTAGCAACAAGGTTATCAGTACTACCACTATCAACAATAACATCACAGAGTTTACCTCTAGACTTGCACCGAGTCCTGAACAAGTTACTCTTCTGAAAAGATTCCTCCTTTGTACCGAGCAATGTTCATCGAGCTAGCAAGTTCTTAGATTCAGGTTCATTATGAATGTTTTCATTCACCACAGCAGTTCATCGATCACCAAGCTTCTTCTATGTACACTCAAAAGAACAATGTCCTTCCTCTCCATAGTTATAACAAGTACCCTTAAAGATATCTCTATCTATCTTCTTCTTTGGTTCTACAGGTTTATGTTCACCTTATGCATCAGTCAGTTTATCCTTCACTGAGTGATCGACCTTTTCCTTCCCTTGGGAGTTACTATGTCATTTCCTCTTCAACTTATCTTCTTCCTTTAGAGCATACTGATAAGCATCTTCAACGAGATCAATCTTTAGCATACTGAGATCATCTTGAATATTGAATCTCAAACCATTCACATACCAAGCTACCTTTTCCTTACCAAGTTCTCTACGTCCAAACCGAATAGTAAGTTTGTAGAACTCCTTGGTATAATCTTCAATAGACAAATCCTTCTACTTCAGATTCTACAACTTCTTAAATAAGTCAAGCTCATAGTCAACAGGTATGAACTTAGCTTCCAACTTAGTCACCATCAACATCCACCAATTGATCTTCATTTTACCTTCATCTTCTCTATCTCTTTGTAATTATTTCCACCAAAGAGAAGCATGTCCTTTCAATTTTGTCTGTGCCAATCTCACCCGAAGAGAATCTTCAATTTCTTCCAGCTCAAAGAAATCTTCAAGTTCACCAATCTAATCAATCAAGTTCTCAGGTTTCAAAGTACAAGAGAAAGTAGAACTTCCATTCAGTAGCTATTACTTAACCAAGCTCCAGATCTATGCAACCGACCAGTTTTGTCTTCACCAGATCTATTCCTTCAATCATCACCACTAGATCCAGTAGCTTCAAATTCTTTAGCAAGTTCCTCATAACCATCCTTAGTACCAACATTCTGAGGTACACCAGCAACAACTCTCCTGATCTCAGTGACCATGTCATTCTTCATCAATTCCATCTCAGATTTGAAATCAGATTTCACCTTCCCTATAATCCTAGATTCCACAGTATCACAGACATCTGCAATTACTCTAGGGTCCAATATTCTTGAAGGCATACTTAAAGATAAGAGAAACCCTCAGCAACAAACCCTACACTGAACACTTGTGACAATCTCCAAGTTGTATGCAAGTCAGATCACAACATGTCACCTTGCGAACAACTAGGACAAGATTCCACAAGTTCAGTGCCACAGATCTACAACTCAGATCATACGATCTCTTCACCAACAAGATCAATTTCACATGATTAGACCTCGCAAGATCAACCTTCTCTCCACAAGATCAACTCTGCTCTGATACCACCTAACGTAGATCAAGGCATAGAGGATCCAATTAAGGATAGTCCAGTCTTATAGCTTTAGAACAAAATAGTGGAATACACAACAATAAAATATGCTTTGAATCAAATTTTCATTAACATACTTAGTTGTAAGGCCTTTTGGGTTAGGGCCAATTACAATCAAGAAGTAATTCTACAAGATCAACAAGATCCAATATAACTCCAGCTAGTTCAGTCCTGAAAACTATCAGCAACTGATGGAAACCCTAAGGCAGATTTGAACTTGATCTCGCAAGCCTCCAAGCAATCTCCTTGTCTCCAAGCCTCAACCACTAGCTCTACTATTACAAACTATCAGATAACAATCTAATCTGCAAGATCTCGCAGGATCTTTTCTACAACTTCACTTATCCAATTCTTCAACTGCTGCCTCTAAAACATCTACCCAAACATCCTATAAATACTAATCATCAGCCACAAGTCAACTGGATGAAATAATTAACTCCTACAAACAAATATTAAATGCAATACAAGTCAGCTCTCAAATCACCTTAAAAACATTTAATTCAACATGTCGGCCTCCAAATCCACATAGGAGAATCCAACAAAAGATACCAACAATAAATGTACCAAGTCGGCCAAGCAAATCTTCAAGAACTCTAGTCGATAAGACCAACTACTAAGCAACAGTGAAACAACTGGCCAAGCCAGCAACACCAAGCAACATATGCATTACTGAGCACTAGTTCCACCGAGCACCATAGTTTTTATTGAGTTCCTTCAGCGACCAAGCTTCCTTCAATAACTGAGATCATTGGTTAAGGTTGCAACCGCATAACACCGGCCAAATAACAAACCACCATGTAGATTCACCGAGGACCAATAATGCCCCTACATCAGATCTAGTACAGGAAGCAGATTCCAAAACTCAAGTATCTTTAAAATGATTTACCATATATAGTTGTTGATGGTGAGGAGGGATTTGTTAGTGTCTAAAGTAGTTTATTAATAAATAGATCATTTGATAATTGACTTGCTTGATAAATAAATAAAATTATATTCTTATTATTTTGTTGACAACTTTAAAAAGAAATATTTATAATATTATTTTTTTAATATTTTAAAAATAAATATTTATATTAACACATTTCAAATGTTTATTATTATTTTTAAATTAAAAAAATGTTATACTAATACACTTCAAATACAATTTATGATTGTATTTCCAACAAAAATAGTTCTCATAAATTCCATTTGAAATACATAACCATTTATATTTGTTTTCTTTGTTGTAATGTTGGTAATTGAGTTCATGCATGAAAAACTTTCACAAAAATTACCAGATTATGTTTCACACCTACTAACTACATTATATGAGAGAATTTCAATGAATCAATACAATGAAAAAAATTATGGTTTTGTTGTTGCTTGCTATTATTTTCACATTCAAACCTTTGAGAAGTTGCTTACCATAGGTTCCTACCATCGTCTATCAATTGTGTTTTTTGTTGAGAAAAAGAGTTAACTTCTAATTTGATCAAGTCAATGTTTTTGATTGATTTAAATTGACTCAAAGAAACTATAGGCTATGCAAAAGAATTGATTTGTCCAAAAAAGGTTTAGAAACTTTCAAGAAAATGTACTTTTCAACAATCTTCCTAAAATACACAATGTAAAATTTTGATAATTAAAAATACAATCTAGAGAATTTATTTCATGGAATGCAACAATTGCAAGATTTGTGAAAAATGTTTTTGTTAAAAAAGGCTTTCAAAATATTGAAATAAATGCAATTAGCATGTATAAATGCCAAATTTTTTGGTGGTGTCTACCAAATTAGAGCTTTCAAATAGGGTGTCGACAGGCATAAAAGCATATAGCATGCAAATGTTTTTCAGATACTTAAGTTAGAAAAGATTTGGTACACATGCGTGCACAATGTGAAATCATATACATAGCCTAAAACAACCTATATGTTGTCACACAATGGATTCTCACATGCCCCTTATCATATTTTTTGTCTTCATCAATGTACAGGTGTGTATGTAGTTGCAAAGATCTCCACCTTATTTCAAGATGACCAAAACAAAAAGAGAAATCCCATAGCTAATCCCAAACAAGTCACCTTAGGTTGCTATAAAACATACCTCAGATTTTATTTTATTTTATCACTAAAAGGTTGAGGCCAAAGATAATATTATTAATATTTAAAGATAGATAAATGAGTCTCCATTCACTGTGGGCACTGGTAGGTAAGAATGGAGAAGAAAACCTTTAGTCTCGCCTGGGACATTTGTCCAGAATATAAATAGATAGGGAATTCCCTATTTACAATAATGATGAGATAGAGGCATTCCCCCATTTGCCAGATTCGAAAGATAGAGGCCTTCCCTTATTTACAGATTATTTTCTAGATTTTGTTTTCCTTTAGAGGAATTACAAATATTTCTCTAGATTACATATAAAACAAGGCCCATGGCCATTTTCTTGATACAACCCATGATCAAAACTATAATCCATTCAATGTCTAAAAGAGTCAATTAGTGTTCTTGTAGAGGAATGATGGTCTTCAGTAGAGATACCTATAAAAATTTACCTGAACAAAAAACTTGGCATGTACTTAATTCACATGTTAGTATAATTTTGCAAAGGTAAAACCATATCTCTACCAACAATCTTTCTAGATAAGATTCAACCATATCTATCAAAATTTTGATTAGTTATTTTCCTTAACCCTACAGTCATCATATTAGTACTTATGCATATGGGTTACTAACTTTGGATGCTTTTAAAACCGTTTCTAGGGAGTAATTTATATTCTAATCATACATCTACTTTCAACATTACTTGGGGCCCTGGATCAGGAAATAAAAGAAATATTCCATTATCTCAGTTTGCAATTAGAATCTCAAGGAGTCCATCATCTAAATCTTCTTTTACAATTTTTACACTCTTTTACTAATGGTCATACATTAATGGGAATGTATATCTATTTTAATGTTTTATCTTATAAGTCTTGAATTATTGATCCAACAAGCATTACTAATTACCCCTTAATTGGTGACTTATCATATTCAAAATTAAAATTTATAGAACCAATTAGAGGTCAACTATAAGCTACCATATCTACCATTTCGGTTTTGAATTGTTTTACTTGTTGATTAGAATATACATTAAAATAATAGTTGCATTATCCTTTGCTTCTCAATAATGGACCAATTGTGAACTCTCAAGCTTCTAGCAAAGTCCATAATTCTGAAAAAGACCAGGTTATATTATTTTGTCCATGAAGCCTAACTCTAAAATCTTAGGGCCTTGTTAGAAGACACTCTAAACTTAAGAAATCATCTTAATAACTTCCTTTCCTTATGAACATCTAATTTCATGGCCAACTATAGGTCTTTAGTATATAAATATATGTATATATATGAGTTTATATATATATATATATATATATATATATATATATATAATGCATATATTTATTATCCTACACATTTTCAAGTGTTAATAGGCTTTGATCTTATTATGTCAACATTGGAGAGACAAAAGCCATACTTAGCATATATGAAGATATTTTGTTGGAAAATCAACTTATATGATTTGAATTTTATGTTTTATAGATAAATTCCATGTCACTATAAATATCTATATATATGTATATATATATATATACATATATATAATTGTGTAATTTATATATATACATATGCATATATATACATATGTATATATATATATATAAATTACACAATTATATATGTGTGTGTGTGTGTGTGTCTATATATATATATATATATATATATATATATATATATATATATATATATATATATATATATATATATATATATATATATATATATATATATAGTGGAAACGTATTATATTGGCGAAGGCTATAGTTCTATTTCTAGTTGGGCACAAGTTCATTTATGAATTTAACAAATATCCTAAAATTGTCTTTAGTATGTTTGTAACAGTCCTTATGAATACTAGTTAAGATGAGAGAAACCAAATTTTGCTCGCCTACCAAATATTCTTGAAGGAGAAAAAAAATCAGGGAGATTATCACTCTTTCCTCTTACAAAGTGCAGCCAAAGTTCTTATACAACTTGATACTATTGGACCGTCTTGACTCTAATAATCCGCTTACCATTTCTACATCTTGCAGTAATTGATCTAAAAACTAGAAATTATATATAAACAATCTGAGTATCTTTTGTTCTCACATTTTACATTTTCATTAATGATGTTTTTTAAGTAGTTACTACACTTGCCTGAGAATACAACCAGTAAAAGCATCTCATTAGATTTTTGTAATCCCTTTCAAAAAAAAAGAATAAACCTTCATTAGACAGAAGTACAAGAGTTTGCTAAGATTTGATAATGCGCAAATCCTAATTGGTTCAAAAACTAGTGTCAAGATAGAGAGAACTTATAGGGACAATAACAAATTAATCTTGATCACTTCCATTGTCTCTCTTCACAACCTGGGTATCATGATCCAATAAGATTTTTTGTCTTTCTTCATCTTCTTTCTATGTATGCCTTACTCCAGCCACACTTCCACTAAATCCTCTGAATCTATATTGGTGAAATAGTCCCTATTGATTTCCCCTACTTCATCTTCATGCCAATATATATAGAACCAATTATCCTGCTTTGGGGTTCTCACATGCATAAAGATCATAAGGAAGTCTAGACTTATCTTAATGGTTAGGGCTCTTGTTAATAGTGTATTAAGATCGTTTGTTACTAATATGGGGGAGGAGAAGACCGGTCTTCCATCCAATATTGTCATATCATAAGATTTGGGTCTCGATATCGAGAAGTCCTTCATGATTTTTTTATGACCTTATCTAGGTCTCCAAAGTATCTCCTTTTGAAAATGTGAGCACATAACCTACTAATTTCTTCATTTTCATGATCCACCCGAGTAGTTATTGCAATAAATATTGTAGGTATCTCTATGTTTACCCTATACCTATCTTCATTGGAGAGGAATCCCCTACCTAGTATGCGAAAAACCACTCTCAAGATTAGAGGATGCATATTTATCATAGTTTTTTTAAGTCTTCTCACTATTATTTCCCCATCAAAAGCAATTTGGCATCTAGAGATTACTAAATTAATTGGGGTCAACATATTAGGCAGGATACAGTTAGACAGGGAGGGTTGGGAGGAAGGAGTCACTCTTGATCATTTAAATAGGAGAAGGGTATCCCTCTTGGTGGCAAAATAATGCATACTAATGATACAACTTCTTAAGAATCTTAATGAAGCTGAATTGTTAGACTGCCAAATGATGCTAAAGATTACTATAACGTTAGCATGGGAAAGGCTTCTTCTTTATTATAGGGGAATGCTCCTTGGAAAAGAAATAGAATGCCTACATAAATAATGAGGAGGTCGAACAAGAAAGAGGATATCCTTTAGCAAAGAAGCCTAAAAAGGGGAATACTAATCAAATAAGACTTTTGGCCTCCTTCCACCACAAATAGCTACATTCCTTAAGTAACAACTGGATGTCAATGATTCCAAGTTATTAATGTATGTTAGAGGGTTCTTAATCACTTTCCTTCCATAATTTAATGGTTGCTAAGAAAACCAGAGAGCATTTGAAAAATAAAAGAAATATGTTTGTTAATATTTTGATCCACTAAAGATCTTTTTGCCTTGATTCAATGAAAAAATTGTAGAAAGAAGGATAAATCCGAGCATATTTCCATTATAAAGATGTTATTAATTGCTCTCAAAACTATACTTAGTATTTATACAAACGTGACTACTATCTTTTAACCTATTTGTTTAAAGTACTATCGGTCATCTTACAACACCATTAAATATAGTTTTAAACTTTATATAGAGTTTTAACCAAAAACTATTTGGAAAGAAATTATATGCTATTAAATCCTAAGGAGTCCCTTACATTCGAGGTAGGTAGAAAATTCTTCTATGCATAACCAAAAAAGGTAAAGGGACCAAAATTTCCTTCTTGACCTATCCATTAAACATAGTTTTACTCCTTATTGACAAGGCTGCAACTCCATTCCCCTCCGTTGCATTTTAGGATGATGATGGTGTCCTCGTCTACAATGTTGCCTTTAATGCTACAGGAGCTCTTATGGATAGAAGGCGCCATGATCCTCACATTTCTTAACTCTTTTTCATTTAATTCTTTGGGAATATTAAATCCTTTGGCCCTCCAGTAATTCAACACCCATTCTTTCTCCATTGGTTCTTTAAGAATAGTTTTCATCACAAAGTCTAGGTTTCTTCGCATTTTTGGCAGAACTCATCAAAGAGTTCTTCATCTTTGAAGACCAATATTGGCACATGTTGAGAGTTAGGAATAGAGGGTAGGTTCTCTATTTCTATATTCATATGTCTCTCTAGGAAGGGTATGGTTAGGTCTTCATCTATGTCATGCACAACTTTTTCTAAACCAACAAGAACATCTTCTTTGAAGATTATTCTTAATGCTGAAATAATATTGGCCTTCTCAAATCTAGTGAAGGTAGAAAGAGAGATAAAAAGCCCTACAATATGACCATTTACTCAGATTAAAAATTCATTATCAAAATGATAATCACCTATATCTTTTTTTAGCACTATTTGAGATGCATCTAATAAGGAATTCAAAATGCCATTCCATCTTTCTAGTTTGATTATTCCCCTAAATGCTATTTATCTGTTATCCTTAAGGGTGAAAATTAAGACCATTGACTCCATTAAAGAGATAGGGAGAGAATGATAAAGACCTGGAATTATATTACTGAAAGCTAATAGAGAACTCAACTTGTAAGCACTAACTAATTAGTTTTAATGTTTTAAATGTTACCTGACTCTTTCGTGATGATTCACTCTAGATTTAATCGTGACACTCATAATTACTAGATCTACTAACAACATGCCTAAGTGTTTGGGTGATTTTGAGGAAAGCTTGCTATCTATACTTAGAGCCAAGATAATTACTTTAAAAAGGAATATTTATAATAAGGACAGGAAGGTTAATGATTCACCACGTTAGAGAGAAAGGAAATCTGTGCTAAATTTGTGAAAATGATTCCCAAGAAATCTAGATCTGATGTCATACTTGATTACTTCATAATTAGATAAAGAGGAAAAGGTAATGTCTTCAAAGCTTCTCGAGAATTGAAAAGAGGTTAAGAGATAGTTGTTGAAGGATCCTTCAAAGGGATCTTTATTATAATTAATTTAAAAAGGGTAAGAAGTGAGGTATAATAATATAACTTATAAGGCTAACACAAGTCAGACTAATCCTTGAAAAAAGTGAAACTTTAAGGGGAAAAAGAATCATGACTTAATAGGGAAAAGGACATCATTATTTTCCTAGGTCACGGAGGCTTAAGTTTGTACTGTGAAGATCATCATTGTTGTTACATCCTTACGAAACTCATAAGAGGTGAATCTAAGGGACCTTAGTTTAATAATCAAGCTCTCATATGACAATGAGGAGCCTTGAATCTGAGGAAGGAGAGTGAATATTGGCTAGGAGAATAAAGCTTAATTAGAAAATAAATATTAAAGTACTAATAACCAAAAAATTTCCTAGAGATAGTATTAATAAAGGACTATTGACTCCTCTTAACAGGGTTCTAGATGATGGTTAGAGAAGGAGCTAATTTTAATTTTTAAAGTCATTAAAAGTTTACTTTAGTTCATTTATTACATTAGTACACCCCAGGATGCTTCCTTCTTAGATATTGTCTTAAATCTTATTATCAACTGTCTAGGGCTATTAAAAATCTAGGAGGTTCCTTAAGGTAGAACATGACTTAATGACTAGCTCTGCATATCCATTGACTTATCTGTTATACAAGGGAATTTTAATCTGTTTACCTTATGTTACTTTTCTAACTCCTAGAATTATACTCTTCACCTATACTGGAGAAAAAAATTTCCTTGTCTACTCCATCCGCACCTTCATTGGCTAATAGATTAGCTATCTTGTTACCTTCTCTATATATGTGATTGATCATATAATAGGGGATAGTGGGTAAGATCTCCATTATTTTTTCTACCAAACCATTAAGGAACCAATTCAGAGTTTCTCCTCTTCTGACCACATTAAATACTAGTGTTGGATCTCCTTCAATTTCTATGTGATCTATTTTAAGCCTTTTGCATAACCTTAAGCGTTCTAGTAGAGCATAAACTTCCACAAAATTGTTAGATTCTTTCCCTAGGTATGATGATTTAGTGGATATCTTCCTACCATCCCATTTAAAGATACAACATCTTGCACCTGCTTCCCATGGGTTTCCCCTAGATGCCCCATCAAAATTGAGTTTGAACCATCCTTTCTCTAGTGGATGACATACACAACAAGCCCTTTTATCCATTGCCTTCTCTTTTTTGTTTCCAATGAAGTGTGGGATCTTTAATTCACGCCAATTTTTACGTAAGAAATCATTGGCATGTGAGAAATTCATATCCCCTCTTCCAAGCATATTCCTACTATTAACTACTTCCACAATACAAGCCTTCACCTTAATCGAGAATTGATCTATGTCTAACTTTGAGTTTTTGAAAATTCTTGTATTTCTTTCCTTCCATAACTCCTATATTAACATTGAGGGGGCTATCCTCCAAATTTTACCATACAGATCTTTACTTTTAATCCTTCATCAACTCTTAAGAATCTCTACAATGTCATTTTGGAGAGCAGATTGCCAATTTAATTTCTCAACAACCATTTCCAACACTTATTAGAGTAATCACAACCCACCAATAAGTGATCCACATCCTCATAATCCTTTTTGCAGAGGGAAAATCTTGAAGGTCCATTAAAGCCTATTTTGGTTAACCAATTTGTAGTAAGAATGCTCTTCTGCATGGCTACCCAGGTGAACATCCCTACCTTTGGCATAAAGTCTTTGTGCCAACATAGGTCTATTAGAAGTTTCGTTCTCCTTGAGTTAATCTTTTGAAAAAGTTCATATCCTTCTTTAGCACTATATTTACCATTTTTTTCCTTAGCCCAGATAATTGTTTCTTCCCCTCTTCTTGGGGTTATAATCCTATTTTTTAAGGTGTCTCTAAGAAGATCTAAGAATATCCTTGGAAGATTCAGATGATCTTAAGATTTCCATTTCCATCCTTCTTTTAGATCATCATCTAAGAATTTAATATAATCCTTAATGTGACATCCCATTGAAGATGTCGCTTGATCTATCATCTACTAACATAGCCCTCAGAGGTGGGAAAGATCCCCATGAATCAACCCAAAAAAGAAAATTTCCCCCCTCTTTAACATCCTAGGAAAGTCCATTAAGAATGATGTCTCTACATTCGCTTATGAAGTTTCATATTCTTGAGCCTTTTGGAAGGGATTGATTTCTATAGATACTTAAGTTATCATAACCGTCTAGATATTTAAATCTTAAAATCCTTAACCACTTGGCCTCTAGAGTTTTAATCATATTCCAAACTAGTTTGGCTCCTAAGGCTCTATTTTGGTGCGAAATATCCTTAATACTGAGCCCCCATTCTCTTTACTCTTACAAATAGTATCCCATGCAATCAAGGCCATTTTGGATTTTTCTCTAGAACCTTGCCAGTAGAAGGCTATGATATTTTTCATAATTTTCTCTTTAATACCTTTCAAAAGCCTAAAGCACATCATTTGGTAAATGGGTAGCGTAGAAAGGACCGATTTGATCATTAGAGCCCTTCCTGCACTAGAAAACCATTTTCCTTTCCATGATTTGGTTTTCTTTTCAATGTTGCTAATTTCTTAATTCTAAAGATTTGTTGTTCTTATCCCTTTGTCCAATTGAAACCCCAAATATCTACAGGGTAAAGTACCTATATTGAAATTTAAAATCCCGCATATAGCAATTTCATCTTCTCTTTTTGATTTCAGGAAAAAAAAATATTTAACTTTTCCTCATTGATGCATTGACTAGAGGCTACAGTGTAGTATTCTAGAATGTTGTGAAGAGAGATGGCCTCTCTAATACTCGCTTCTCCAAAAACTAAGGTATCATCTACGAACTGTTGGTGAGTGCAAGAATCTAATTTAGAGGTAATTCTTATCCCCTTAACTCTACCTTCCTCCCTTGCTTTAGATATTGATTTTCCCAAGGCCTCTACCATAATTATAAAAAGAAAGGGTGACAGGGGATCTCCTTGCCTTAAACCTTGAGAGGTTTTTAAGAATCATGTTGGGGATCCATTTATTAGGACTGACATATATGACCCATAAATACATTCATAAATTAAATTAATCCATCTTTTTGAGAAACCAAATGCTTCTAGACATTTGCATAAAAATTTCCAGTCTAATTTATCATAAGCTTTCCATATATCTAAATTGATGAGCATACCTGGTGCTTTGTTTCATTAAACTGAATGTATAGCTTCTTGTGCTATAATTACCCCTTCTAAAATGGATCTACCTGGAACAAAACCTGATTGTTCTTCATATATAAGGGCTGGAAGAAGATGCTTAAATCTATTAGCAAGGGTTTTTGTTAAAATTTTATATGAATGATTGCATAGGGATATTGGTCTAAATTCATCAAAACTCTCAGCATTAGGTTTCTTAGGGATTAGGGCGAGAAAAGTGTTATTGATTTCATTTAGTAATTTCTTAGAATTTATCATACCTTTAAGAGCCCCCACTATCTTTGGGCCAATAAAGGGCCAACATTTATTATAGAATAATGTTGGAAAGTCATCCAACCCAGGGGATTTATCATGGTAGAGATCCTTAAGAGTTGTTTCTACTTCCTCTATTAATTTTTTTGCATTTAGAGCTTTATTTTGACATTTCGATATGACATGCAGTATATGACTTAATATCTTATGTTGAGGTATTAAATTTGAGCCTTTTATGTTATTGAGGATTTTCTCAAAGTAATTCATTACCTTTAAAGCTATTAGGTTAGGGTCTTCTATTAGTTCTCTATTTTTCTTCCTAATTTTCAATATCCTATTAGCCGATCTTCTATGTTTGGCACTGTTGTGAAAAAAATTAGTGTTTCTATCTCCTTCATATAACCATGCATCTCTCGATCTCTTTCCAAAAAATCTCCTCCCTAGCTAAAATTTCTTTGTATTCCTACATAAGAGCCTTCTCCTATTCAAATGTTGTCAAATTCATACCCTTAGCCAACACTTTCTCATTTAATCTTGCCAACTTGTTTTCTACCTCCAATTTCTTCTCTAAAATATTGTTGAAGTGGAGATGATTCCAATTTAGTAAGTTTATTTTTATTAAATTTAGTTTAAACATTACTATATATGTTTTGGATCCCTCAAAGATAGCCTCCTTCCACCATTTTTTAATGTTTTTTAGATAATCTTCCTCCATAAGTCACATCTTTTCAAATTTAAAGGGGTTTCTCTTAGGGAGGTTGGTTTCTGTAAGAGCTAATTCTACTCGGAAATGATCAGAGCCTAAAAAGGGAAAGATGTTAGATTTCATATCAAAGTCAAATTTTACTAAATTTCCTAAAAAGAAAAACCTATCCAATTTTTCTATTATGATACTTATATCTTCTCTCCTATTGGACCAAGTATATCCTCCATCTCTTGTTCTGATTTCCATATCACTAAGGTTATCAACCCATGTGTTAAATTATCTCATGGTTTGCATTGTTTTCTTAGATCCTCCCACGTTGTCTACCTCACATAAGATATCATTAAAGTCTCCTCCCATAATAATTGTTTCATTAGAGAGTGTCGTAGTGTAGTTGCTTATTTCTTGCCAAACCTCTCTCTTCTCATGGAGGAACTTAGGTCCATAAATATTAATCAACAAAACATTGAGATTACTTTTTGTGCTTCTTACCCTTCTACTAATCCAATTTGTTCTTGCTTCTAAAGGTTCAAAGCTGTAGTTCCAGGGGTTCCAAATAACACCTAAACCCCCTGAAGCCCCTATTGACAGAGAGCCCATAATTTCCTATCTTCCTAGTTTCCATTTCAAAGATAGATAACCTTCCTCATCTAATTTATTTTCCTGAAGCATAATCACTTATGAATCAAACAGAGATAAGTGCCTTTTAATTAGACATTTTTTGTTAGGGGCGTTTAGACTCCTAACATTCCACATTATGATTTTCATTGTTGAGTGGAAAGGAACTTTCCCTTCCCTACATCTAAAAGTTTGATGATTTTGGTTTGACCTATAGCCTGGCCTTCCTTTTCTCTTAACACCTTAAGGGTTTTCCTACCTCTAGATTTAGGAACTAATGCACATTCTGAAAAGCTTTTGCCTGTCTTTTTAGTCTTAAGTCCCAAATTACCATAAGGATGAGAATCATTATGCAAAAAAATTTCCTTATTTAGATCTTCGTCCTCCCTTTCCAGGGCTTCCTGAATATTTGGTATGATATCCATGTTCTACCAATAATTAGGGCCATCTGCATCATCAGGGAGAGAGCCAAGCCCCAAAAAATGATGATATCATTAGTCTTTTCTCTCTCTCTCTCTCAAGGGTTAAAATTCACATGAGAATTATTTTGAAAATGAACTACATTACCTACAAATCATACACAACTCATTCCAGGCTGGGACATCCCAAGCTGATCCTTTGAGATGATTTCTTCTCTTCTAGATAATACATCCTGAGACCTACAAACCTCCCTATTCATAGAGTCAACTTCCCTACAAAATGTTTCCCCCTCCATTGTCCCTTCCTCAATATTATTGAGTTCCTTTTCTACAAATTCTTTCATTGCCTCCACTTGGTCTTTGACTACCACTAGTAAATTTTTATATTCCTCTATGCTAATATCATCTAGTATTGCAGCTAAAGAGGAGTTTATAGAAGATCTTAAATTGGCAAAACTAATGTCACTAAAATCCCCAATCGGTTCCAATTGAATATAATTATCATGGGATAAGAGAATATCCTAGGTCTACTTTCTGTTTATTATTTTAAGGCGTTTGTATGTCAATGTGATACCATTTTATTTTTTCCTCCATAAATTCATTAGATTTAGCTAACCTTTTTGAGAGGGGAGATGAGTGGGTTGCTTAACCTAAATGGGGAGCATTTTTATCCAAGCACTAATCCTCAAGAGAGGGGATCTAGGTGCCTGCTACATAATTTGAAGGGATGTCAATTAAGAAACCACCTCCATCTTCTTTTAGTTGGATAGTGATATCACTAGGGGTTGTATTCCAGACTTGCACTAGATTGCTGATAACTGGGGCTTTCTTTTTTGTAGCTACTAATTATGTCAGAAGGACATGATTGACCCTAAAAAGGGAGGATCCACTCTTAATAATAATAGGTTTCAATGTTTTAATAGAGATGTCACTTTTAACTATGATTATGATGTCCAAGAGGGGATGAGTAGTATTTATAGATCCAACATATGATCCCATCATATTACCTATTTTCCAAGGAATTATTTTATTTGTATAGTCAATAGGAAGGTTTTTAAGTTGCACTGCTCTTGCTACTAAAAATTCTTTTAGTTGGTTCAGATTAAAAGAAGGGGACCAGTTAATCATGTAAAAATTTGAAATAAAAAAGCTAGGGAATTCATTATTTAATTTATTTTTCAATTTTTTGTTATAACAATAAACAAAGATAATTTCACGTGTGAGCAAAGCTACACTCACGTGGTCAAGGAATTCCTTTTTTATCCAATCTATGATTTCTTCTGGAGAAAATCCATAGTCGTTCTAGCATCCAAAGACTCCCTTTTCCTTGCATAACTCCCGAGTACTCTCAATAACACCATCATCAATTTCTAAAATTAGGGCATTTTCATAATTTTGGTGAAGCGAAGTCTCTAATTTATAAAGAGTAATAGGTTTAATTCTACGATGAGGGGGTGAGTAAGGGGCTATTTTTAGAGGAATATTAGTCTTCTTAGGGTTTTTTATGGCTTGTTTCTCCTTCAAAGGAAACTGTGTTAAATTATGCCTTCACTGCAAAGGAGAATAAGGAGCAACACTAGGGGATATGATCTGTGAATAAATTCTTGATTTATCCCTGACCTTTTCTATGGATTGGAGAGAAGAAAACTAATTTTCTAAGGGCAATGTAAAAAGTCCTTTCTCATTGGTAACATATTTCGATTTAAACCCTATGGGTCTCGACTAAAAACCTACTTTCTTAGATTTCTTAGAAGCTACCAAAGACCAGTGATCATAATATGAATAAAACTTACTTGATTTTAGGGGATGAGAGGGTTTACTCTTTATTCTAGGGCATGAGCAATCCCCTATACTCCTTCTATCTTTCCACGGGGACATGGAAACTTTAGAGTAGAAAATAATATTACATTGTGGGGGAGGATGCCTTCATGTTCCAAACTTAGGGAACTGTGCATAATGAGTTGTATCGAAGAATGACCATTATTTTGTAGGCTTTCCACACTAAATAATTTGTGTGAAAATGTTGACGAAAAAGAATAGCAAAGTGCCATGTTTTTTTAAAAAACTTACATCAAATTTATATAAAACACAATATAATAAATAATCTACCTTTTATAATGATAATTATGATTAATATATAATAGATTGTTTAAATAAATAATTTTTTCATGGAAAAATATGAATAATCCATTGTTAGAACTTGTGAATGTATTTTCAATCTTGATTAGTGTGAGTTGTGGGTTTTATGTGAGAGGGGTGAGGCCTCTTGTATAAAAAAAGGAATAGATAAAATCTTACAACATATTTAGGTCTACATTAGAAAAATCCATTATGTGTTTGAGGCTTCGAGAGCAATTTAATCTAAACCTTTCTTCTGTTGTACACACATGATCCCTCATCTATACATCTTTGAAAACCTGTGACTACAACAAAACACACCATAATCTTTCTTGCAATAGCAATGGAGCTCCTACCCAAATAGATATTTGAATTTTTTTTTTTTGTATTAACATAGTTCAAAAAAACTGGGTTACATCATTGGTTTAGAGAATAACTGAGTCACAACAAATCATTACATATAGGTAGCAAATTAAAAAGCTACCACTTAATAATCGCTAAGTACATCACGAAGTAACATTCAATATACTATATCTATTAATACAAAAAGAGTCAAAAAAAAAATTCCCTTAAATTATCTGGTATTTGACAGTCTTCTATCCTTAACCATGTGTCCTTATATTTGTCTGGTCATTGGTCACTTTGTTGTTATCTGCCTGTCTATCTTTAATACATAGATCTTTAATGAATTGGTTTAGGTTGTCAAGCTCCCTCTACCAGAGAATATCTTTGTGAATAGAAAAGTATTGGTATGAAACTATGTCCTCTTTGTGTATCAATATTTGTCCTTCCTGCATCAGCATCATAAACCTGTCTCTTGATATCTCTAAAGAAACATCAACCTATGTCATGATATGAAAATGAGCGAGTTTACATCCAAACTTAGTAATTTTTCGCCTTCTCTTTTGAAAAATCTCTCCATTTCTCTCCTTCCATAAGAATCAAAGAATCTCACAAGAACATATCAAAAAGTGTTAGTTTTCAGATCAAAGGACTCTACATAACTAGCTAAAATTTCACTCCATGACATGCCAAGTCTACTATTCCAAACAATGGGGGACCCAAAGAAGATGGACCAAACACCACATGCATAAGCACAATAAAAAAAAGATGCTCGAAAGATTCAGGAACATAAAAAACCTCACACATAATAGGACAACCTAAGTCATGAGGCAAGGTGTTACCAACAACAAGTTTCTTCAAAAGCAACAACCATCTAAAATAGATTTTTTTGGTTCACAGGGAGAGTGCTAGAAAAAGTTAAAGATAACCTACCACGTAGAGACCAAGAATTCTAGCCCCCAACCATGATTCACCCTGTCAAAGATAGAAAAATATTCATTTAACATATTGTATATCTGGTTAGTAGAGATCTTACTAAGTTTAGTGCCATCCTTCCATTTGATCCACTATAGGAATTGCTTAGTGTTCATAGTATGCCCAAGGAAGAAGTTACCAATAACTTTAGCAATAATAGAGTAGGTCTTTTTCTGAGTATTAGGAATGTGATAGTTAGCAAAAATTTCCTCCCAATACCCTAGCCAATTGTCAACCACAATATCTTTAACAAGAGAGATGCCATATTTATACCAATTTTTTACATAACAACTTTGGGTTAAGGCAAGGGGTTTGTCATTAGCTTCAACTCCCCACTAGACTAATCTTCCTAGCACAAAAAAAGTAGGAGGACCGCCACTGGCTTCCCTAAATAGGATAAGATTTCTCACCTAAGACCATGCCTTCCAAATGGATTGAAAGACCTTGGAGTCAAATATTGATAATTACACATTTCCCAACATCTTATCACATAGGGGCATATTGTTCCACCATTTACCTTTTATGATACCCGATCTAGAGATGATGTTCCTGACCAAAACCTTCCATTGTTCCTTGCCCGAGAGAGCTTGAATGATCCATTTAGATGCTAGTGCCATACCTTGAGCTTTCAAATCCTTAATGCCTAGTCCACCCTTATTATTAGGTAAGAAATACCACTCCCATTTGACACAGTGTCTCTTCTTGTTTCCTAACCCATTATACCACAAAAATTCCCTCATAATCCTTTCCAAGTTGTCATTTTGATAATAAAAAAACAACCAGGTGGAGGAGAAATAGATATGGTGGGCAGATAAGAATTTCTAAACCACTTGCACCCTCCCAACCAATGATAGAAGATTTGTTTGCCATTCATGTACTTCTTTTCAATTTGTTAGTACAACCAAGCTCACATGTCCTTGAGGGATGGCTCAATAGAAAACAAAATTCCTAGGTACCTGACAATATCATTCAGCCCCAACCACTGCCAACCTTTACTCACTATCCACTTTGGGGGGGAAGGAGACCAACCAATGACATATGATTTGTGGGGGTCCACTTTAGCCCTTGAGACTGAACAAAAGAATTAAAGCTTTTTATTCATATTGTCAAAATTACTTTCATCCATTACAATAAATAAAGCAATATCATCTACAGACTAGACATTGAGTAGTGCCTCATTATTAGGCAGAGTAATTCCTTTAACTGGAGGCCCTAATTAAGGTGATCTAAAAATATAGAATAGAGTGTCGACTGCAATTACAAATGGGCAGGTGCAATTGGGCATCCCAGACTTATAGATCTCTGGAGCATAATACTGTCAATTAGCTGACCATTCACATCAATGACTATATAAGAGTCCTTAAGAAGAATACCAATCCACTTACATAAATATGGGGGGAAACTAAAAGTTTGTAGCATACCCATAACATATGGCCATTCAATTCTGTCATAAGCTTTCTCAAAGTCTAGTAAAACCATTAATGCATTTTGACCATCATTATTAGCCTAGTACATTACTTCCCAACTTGTTATCAGATTTTCCAAAATGAATTTCCCTTTAATGAATCCTATCTAGGTTGGAGATATAAATTCATTAAGATGACCTCCTATTCTCCTACCCAACACCTTAGCCACAACCTTATAAGACAAATTCAATAATGTTATAGGTCTCCATTTCTTTCCTTGTGTCTTATCACCATCTTTAGGAAGGAGATTTATGACCCCTCTATTAATGTCAACACCTAATGATTCTTGATTGAAGGCAGCTTCATACAATTCCAAGAGTTCAGGACCAATCCACTCCAGATTATGTTTGTAAAATTCAGCAGGGAGGCCATCAGGACAAAGCATTTTGTCATTAGCAAGAGATAGCATTACATTCTCTATCTCTTCAAGAGATATCAGAATGTCAAGCTTCATGGCCTCACTGCATGGGATCTTTTTTGGGATCAGCTTGAGGTATTTCTCTAGATTTTCTTTATTATCCTCATTAAATTCTGATGTAAATAGATCCTTGTAGAAGCTAAAAAAAGGCTTCTTTAATACTACTTGGATCATTAGATAGCTTCCCACTTATCTAAATAGCCTCAATCAATTCTCTTTTATGATTATATCTTATAATATTAAAGTACTTTGTACCCTTATCACCACCCTTCATCCAATTCATCCTAGCTCTAGTTTTTTGCCCTTTGATATTGTACTGCTGAATATTCCTTAGTTGGCATTTGATCCCATTTAGCTTCTCCTCCAATTGAGAATCAGAGCCCTTAAATTGCAATTATCTCCGAGTATTGTTAAGAGTGCTTTGAAGCATTTGTTCTTCCTTATTTCTATCAATAGCCTTCTTCTTACCAATAATCTAATAAATTTTCCTCCACAATTCCACTAGAAGGTTCCACATATCTATAGGATGCAACCCTTGATTAAAGAGTTTACAAAGACTAGTTACCATTATGATAGCATCATCACTCTCTTCATCATTAAGCAAGGAGGTATTAAGCTTAAAAATTACTTTTTTCTTATTACAACTACTATTTGTATTATTGTCCACATAGACATTAGCATAAATTGGGTGATGATCTAACATATAAGAAGGAGAGACACTGACAGGGGCATGCCCATCTTGTTTTCAAAAGATAATATGGAGTCTTCCACATAGAACCTATCCAAATGACAGTAGACTCTTTGTTGCCCAGTTTGGTTATTGCACCATGTGAACTAGATATCAAAGAAAGACCCCTTCTCAAGGGTTAAAGGATCAACAATTCTGACTTTTCTCTTAAAGATAGACCAAAAGAACAATTCATTCCCTTTCCAACATTGAACATTCCCCCCACTCTTGTCCTCTTTATTTTCCACCATGTTGAAGTCCCTAATAAAAATCCAGCGAGCTTTAGGTAGACCATTAAACAACCACTCCCATAAGGTTGCATTGTCTTTGTAGTCATTAGGAGCATAAATATTGCACACCCCAATTAAGATGTCATTGTGCTTAAAAATAACCCACAGGGCTCTATGACAAGGTGAAGACCCATTAGAGATAATTTTCTCATCCCACTGAGGCCCAACTAGAATAATAGCGCCTCCTTTACCTTGAGGCTGATTAGCGTAATAACCAATAGACTAATCCCAAATAAATTTCAAAATGGAATATGCTTGGAAACCAACAATCTTAATTTCTTGTAGGCATATAAAGTCCTTTACTTTAAGACTGTTACACCACTTTCTAACCATATATTTTCTATTTGACATCTCAAGACCCCTCACATTCCAGCTGTGTATGTGCATCATTTGGGTAAGGTTTTAGAATTATAATACAGTCTATTAAAATATTCTGATATATTCTTTCCAGAATTTCTAATATCATTAGAGAGAGACTGTCTCTCAATAATTTTTCTTTGATGCTTTGTTAGTTACTTCAGTAAATGGCTCCTCATTCATTAAATATGATGCATCACTAGTGATCTTATTCCCAATACTTGTTTTCAGGGTCCCAAATAACTCCTTACCTCTATTTAGGGGTCCATTATAGGTCCTGCTAATATTCTTAGACTTCTCATTAATTGTGTTAAGAGAAAGTTGTTGGGCATTTAGTTTGGGTGGGAGTAAAGATTGTTCATTACCCTTGACATTAACCTCTTCAAGTCTATTATTTGGTTGACACTCGGCTAGAGTACCAGAAGCACCACCCCTAAGGTTGGCCTCACTTCAAAGTCGTCTTCAAACAGAGGGTTATTTAGACTAACAAATCCATCACAACTGACATTTTCCTTATTATCAACATTGGCTGAGACTACAATCAGGTCATTGGGAGAGTCATTACTATCACCCACTTCATTAGCCTTAGAATCATTAACACAATTTTCATGTTTTTTTGTTCTGACCTGACATATTATCTTATTTATAATTTGTTTTGACATTATTGTCAAATCTGAGGTTCTGAAAATTATTAAGGGCTGAGCATTCTTTTTTAGAGTGACCATTCTTCTTACAGTGGAAGCAAGACCCTAGGTCCCCTAATAATGAAACTTCCCAAGTCAACTTTTCTTCTTCTAATTCCATCAAAATAATATCTTGGAAATCTATTCCAGGCTCAAGGGCAAGCAAAATTCTAGCATTTAACTGGGGTAAAGTATATCTGGCATCCTCTATAAAATTGAACCAAGGGGTTGAACAATCTGAGAAATAAAATGCCAGAATTCTAGTTGTAGATTTTTAATTTCAATCCAATGTGAGATAGAGCGAGATATGACTTGTTCAACCTTACCTTTGGCCGACAACTGGAAGGCCCTAAATAGTGAATGACCCACATTCCAGTGTTTCTTTTTTAATACGCTTTCCTTCATAGCATGAGATTTAAAAAAAGACCACAAATAACCCTTTTTGAATCATTCTGCAAAAACTTACTTGAATCCCTAATTTTCTTTCCCATATATTAGCAATCTAGTCATAAAAAAACTTTCTCGATGGTAAAGAATACTTATCTAAACAAACAAAGAAGATAGAAATGTCTTTCAAATGCAACTATTCTTTCTTAATAGCCTTAATCATGTCCTTATTAGGAGAAAGAGAGAGAGAGTTTGAAAGTCATGGGGAGCAAACTTACCATCTCGACAGTCTCCACCAATTCCCCCCTTGGTTGTGCTCCCTTCCAATCTATCTCCATTGATTATGGGTCCTCTTGAGCTTTCTCCACCTCTGTAAAAGACTCCATTAAAGGCAGCCAACAATGGACATTCAGGCCAAGATGGCTCTGAGAGCATTGTCTTGTAGGAAGGCTTTGATATTACTTTATCCTTTTCCTCTACAGATTTATCTTGGCACACTTGGCCATTATTGTTCGAACACCCTTTATCTATCTCCATCCTTAACTCTGCATTACCATCATTCTGCATCACTCTAGACATACAAACGGGCAAACCCAACACAAAAAGAAAGCAAGTGAACAAAAAGACCAAACACAAAGACAAGGGTGTTAAGAAAATAATAACCAAGGACACTACGAAGGCACAAAAAACCAAGCAAAACGAAGGAAAGCCACATGAAAGAATGAAGGGAAGCCACGTGGCCTACACAGAGTATGAATTCAAAATGGGTTACACCTCACCCTCGAGAGTCGTACAGTTGCAAAGCCCCTATGTATTATAACATTATACTTACCTTATTTGAAATATATTTTAAAAATGATTATTGGCCAAATAGATATTTGAAATAAATGATTTTGAAATAGTCATAGACATGAGAGAGAAATAAGAACATAAATAGACATATGTAAACATGCCAAAACATTTACTGGTAACCTAAATGATTTCAAGCACCCAGTTGATGAACTACTAACCTCAATAACTTGATGGGTTAAAAAATAGAGATGGTAAAACATACCTAAATCTGAAGTGTCCAGTTGATGAAAATGCAGTCGCGTCTTTCTTGATTAAGCCCTCCACATTTGTTCATGGTTGCACCTCCATAAAAAATGAAAAAAAGAATTTAGTTTTTATATATTTTAAATATTTGGGCAGGATGAAATTTTAAAAATATTCCCTCCAAATTTAACAATGTTGGGTGTTTCATTTCTGCCATGTCCGTTTGTGTTTGTTTCCGTCATGTCCATTTCTACCACATCCATGAGTCTATTTCGACATGCAATATGCATATGTATCTGGAGTCATGGTATACATATATAGAGATGATCTTACCATGTTGTTTTTTGCGTCATAATAGCTAGAGTTGTAAGATATGTATGATTAAGAACTACTAATATCATAGATTATATGGGCTCGTTTGGTTGCTAGAATTGGGCTGGAATTAGGAAGTTCGAATACCAAAATTCCCAAATTTGTAGTTTATTTTTAAAAAATGAATATGGAATTGGATTTTCCAAATTCTAATTTTCGCTCAAAAGGAGCATATGAATCTTCCACCTCAAAAAGTGGAATTGGAAAACCAATTCCAATTCCACTTTTTGATATATCAAATTTTATAAACTTTTCAGGTCCATTTGTTCTGTTAATCAAATTTTATAACTTTTTGGGTTTGTTTGCTTGTGTTTGCCCTCGTGTGGAGGTCCACATATCATATTTGCCCTTATTTGCAATTTTGTTTACAACAGTTGGTTTTAGACTTTTATAGAATCCCCTTTGTTCGCCGAAGTGCCTAGGATTTGCTGGAGTTGAATCTGCAAACTCTTGGAGATTTTCTATTGTCACCTCTATAGTTGGGTTTGATTGTAGTTTGACATTTGTCTTTTGCAGATTTGGAGGTCTTTCAATGTCTAAAAAACCTTATTCCAATTCCAATTCCAGGTACCAAACACATAAAATGTATCTTCTCACTCATCTTTCAGATGAATCAAATGATTCCAACCATATTCTAAAAACCATTTTCCAGATTTAAAACTTCCTAAATTGACTAATTCTTGTATTACAAAATTTCAACATTATGTAATTCTAGAGAGAGCCTTAAAGAACTTTTCCATTCCTTTTTCCCCTTAAAAAAAAAAAAAACAATTAATCCTAGTGTGAAAACCGATACGAACTTTTTGGGCTTCTCTAGGATTAAACCGTTATAAACGTAACGAAACTCCGCCCTGTGCTCCTTTTGAATTCTGCTGGAAGTTTTCCCGGTTCAGTTCGAAAAATACAGCATACAATCACAACTGTGCCAATGTATCTGTGACAAGTAACGGGTATCCACAGAAACGGCTTCAGGAAGACGGGGATTTATCAGTGAGGGTGCAAAGCTATTTTAATGGCAGAGATAAATGTACCCGAAAGCAGGGACTTGACGCGCATTGAGCGCACAGGTGCGCATTCACACATAAGAGGGCTTGGCTTGGACGACAGCCTCCAAGCCCGCAGTGTTTCGCAGGGGATGGTAGGTCAGAAATCCGCTAGAAAAGCGGCAGGTGTCATTCTCGAGATGATCAAGGAAGGGAAAATCGCAGGCCGCGGAGTTCTGTTGGCTGGTCAGCCTGGCACCGGTAAAACCGCTATTGCAATGGGCATGAATAAAGCTCTAGGCGAAGAAGCTCCCTTCGCAATGATGGCCGGTAGCGAGATATTTTCGCTTGAGATGAGCAAGAACGAGGCCTTGACACAGGCTTTCAGGTTAGCTTAATTTTATGGCAGTTTATATCATGGCAATTTCCTTTTCAACATTGAATGCTGAATTTCTTATGACTGAAGTTTGGAAAACCTGGCAATATTTTTTAGTATTCGGTTTTGAATTTCTTATCGTTGAAGTTTTAAAAATCTTGGCAAATTTTTTTCAAAATTCAATTTTAAATTTCTTATGGAAGCAGTTTCTAATACTGACAAATTTTTTTTAATGTTCAAATTCGATTTTTTTAATGGTTGAAATATCGAAATCCCGGCAAATATTTTAAATATATAATTTTGAGTTTCTCATGCTTGAAGTTTTAGAAACCCCCGTAAATCTTTTCAATTTTCAAATTTGAACTCCTTATGGTTAAAATTTCACAATCCTGGTAAATCTTTTTCTTCAATTTTGAATCTCTTGGAGTTGAAGTCTTGAAATCCTGGTAAATCTTTTTCAATATTCAATTTTGAATCTCTTGGAGTTGAAGTCTTGAAATCCTGGCAAGTCTTTGTCAATTTAAATTCTGGATTTCTCATATTTGCAGTTCACAAAGCTTGGCGAATATATTTTATTATTGACTTTTAAAATTCCTATTTGCAAAGATCAGAAATCTAGGCGAGTGTTTTCAATTCTGAATTCTAAAATTCATTTTGCTTGAATTTAGAAGTCCGATCCACATTTGCAACATTGTATTCTGAATTTCCTTATTTCTTCAACATCAGATTCTGGTTTCTTATATTTTTTGATTGGCAAAATGCAACAGTAGGTTGCAAAAATATATATTAAATCAAAAGGAGATGTTTACATTAATACAGTGCTGCCCTTCCAGAGGGGATGGATATAGCCCTTATCAGCCCAAGCCATAGAGCCTTGACACAGACATCCTATTATAACAAACAATGACCACCTCAACATTCTGTCTCAAAGGATGGAAAAGGGGCCATTAAGAGATTGACACTCTAGAAGCCGACCTCGTGCCAGAAAGAAAAAATAAAAAACTTGCATCCACTCCCCGAGATCCCACACACATCACCAAACCCCAAGCTTCAACCAGAGTTTTCCATAATAAAAAAGGCCAAAAAAGGAGTCCCCACGTCTTCATACTGCTTGTTGTAGGTGTTTGAGCAAAACTGTATCTGCAAATGAATGCAGCCACTGCAAGTTGTTGAACGCACCTATACCTATATCCTGTCTCAGTAACTCTATGCCTACCGTAACCCATCTTCTATGACGTGCCAGAGCAGTAGCATCCAGGTTTAGGATGAAAGGTTGCTTCACTGCCATTGCTCCAGGCTGCAAGAGTTTGGGTAGGTTGTCAGGCCATGGAATGTTGATACCCAGTTTTGCACATACTACAATATCTATGTCATCAAGGAGAACTTCCTCCTTGAAGACTTCATGCAGTAGGAGTAAAATATCAACTTTTGTTCTTCCCAAATTTAAGAGCGAGGCCAAAAAATGAGATGTTATATCTATGTTGACCTGATATTGGTTTGTCGAGGTTAAGAACTCCCTACACAAGACCATCTTGATGGCCTCCATTGTCAAAAGCCCAAATGCCTTGCAAATAGAGTGAAGCCCTAGCTCCAAGATGAACCCCATTTAGGATATTTGCCTCTTCTCATTGCGAAGCCGAATTGGAGTTCCATATCGAAAGCGAAGCAAAGCAGCAAGATGAGCAAAAAACAAGAGTCGAGGCCATTTTAAAGTTGACCACACCCCTTCCCATATGTGAAATTTAATGTTGCTTGCAATGGGCATTTAATATGATTGTTCGTTTCCAATGACTTAAGCATTGCCATGCCTCCCTACCTCAAACTTCACACACTTTTGAAAAGACATTTGCCTTTAATTACCAACCCTTCTAGAGGAGAACGCTAATATTGTTTAAATCTGCCAAAGAGAATTTGGCCTTCCTAATATAGAGTTTTAACAAGGTACTTATCAACACAACTTAAGAAAGGAATGCATGCCAAGTTGGAGAGTCCATACTAAATGATCAAATCACTTAGTTAGGATTGCCACCACATTCTCATTGTTGTAAATGTAGTCCATCCCATCAACACCATCGTTCGCTAGCTTGTCCACCAACATATTGTCCTCTCTGAAAATATGATTAAACGTGGCTGTATCAAAACTTATGAGCAATTCTTGAGCCTTTTCTAATAGGTTGTGAAGTTTCTTGTTGGGAATGGATCTTGTTTGCAAGGCATTGATGAGTAGCGTTGAATCGCCTTCCACTTCTAATAGTTTGACCCGCAACTCTTTACTAGTGTTTAGACCATGAACAAGTGCGAGGAACTCTGCCTCATTATTTGTTCCCTCAAGCAAGGATTTTGAAATACTTTGAATGCCTTGGCCTTCCCAATTGTGGATGACGCTTCCAACCTTGGAGATGCTTGGATTGCCTCTTAACGAACTGTCTAAATTTAGTTTGATCTAACTGTGTTTTGGGGGTATTGTAATTTCTTGCTCTTTGGCCGATTTAGATGTCAAACCATCCCACACAACCTAAGGAGGAATTGTAGCCAATTTAAACCTCATCTTTGCATCCCGATCTGTGAAGTGTAGGCATTTTGGGTGGAGTATGGATAGTTTGTTGTTTATCAATTCCACTATGGATGCCTCCATTTTATTTTGTAATGTTTTTAAATTCATCTCATTTTCTTGAAACAACTGCCTGTTACTTTCTTTCCATATATCCCACATCATTAAAGAGGGGCTAGAAATCCACAAACCAGCAAAAGGTTGCACCTTTTTTGAGTGTTGGCCATAATTGAAAAAGGCTTAGGATGTCATTGGGCAAGGCACCACACCACTATAGTTTAGTGCATAGCGTGACTCCAAGTTTAGCCCTAGTTTTTTTTTCTTATTAACTTTGGCTTTTTTGTTCTTTTCGTCGTACGGAGCCTCCATTCTCCATTTTTTTTCCCACTATAGTTTGGTGCATATCCATCTCTAGTGCTCCTAGGAGAAGGGACATCCAAGCAAGAGGTGGTCCATAGTTCTTCTTGGGATTTGCATAGGAAAAATTTGGAAGGGCCGTGGTAGCCCATTTTGCTTAATTTGTTAGTAGTTAGCATCTTCTTTTGGAGAGCTGCCCAAGAGAAGGTACCCACCTTTGGGAGGCACAATTTGTTCCAACATAGATGCAAAGGTTTGAAGTAACTTGTTCTTGATTCAAAGTTAAGTAGAGGTA
This sequence comes from Chamaecyparis obtusa, assembly GCA_027943335.1. NCBI lineage: Eukaryota > Viridiplantae > Streptophyta > Pinopsida > Cupressales > Cupressaceae > Chamaecyparis > Chamaecyparis obtusa. The sequence continues at coordinate 88,428 of BSBK01006092.1, forward strand.
GCCATCCTTGGCATTCTGTTCCTTGGTTGTAGATCCTTCCCAAATTAACTCATCTTCATATTTTCTAAAAATCATCCTTTTACTTTCCAAGGTTACCTTAAGTAGATCTGTCTCCCAAATTGAAAGGTTCAAAGAAGTGAAATCTTTCCACTTTCACCCTACGGTGTTGTCCTCTTATAGGAACATGACATAATCTCTGACTCTTGATTACCGTGATTGCTTCAATGTTTTCACTTCCACCCTAGGGTGTTGTCCTCTTCTAGGAACATGACATTATCTCTGACTCTTGATTACCATGATTGCTTCAATGTTTCCTTTGTCTAAACTATTTGTAGCTGATTGTGCAAACATGGTAGGCCCGCCCACAAATCTTCCTAGAATAGAGCCCTTCGACCATCATGAATATCCCAAGTGAGATAATCCTTAACAATTGTCTTGCAAGTTTGTATAAAGTTCCAAATCCTTGATCCCTGAGGGGGGCCTGGAGTGGTAAGAATATCACTCGCAACCTCTCCATTCAAGTATTTCTTCTGGAGCCTCCATTCTCTGTTTTTTTTCCCACTATAGTTTGGTGCATATCCATCTCCAGTGCTCCTAGGAGAAGGGACATCGAAGCAAGAGGTGGTCCATAGTTCTTTGTGGGATTTGCATTGGGAAAATTTGGAAGGGCTGTGGTAGCCCATTTTGCTTAATTTGTTAGTAGTTAGCATCTTCTTTTAGAGAGCTGCTCAAGAGAAGGTACCCGCCTTTGGGAGGCACAATTTGTTCCAACATAGATGCAAAGGTTTGAAGTAACTTGTTCTTGATTCAAAGTTAAGTAGAGGTAGCCATCCTTGGCATTCTGTTCCTTGGTTGTAGATCCTTCCCAAATTAACTCATCTTCATATTTTCTAAAAGTCATCCTTTTACTTTCCAAGGTTACCTTAAGTAGACCTGTCTCCCAAATTGAAAGGCTCAAAGAAGTGAAATCTTTCCACTTTCACCCTAGGGTGTTGTCCTCTTATAGGAACATGACATAATCTCTGACTCTTGATTACCGTGATTGCTTCAATGTTTTCACTTCCACCCTAGGGTGTTGTCCTCTTCTAGGAACATGACATTATCTCTAACTCTTGATTACCATGATTGCTTCAATGTTTCCTTTGTCTGAACTATTTGTAGCTGATTGTGCGAACATGGTAGGCCTGCCCACAAATCTTCCTAGAATAGAGCCCTCCGACCATCATGAATATCCTAAGTGAGGTAATCCTTAACAATTGTCTTGCAAGTTTGTATAAAGTTCCAAATCCTTGATCCCTGAGGGGGGCCTGGAGTGGCAAGAATATCACTCGCAACCTCTCCATTCAAGTATTTCTTCTGTAGCAACCTTACCCATTTTCTCTGAGGTTCCTTGAACATTTGCCATACCAACTTAGCCCCTAGCGCAATATTTTGAGCTAAGAGATCCTTTATACCTAATCCACCCTCTACCTTTGATTTGTAGATCTTATTCTATGCGATGAGGGTGATCTTTGCTCTATCCTCCTTTCGTCGATTGTAAAATTTCCTCAAATGTTGTTGAAGCTTGTGGTTAGCTTCAATTGGTAGTGTCATGCAAGATAGAAAACATATGGGGATGGTCGGGAGAATTGCTTTGGCCATGATAATTCTCCCCACCCATGATAGCCACTTACCCTTCCATGTTGAAAGTTTAGAACCCAACTTCAAATTTGGAGGGTCCTAGAGCAAATTCAACCTCAAGCCTTTGAGTATTGGAAGACTCAGATATGTGGATGACATTGATCCCTTTTTGAAACTCAAAAATCTTAAAATCTTTTTTTGTGAATTGAGATATTTAGGAAGAATACCTCAAACTTCATTTGTTCACCTTTTGCCTTGAAGCTGTTGAGTGTAAATCCAACATTGAGCTCAATGTGAAAACCTCATTCCTCTTTGGTCATCCAAACAACAGTGTCAAGATGTAGCTGCTTTTGGAATAAATTGTGTAACTTTTTTTTTTGCATCAACATTTTGGATCACACTCCATGATCCATCATCAGTATGAAGAGAGCAAAGAGTAGATTTGAAGCTGCAGACTTGGAGTAAAAAAATGAGGCAAGAGAGAGAGAGAGAGGGAGAGGGAGGAGAGTCGTGCAGTTCAAGGGGTCAAGAAAGTCAATAACACATAATAAAACCCACAACTAATAAGAAATAAGGAAAAACATCTAAGAATGAAAAATAAGAAAAAGAAGAAAATTAAACTGCTAGGTATAAGGGAAGAGAATACCAAGTAAAAAAAGAAAAAGGGGGAAAATGTCAAAGAATAAAACAAATTGAAAAGGAATATATATATATATGTATGTTTTGCAAAGAAAAATAAACAAACTAGCAAAATCAAATATCACCTACAAACCAAAACTAAGAAGACCGAAAAGTATAAGAAAAAAATGCATGTGTATCATAATAAAAGGCTTAAATATACACAAAGCAAGCAAACAAAATGCAAAATGAATCTAAAAGCATTACATAAAGACACAAACCAAAAACATCCATAAAAATAAAAAAGCAAAGGAAATAAATATATATGCAAAGTATATCAATAAGCAAATACACACATACACACGCACTATAAAGAAACTAACAAAAGCAAGCATCAACCTATAAACCAAAACTAAGAAGACCGAAAACCATAAGAAAAAAATGCATGTGTATCATAATAAAATACTAAAATATACACAAAGCAAGCAAACACAATGCAAAACAAATCTAAAAGCATTACATAAAGACTTGAACCAAAAACATCCATAAAAATAAAAAATGCAAAGGAAATATATATAATCTAATAAAAGACAAAATGTAGTAAATAAAATCTAAACAAACTAAAACAAACAAAGTCAAGTTAAACCAAAAACATCTAAAAAATAAAAATGCAAAGCAAATGAGTATGTATGCAAATATATGTAAATATGCAAATATCTATATCTATATCTATATATATCTATAATTTTTTTTTATTTTATAATATATATAAACTAAAAAATAAACAAACTAACAAAAGCAAGTATCAACCTACAAACCAGAACTTGGAAGATCAAAAACCACAAGAAAAGAAAATACATATTTGCACACACACACACACATATTATCTAATAAATAAAATGCAATAGATGAAATCTCAATAAACTAACACAAACAAAAGCAAGAAAAGCAACAAACCAAAACATCTATAAAAATAAAATATGCAAATATATACAAATAACCAAGATAAGAAATGATAAAAAATAATATATAATGCATCTAAAAAGAAAACTAAAAATATAAAAGGATAAGTATAACAGAAAAGGAAAGGGGGAAAGGGGAAGGGTCATGATGAGGTCAACGAGAAGGATGAAAACGAGAGAAGAAAGAAGACAGAAAGAGAGAATGAAAGAGACGAGAAGAATGCAAAGGGAGAGAAAGGATCCAAAAGTGAGAGCAATAAAAACAACCTAACAGGAGCACACCCTAGAGAAGGCATCAAAACAAGAAACAAGAAAAGAAAGAAACCCACCAAATTGAGCTAAGGAAAGGAGGGATGGAGAAGGTGAGAGGGGGACGGGGGGCAGAGGTGGGGGGAAAGAAAAAGGAGTACAACTAAGAGGACAAGCAAATGACCAAACACTGGAATGAGAAAGGGAGAGAAGAATGAACCACCCAGAAAGGAGGAATAACATTACTTGAGGCTAGATAAAAGTGGGTGCCACAAAACACTAAGACTTCAACCATCATCGCAATTGAGGTTGGTCAGGTGATTAAAGATATCAATGCCTTCCTTGAGCTTACGTTTAAAGAAGTTGTCTTCTTTAAACAAGACTTGGGTGCTCTCAAGACAAATATGGTGCTTGGTCAAAGAGGAGTGGTCAACTAAGGCTGATTTGAGAATCCTTTCATACTTGATGTTTGCATTATGCTTTTTGATTGTAGTGCAAAACGAGTGTCTGGTTCCACCTATATAAGGAGTGTCACATGAGCAAACAATCTCATAGACATGAGAATCAAGAAAAACGTCTACAATCATTGAGAGGAGGGATACAATTCTTCATTAAAGGAAAAGGCTTAAAAGAACAACGAAGGCCTTTATTACAAAGAATTTTGGCATTTTTGTTGGAAATGCCTTCAATATAAGGGATTGGAGCACATGAGTGCACTAAAGGTTGGAAAGGTTTGGCAATGAAGAAAAATGGGATTTGGCTTGGTTGAAGGCTTTGGAGATTTGCTTGTTAGTGTACCCATTTAGATTGAAGACTCAATATAAATGGGTCAACTCTTGGTTCAGGTTTTCCTCACCACATATGCAATAGGCTAAGACGGCTAAGGTCTTAAGAATGCCAATTTTTTGGCTAGGGTGGTGATGGGAATAAGAGTGAAGGTAGAGGTTTGTGTGGGTTGCTTTGCGATAAACACATAAACCTAGAGAGCCATCTGATTTCTTAATGAGCAAAGCATGAAGGAATGAGAGTTGGCTATCAGTTCAAGCTCCTCGGTGAAGGAAATGTGGCGGGCTATGCTATTGAGGTGGGGATGGAAATCTTCTTACTTCTCATGATCATTTGGCCAATAGACGTTTGTAACATCGACATGTCATTCCCACCACCTTTGTTTGAGAGGAAAGGAGAATAGAGAAACTTCCTCAAAGTGCTCCATATAAAGGTTAGCAATGATAAGAGAGAGAGGAGAACCCATAGCCACCTTGTCCACTTGCTTGTAAATAACATCTTGGAAAGAGGTGGATCAAAGGCAAAGCTCGACAAGGGACATTACCTTGTCATTAGATTTTCTCTTGACAATCTCAATGGCACTGGGATTGGGGACATTGTTGAAAATTGAGACCACATTAAAGCTGACCAAAATATCTATTTTTTTTTGATCTATAACAGTCATTTTATTAATATTCACAACTAAGATTACATTAGACCATAGTCCAACTTCAACTTCTGAATACTTCAAGAGTCTATCTACTATGACTATAAGCCATCTCTACACCTTACCAACCTACTACTTATCATCTTTATAGATTACTAAAATAAATCCCTAAATCTGCACATAAACTATAGGAGTTTAAAGTTTTTTTAGGGTTTAACCCTTTCAACAAAATTTTGCAAAGGATGCAACAAAAATTGTTCTGCACTTGCTTGTTGCGAGTGCTCCAGCCATCTTCTAGCTTCTAGGTCGCCATCACCATAACCGTGCTTCTATCATATAAAAAATGAACTTCAGCATCACCAAACCGCTTCTTACTCCTTTAAAGTATTCTGTTATCTTCTAGGGCTCGTTCAGTTTTAACCCACCAAAACCATCGTGCACTTACCCTTTTCCAAAATTGCAAAATTTGCTCTTTATGACAGAGAGCCATTACTCATTCCTATTTTGTTTCCTGCTATGTGCTCCTCGTTTCTTTCTTGGAACCAAAACTTCAAACACCCTTGTCTTTTGCATTTCCTTCATCTCGAGCTCTTTCACCAATCTCTCCAGTTTCTCCCAAGCTCTAGCTATTTCCACTGTGTATTCCCCTTTGTTCACTTTACCCCACCAACACATGAAAAGGCACAAGACCATAGACTTGGCTTTCTTCTTCATCCTCAAAGCATTTGCTGTAATTCGAACCAATCCCCGGGATAGCCCATTCCAATATTGACTCAAGCCCTAATAGCACATCGTCTTCAAACATGCTTCTCATAATCTTTTCCACCTCAATTGTCTCTTCAGCCACCTCCAGAGCCCATGCAATTAACATTGAAATCACATCCAATTTAACTCGCCATTTCCTCTTTCTTTCTTGAAATTGACTTCCCAAAACTGCGAGAGCTGCCTCTGCCACCTTCAAATCTTTAATTTTCAGCAAACCATCATTCTTTACCGTCGTACATGCCCCTTGAAAGCCTTCTGTTGCTTCGAAGTGTCCACTAAGAAGGTTGCTTCCATTGTCACTCTCTTTGCAAAAACAAATAAATTCCAAACATAGCTATTTGAAAAACCTGCACCGCCGAAGTACTTTATCATCTTTTAAACTCTCCCAACCTTTACCTTCTATGAGTAATGAATGCTTGTCACCTCATGTCCTTTCACACCTTTTCTTGGATCATTATTTTAGAGTCTTGTCAGAGTGTATATCTTCTTCATATTGTGAAAAGACAACCCACACACTCCCTGTCGCCCCCTCCAAACAAATTAATTACTACCTTCACCAAGCCCTAAGTCATGTTCGATTAATCATGAATTTTTAAAAGGGGATATCACATTTTCCACGCCATCACTCCCCCTAATCTGACATTTTCATTTATAGCCACCCTCTAATAACTTACCTTAGTTTTGCTCCAACGGTCTTGGCTAGACCGCCAACCACCTTTAGAATTTAAATTTAATATTAAAATTGCAGGTTTTCAAATCTTATTTCATCAACCTTTTCAAATGACAGAGCCCACTTCGATAGCACATCCACTTCAGTATTCCCCATTCTTCTTAATTCATCTAAAATAACATTAAACACTCCTTGAAGATGCCAAGCTTGAATCACCCCTTTTTGAATGACTTGCACTATTATTTGAGAATCACCTTCCAAGTGAATTCTCTGCAAGTTCAACTTCTTACTCACCCTTAAAGCCAATAGAGGTGCCTTCGCTTTTGCCATATTATTTGTTCCTTCACCGAGTTTTTGGGATGCAAAGGCTACTATGTTTCCCAACCAATCTCTAACAATGACCCTTGCCCTCGAAGGGCCCAAGTTTCCCTGTGCAGCCCCATCAAAATTGACCTTCCACCACCCCCTCTCTGGCTGCTAACAATGAACAGTGGTAAGCTTATCACCCCTGTCACCCAAAGGCCTTGGCTTGTTCCTAAATCTTATTTTAACCTCTAGCCATTCTACCTCAATTCTACTATCAAAGGATGTGTGAGGGACAAAAGTGTTGAGGTTGGCTGTTGTAGTACTCAACACTTACGCAACTGAGATATTAATCTCGTCTTTAACTCTACAGACTCCACTTTATCTTGAAAGATCCTACGATTTTGCTCCTAAATTTCCCAAATAATAATTGAGGGACAAATGTGCTAGACTGCAAATAACACCGTCTTCTTATGATCAGTAGGCCATCAGACAAAAACCTCCCTCAAAGATTTCTGCAGAGGTCTGAGCCATCCAAGTTTAGTTCTCACCATCTCCCATCATTCATTAGCAAATCCACATTTTAATAACAGGTGGTCAAAATCTTCCGAGGTATTTTCACATAAGACACATTTTGTTGGTCCTACAAAACCAAAATTCTTTCTTCTCTCTCTTGTCAAGATCCTTTCTTGAATAGCTCACCAGGCAAAGGAGCCTGCCTTAGGTAAACAGTCTCTTCCCCAACACAATTGTGTTGAGCAATCAACAAAGTTAATATCATTTGTCATCAGTTGATAGCCCAATTTGATTGAATACTCACCACTTTTTGCTGCACACCAAATTAACCTATTCTCCTTACCTGAGAAAACACATTCTCTGCTCTGAAATAAGTTTTCCATCAAAGTCCTTTGCTGATCTGAAAGGTCCAGATTGTGTAAACATTTCCACCGAACTTCTGTCCCAAAACAGTTTGCTTTACTTCTATATAATCCCTGAGTTTGTCACCCCTTCTAATAAATAAATTCTCGATGTCTTGGAATTCAGCTACATCTTTGAGTGCCGGGCATCCATTCCAAGAATCATTCCAAAAGGTAGTTCGGTTGCCATTTCCTACTTGCAAAGTCAAATGATTAGTAATAATCTTCCTACAATCTAAGATGAAATTCCATATAGCTGACCCTCTTGGGGGATCTCTTATTGTGAGGATCCTCTCCTTTTCATTGTTATCCAAGTATTTTTCTCTAAGAATTCTTGCCCATAGCATCTCAGGGTTAGAATAGATGCCCCACACCAATTTTACCCCTAAAGCAAGGTTTATAACTTGCCAATTTCACAGTCCAGCCCCACCTTGTTTCTTGGATTTGCAGATTTTATCCCATGATAACAAAGGAATCTTATCATCAGCACTTGCTCCATTCCAGAAGAATTTTCTCATACTTTGCTCCAAATACCTGAGCACCTTAATGGGAACTTTTAGGCAGCTCATCGAGTAAATAGGAATAGCTCAGATGACTGACTGCAACAACAAAATCCTTCCTGTTGAGGTTAACCATCTACTTCTCCACCCCTCCAATCTCTTGATACAATTGTCTAGCAGCCCTTTCCAAAGGTTTGACCTCCCAGCTGACCAAAATATCATTATTATCTATTCTTTTATCCTTCATGAAATCAATGAAATGGGTAACATCCTTGATGTAAGACTTGGATTTTCCTACAAGAGGAGGGATTTTTTTAGCAAGGAGAGAAGCCAAGTTGTAGGTGGGAGAGCCAATGGTGTCAACGATGGGTCTTAGAGGGATGCCATCTTTGTGGATTTCGGGAGCACCATAGATACACGGTGTCACTTCTTTCAAAGGTAACTTGCACTTCTTGGTTTCGATATCAAAAGAAGACACAATAGATTTGACTTAACTTAAAATCTTGGAGCAAGGGTTGCACAACAAGATTTTATAGCTGTATGTGTCAGAAAGAAGATCCAACATTTTGGAAACATAATCTGACCTGTTCATAATCATTGTGGCATTCCCTTTGTCAACTTTGGTGATGACAAGGTCATTATTGCTCATTATATTGTTAAGGCATAGTGTCATTTGCAAATTATTGATGGGAAATCACTTTTGACCTCAATGCCTTCCAAATTTCCCTTAAATAGTTCATTCCTCAAAGATTTGCGCAAGGTCTCCGCCATGACGATGAGCTTAAAAAGGGAGAGTGGGTCTCCTTGTCTTAGCCCGCTCGAAATCTCAAAGAAGCCCTTTAGAGAACTGTTGATCAGGACAAAGTTTATAGGAGAAGAAATTCAGCTAAAGACCCAATTCAACCACCTCTTGTTGAAGCCAAACGCTTGCATGGTTTCGAGGAGAAAATGCCAATGCACCACATCATATGCTTTTTTGATATCCAGTTTGAAAATCATGCCTTGTCTCTTGCCCTGTTGCTGAGAATGAAGAACTTCTTGTGCAACTATGACTCTATCCAAGATTGATCTTCCAGAGATAAAAACGGTTTACTCATCCAAGGTGATCCTTGGTAAAATTTTCTTCAATCTATTGGCCATTGTTTTAGATATGACTTTGTAAATAGTGTTGCATAAGGAGATAGGCTGTTAATCATCCAAAGAATTTGCGTTCTCTTTCTTAGGGATCAGAGCAATGAAGGTGTTATTTACTTCCTTGAAAAGATTCCCTGAATTCCAAGAAGCCTAGATGGCTTCTATGAATTCTTCGCCTACTATATTCCAACATTCCTGATAGCAATGGGTAGGAAAGCTATCCGAACCTAGAGCCATGTTTGGATGAAGCTGAAAAAGGGCTTCCTCTATCTCTCGAGCAGATAATTTCTTAGTCGACATCTTGTTTTGGGCCCCAGTCACTAGCGAAATAATATTACCAATCAATTTGGTCTGTGTGGAAAGGTTGGAGCCCCTGAGGTTGTTTAGGAAGTTGTGGAATAAGTCCGCTGTGTGATGATGTCTAGGTCTTCAATCAGTATCCCATCAACCAACTTCAATGTGGTGATTGTATTTAAATTCCTTCTTTGCCTTGTGCTATTGTAATTTTTTTTTTATTGTTTTTGTCCCCAACATCAATCCAAGCTACTCATGATTTTTGATGCCAGAAAGCTTCTTCATTTGCTAGGATATCTTCATAGGCTTGCATTAGCTTCTTTTCTTTGACAAAGCCCATTTGGTTCATGCTATTTTTAAGCATATCCTCCTCCAGAGAAAGCAAATCATCCTTGAGGGTTGGCGTTTGGTTGCAAAGATGTTCTTAAAATGATGTTGATTCCGGTCTTTTATTTTCTGCTTTAGAAGCTTCAATTTGAATTCAAAGCAAAACATCTATAAATCCCTGGGTTGATCCTCCTTCCACCAACCTTCCACATGCTTGAAGAAGTTGGGATCCTTCATCCACATGTTCTCAAATGAATGGACACCTTGCCGGACTCTTTTCTCCAATGATATCAAACACAATCAGGAAGTGGTGTGATCCAAAACATGGGACAATTGAACCTTTCAGTGTAAAGGCCAGGGAACCTAATTCCCTGACAAATAAATATTTGTCTAACTTCTCTGGATGAAGTTGAAACCCATCTTTTATTGACCTTGGTGAAAGAACTGTTTGACAAGTCAATGTCGATCATCTAATTTCTGTCCACCCAGCCTTTGAAATCTTTTTGAGATTGATTTTTGCCAATGGCACCACCCCTCTTATTAGAGTCCATTAAGATGGCATGGAAGGCTCCCCCCAATATGTTGCACTGATTCAGCGATAGGCCAAGAAAGGTTTTCTTTTCCTCACATAGGAGGTAGGGCCATACACATTCACAAAATTAAAATGTTAATTTGATTGTAGGCTCTGATCTCTAAGACCCATCCAGTTTGATCCTTTATCAATTTTTCTCACACAGATTGATTGAGGTCTCTAGAAGGTTGCAATTACACTCGAGGCTCCCATAGCTGGTGCCCCAAGTACTTGCCAGAGCTTCATTCAACTTTCTACTAAATGAATCTTAGTCTGCCCTAGTCAGCTTTGTCTCTTGGATGAGAATGATATCTGCTTTTGTCAACTCCATCCTTCGTTTGACCAAGCGGTGTTTGTTAGGTGCATTTAAGCCCCTACCATTCTATGATATGAGCCTCATGGCTCCTTGGGAAAGGGGGGCTCTTCCCTGATCTCAGCATCATTGTGGTTATTTTTGCTTGACCTTACTGCATCCTTGTCTACAGCTCTCAACTCCTGGAGCAACTTCCTTTCAAGTTTACCTTTCCCACAATTAGGTTTCTTCTTTTCTTGTGAGTTTTTGAGAGACTCCTAGCTTTCTCAATTATCTCCCTGATTCTTCACATTTTTGTGATAGTTAATTTCCAAAGAGCAAAGCTTGTTCTTCCTCCTTGATATCTCCACCTCCTTCCAGTAAATCCTGTAAGCCTTCCTCTTCGTTGGAGGCTAAAGGCTCCTTTGTCACATGCTTATCACATCCTTCTTCTGAGGGCTATGTTGCATCATTGCATTCTAGGGCAATCTCCATTAATTGCTGATTGATTTCCCCATGTTGGGCTGTGGACTCTCCTAAGGGCTGAGTGGACTCCCCCTCCTGCTGCTTTGCTGTGACTTTCTCTGGAGGACTCCTTTGAATTGACAAATCCTCCATTTTTTGGATCCCTCTTCTTGGTTTCTTCTAGTTCCATGGAATGGTCAGTTTGAGTTGTCCTACCAACAATGGCGTAGTCTGTTGGGTTTGAAGTGGATCATTGTTAGCAACAAGCATGCCAATGGGTTCCTTGGTTTGTGGAACGGAAGTGAGAAAATGTTTTTGCTTTTTTGTGTTTCCCCCTTCTCTGCTTCAACCAAAAGGGCCTTGCCCTCGTTTCCCCCTTTGTATGCACAGAGCTTCTTTCCCACTTACTTGTTTCTCTCCAAATTCTTTATGGTTTGCCAAAGGCAGAGAGGGCGTCTGACTATCCTTCATCTTCCAGGGACTCCTTTCAGTCCTGAATAAACTACCGGTTGCAAAACCCTTCCCTAGAATACATCTGCTCCCCGACTTACTCAGATCTACCTCCACTTTTTGCAACCATTTCCTTGTCTCTGTGATAATCTCCAGATTTTCTAGTTTTTTCAAATCTTGATCTAAATCCACAAAATATTTAGCTTCTGACCCTCATTTGCCAAAGAAGAAACCATTTTCTACTCCTATGAAGGACCCTATTGCTTTACCAATCTTGGTAAGACTCAATAAGTTCCAATATTCTGTGGGCAGATTTTCTAATCTAATCCATCACAGGAATCTTCTTATCTGATGTTCTGATGGATTAGGTTTGGCTCCCAGCTATACAATAGAAGCTAAAACCCTCAAAAAAACTTCAAATATTTTTTTTAAAAAGAATTTATCCACACATTCTATAAGGAAGAACTTATTGGAAAGTGATCTGGCACTTACCCGTCTGCCATAGCTATCTGTCCACCAACTTATGATTTGTTCTATCAGACTGCTCATTTTTATCCATTTCTCAAAACAGCCACAGTTGCTAAGATGATCTCAGGCTGGGATTAGGGTTTTTGACGGAATAACAGATGCCTTGCTCTTATGGATGGGGATGCCCTCCAATTTTCATTTCCTACGCTCGATCCCTTCTGTTGTTTCTGAAATCTTCCATGCCTAGGGTTTTTTTGCACTCTTTTATGGAAATTTCTTCCACCTCCAGCTGGATCCTGTTTACACCTGTCGCAAATGCTGGTGTTGATGACAACATGTGCCCCCATCGATCAAAATTCACTCTGCCTTGCCCTTCCAGTGTACCCTGCCAACTTGGGATGCCTTCCATCTCCACTTATCCTGCCTTTCCCGCAGTCCCTGCCAAGTCTGCTTGTCTTGCAAGCTTTGCTTCGCCTGCCACCCCTGCCTGTGCGGTGGCGCCGTAATGTGTATGTCAAATAACCTCTAGGTTTCTTATTTTTGAGAACTAGAGGTCCCAGGAATCATTTTGAATTTGAATTTCACAATGATTAAAATTTGGAGAACTAAGCAAATCATTTTCAATATGGAATTCTGAATTTTCTTGTGCTTGGAGTTTTAGAAATCCTTTGTATTCTTTTTTGTCTTATGAAAATCTCTTTTAGGTTTTTCCAAATCTCGTAAGATCTTATGTGCTCTACAAAAAAATTGCTATTTTCAAGTAAAAGAATGATATTAAAGATTTTTTTTTTTCAAAGAATAGAAAAGTTATAGAAGAAGAGCTTCAGGAAAAATGTTGAGTAAGAATCTTGCAAATGAAGTGTGGCTTGAAGTGTCTGTCTATTGATATCTTTTCTCACATAGTTAGTTTTGTTGTAATTTTTTCTTCTTCTTCACTGAGGACTTCTAAAATATTTTAAAGAAATATTATTTTTATGAATTTGAGTCAAACTGTCATTTTTAAATGACACTTTCTGAGAGAAGTGTCAAGATTGACCAATTGGTGAATATTGGCTTCTAAAACCATTCTGCCTTTCAGGAAAGCAATAGGTGTCAGAATTAAGGAAGAATCAGAGATTATTGAAGGAGAGGTTGTTGAGATTCAGATAGATCGACCAGCTGCTGCAGGTGCTGCATCAAAGACTGGGAAATTAATGCTGAAAACGACAGAGATGGAGACTATGTATGAATTGGGAAGCAAGATGATTGAGGGTTTGAACAAGGAGAAGGTCCAGAGTGGAGATGTAGTAGCAATTGATAAGGCTTCAGGGAAGATCACTAAGATGGGGCGGTCTTTTGCCAGGTCTAGGGACTATGATGCCATGGGGCCACAGACCAAGTTTGTACAATGTCCTGATGGGGAGCTGCAGAAGCGCAAGGAGGTGGTTAATTTTGTTACACTGCATGAAATTGATGTCATCAATAGCAGGTTAGCAAAATTTCAACTATAAGAGGGACAATTTCAAGAAGTACCTACTCTCAAAATTTAGAAAACCTAGCAAGCCTTTTTCAGTTTTGAACCCCCAATTTTATTATGTTCTGTCACACTTATTAAGCTACTCAGGTTTTTGTCCTTTATACAAAAAATTGATAAATTCTTAATAAAAATTTGAAAATGAATTTAGTTTTGTTGAAGTGAAGTCAGATTTTCATTGAAATAAAAATTGTTTTTGGATAAAAGTTCTCATTCTCTTTCCCTACATTAATGTGTGCATCTGTATATATTTATATGTATGCATATTTGTTTTGTAACTATTACAAGATTTCAGTGCCTTGAAAGTTTTAACAAGAATGTAGTTCGAGGCCCAAGGGAAAGATTCCTATAGTATGGGAGCTCATAAAAGCAAGGATGGAATACTCTCACTTGGCAAAAACTCGCCAAGCCTTGAAAAAGATTACTTGGGAAAAATCGGCCAGTTTTTGGAAAAACTCGGCAAAAAACTCGGGAACTTAAAAATAGCATAAAATTTAATTAAAAGTGCATTTTTTTTGCAAAATTCTATGAGAAGATGCATCGAATGTAATTAATGAAAAAACAAAAGAAACAAGCTAAGTTTAGATATATATAAATGCAAAATGGGTACAAAATTGCATTCTCATGTGGAATGCTGATGACTGGAAGAAAAATAGTAAAGTTATACATCATTACAAATTACAATTTGAATTACATCTTCCTCTTCCCAAGTCTATGACCAAATAAGTGACTGGGAGAGGAACTAGAAGTAGAGGGCCTAGTCCTAGAAGTAGAAGCCTGCACTGAGCGTGACTGTGCCTCCTCGCTCGGTATCCCTCCTGATGTGTGTGGCTCACTGCGTTTGTTTATTTAGACGCGGGCGAGTTTTTAAATAAAACTCGCCGAGTTTTAGTCGGCGAGTTTTTCCAACTCGGCAAGTATGCCATCTTTGCATAAAAGCCGAGCCATAATTTACAATTTTGTATCTACTACTGTGATACTAGTAAAAATACCAGATTTGCATTGTGATTTGTACTGTCCCTGGGGATTTTCTCTTGTTTTAGGGTTTCAATTTTCAAATTAAATGAATTTAAATCCAAACTAGGGTTACAGATTAAATGAAATCAAAACTCTACTGTCACTGTACTGCAAAACACTGTTAAATCCTTGATGAGAAGTGACATAAACTGCAGATCTAGAAAGAGTCATTTAATTTGATGGCAATATAATTTATCAAGTAAATGTAGAGTACAATTTGAAATCATGAGTATTTATGAGCAACAAAGAAACTGGATGTTAAACAACTGTTTATATTGTTATATCCCATTACACATTCTCTGGCAGCAATCAGACTCTTTTATTTGATGGATTGCCCATGCAGAGGTGAGCTGAGCATCCAGGTCAGAAATAGGCAATTTATGGTGTGCCTGGATGGCACCTTAGGGTTTGGTTCAGATTTAGGCGACCTGTATTAGGAATTGGTTGCTCCCTCTATGACTTTGTGGGAATCTCATTCACATCACCTGGTCTGGATGTAACTACATTGCCTTGGATTGATATATCATTGTGATCTATCTTCCAGGTTTTGCGGATGTGGTCAGGGAATAAGGTTAAAGTCTCCAATGCCTGCAGTGTGGTCCAGGTCTGATTGTTACTCCTTTGCTCCTCAATAATTCCTTATGCTAGTAGCTACATGAAATTGTGGTTGGTGAGTATTCAGAATCTCCTGTGTTTGGCTGGCTGTAGATCTGTTCCCCAGCAGATCATGTAATCCAGATCTCCTACTTTGTGCCTTAAAAGATTGGTGAACAGTATGATCAGTGCCCCACTGCAAAACTAGTCTAGACAGTCCACAATTTGACACCAATCCTCAGATGAAACAAGATATTGGATAACAGTCAGGCCTGCAATTACAAATTTGGAACCGCTCCAACATGCAGAATAAATACTAAGTACGCTATCTTCTCTTGAACAAGGAAACTTCAAATGCTAAACAATGTAACAAATGTGTGATCAAATGAAGCAACGCCAAGGTTTAAAATGCATACTTGCGATTTTGTGTTGGATATAACTCAGTTGAATTTGATGTGATATTGCTGGTAACACACAAACGGACTTACGTAATTTTTCATGGAGTTAATCAATTCTTTTTCTGCGAAGAGGCTGGAACTTGAATCCAAGGCCACATCGAATTTCCCCTCAAAATTCCATGACTTAGTTGAATTTCCACCATCAAATCCTTGTCTAGGGCAAGTTTCCACTTGAAGTTCCATGGTGATCTTGATTTTCAACTCATTAATGAATGGATCAATCAAACTTCCCCTTGAAAATCCTTGAGAAGGTCAAATGTACACTCATTAATCCAAGACTTCATCACATTTCCACTTGCAAATCCTTGTCTCCATTAAATCTCCCCTTCATAGTCCTTAACCCCTTCAAATTTCTACCCATCAATCTTTACTTGAGGGAGTTCCCACTCTAAAATCCAGCTCTAGAGAAAAATTTCGCCCCACAATCCTTAGCTTAGTCAACACTCTGCTTAATGAAAAATCCATGGAGAGATCAAATTTCCGCCCTTAGGAAGCAAGGATCAATTGAAATTTCAAATCCAAAATATTGAAAGAGGATGAAAAACAAGAAATCCAAAGTGGAGAATCCAAAGTTTAACGTGAAAGTCCTTGTCTAAATAAGATTTCCGCACAAGGGTCCTTGAGGACATGGAAACTCCGACCTTGTTGTCCTTGCTTAGTGTGAATTCCTGCTCAAAAAATCCATGTCTACATCTGAATTCCAATTAAGAATCTGTGAGGACATGCTAATTCTGCCCAAGCAATCCATGACCACACCAATTTTCCTCCTTATTGTCCATGAGCACATGAGATTTCCTCTCTCTAGTCCTTGGCACAAGCAATAGTCCTCCCTTCTCCTTGACACCATCGTATTTCTGCCCTTGAGAAAGAAGTGAATAAAAAAGCACAAATTAAAAGTGACGAGGAATTAGGCATTTAGGGGGTCAACTATCATCAATGAAATGCCATTACTAGTTGAGACACAATATATATAAGAGGAAACACATCATTTCCATAATCAGAAGTAAGGCGATTCAAACAGAATTAAATCACAATCAAGTGTGATTTCTAGCAGAAGCAAGGTGATTCAAGACAAATCAAATCAGATGAAGGTTGAGTACCAGAATTGGAAGCGCAAATTAAATCAAACTTGAGGGTGATTTCCAGAAATTCAAATCTAAAGGGGTGAAATCAGAGCAGAGAAAAGCAAATTTCCTAACATAAGTGTGAATTAGGAGCAGATGAAAATAACTTCCAGTGATCAGCAGTAGTAAAGGGTGCAAATCTCTGATGGAGAATGTGAATTACATCAGAAAATCATGCATTTTCCATCTGCAGATCAAGTATATTCCAGATTTGAGTCAAGCAATATAAGAGGATTCAAAATCAATTTCCAGATTGTGAAGGATAAAGTCAGATTTCTCCAAGTTCAAATTCCAAATCCTAATCCAAAAATCCCTAAGCGGCTGGTCCCAGGTTCGGTTTCGGATTCAGTTTCGCAGGTTCAATCAGAATTTTTTGGGTGAGGGTTTGGGTTCACTTTGGGTTTGTCCGTACATAAACATATACATACATACATATATAGAGTCTAAAACCTATATATATATATATATATATATATATATATACAGAGAGAGAGAGAGAGAAAGAGAGAGAGTATAAAAGAAAGTTAATATTAATATTTAATATAACTAGATCGCTAATATCTGTATAAAATTTATATGTTAAGAGTATAATAATAATTTTATATAGTAAATTATTAGCAATGATATATATATAGAGAGAGAGAGAGTCCAAAACAAAAAATATAAACGAAAGTTAATATTAATATTTAATATAATTAGATCACTAATATTATTATCAAATTAATATGTTAAGAGAACCTATAAAAAATAAATAATGTTACGAGTATAATAAAAAATATTTTAATATATGATATTAAATTATTAATAATGATATATAGTCCAAAACAAAAAATTTAAAAGAAAGTTAATATTAATATTTAATATAATTAGATCACTAATATCATTATAAAATGAATGTGTGTAATAATAATATTTTAATAAGTGATATCAGTTTTTTTTTTTGTATTAGATATCATCAAGACAAAAATGATACATCGTAAGTTCGCTGCTACGCAGACAATGTTATCACAATTACATTATACTCGACAGTCTATAACAGCCTATTATCTAATACAAAAGGAGGATATAAACAAAATCACTCATATACAAAATATAGCATCTGAAGCATGACTCTGCAAGAAACATCATTCTTCATTCGGCTTTTCAACCCAGGCTATCCACCCAAATTGCCCATCCATCCATTTGAGTACTTTTTTTTACATGATCTGTTGCATATAGGGGTGATGAAGAGGTTCTGCCATTGGAATAGGATCAACAGCGGGGAGGGCAATGGCAAGAGTGTTACGTTTTCTGTCATTGATGTTTTCATCTGTGTTTTGGAGCTGCTTCTTTCAGTGAATCTAACAGCTCGGCAGTAAATGTTTTTCTTTCAGTGAATCTATTACCTTTTATTTATCTACCTTGTCAAACTTACCTGCCGAAGGCTTAAGGTTGTCTTGCCACCTGTCTGTAATGCCTCTCGAGCTTGAAGTCAACCGAAGCAGTTTAGATGATTGCCAAATGCTTAAGTTTGTCTAGCCACCTGTTCCGTAACTACTCCTGCGGATTCTCGCTTTAGTCTATGTTGGAGATTGCGCTCTCCATTACCTCTTTTCAAACGCATAAGACCAGTATGTATCCAGTTACTGTTATACACACGGCTGGCAGGAATAACAAGCGGCTTACAAAAATAGTTACCTTTTGCCTGGAATGGTTTCTTTTAAAAAAAACGTAAAGTATGAGGTAAAGAGTGTGACATCTATGCTCCATGCAAAGCCTTTTCTTCTGCATGTGTGTTACCGTTCTCTGAGAAAATAGATACGTTTTGCATTGGGCTGGACAAACCATTCTGTGTGATATCCTTCATCAAAAAACGAACTGGCTGGGCATTTTTTCTCATCACGTGTCTCTTGAGAACACATTTTTGGAGAATGTTGGCTCTTCAAAAATAATCAAAAAACAGTAAGTGAAAAACATATGTAGTAGGACGAAAAGAAGTTTCAGAGCTGGTTGCGTGAGGTAGTTTTTCGGGCATCATGAACAATTCGTTTTTTTTTAAAGCATGGAGGAGCACATGCTTTTGAAAATATAATCAAAAGATCCAAAAATAGTGAAGTTTTTTGAGTAGGCAAAACTCCGTTTCTCTGTTGCGTATGAGAGCAGAAGTATCACAGACTGAACAAAAAACAACACTTGCGTGGTATCTGTTGACAGTTTTTTGAAGAAAAACGGGGTGGCTGTGTTACGGCACGGCCCTGTCATTTTTGATGACATATGGTTTAAAAAATTGGCTGTTTTCAAGTATGATACCACAGCTAGAGACATTGATATAAAAACATGAAAAGAAGTTTTTGAACGGCTGGGTGAGGGAGCTCGTGTTGAATCCTGAACATTTCATTTGTTACAAGTGTTCGTATGAAGCCTTGGAGTTTTCATTAAAAATTAAAATTAGAAATTCTGAAAATAGGAGATGAGTCAAGAGTGGCTGGGTAAGACTATGTGCACTAAAATATATCAGAACATCAACAGTCATCAAGAAAGGCACCAGATTATATAGACGAATCCCATATCCATTCAAAGGGTTCTCAGAATTTTATTTCATAGTAGAAATTGAAGTACGGGTATTAGAAAGTCTTTGCATTTTCAGTAAAGACATAAAGCTTATTCTGGTTTGTTTATGTCATTCATAAATCTTCTACATCAGAAAGGTTGTTGCCTTTCATGTCAGGTTGAAGCCTGGATTGTTAGCAGACTTAGTAAGAGTTGTAGCTCTTGATATAAAGGGTTGTAGCCCATTTTGTGAGATTATTGGTACCGTGGTTTTTTACCCATCTCGGCTTTTCCATGAGAGAAATTACTGTGTCTTGCTCCCTTGTTGTTTGTTTGCATTCTCTGGCTTTGCTTTCATTAAAGGTTGTTTTAAATACTGATTCACCCCCTCCCCCTCACAGTATTTTTCCAGTCTTTCAATTCATATTAGAGTAGGTAACTCTCTTCTCAAGTGTAAAAGCCTGAGAGTTCGATGTTGGTGTCTACCATGAGTGCCTTAGAAGGTCTTGCTACGAACTGCACACCTTTATTCGATGGGAACAACTATGCTTTTTGGAGCGTTCATATGAAGACTTACATCATGTCTTTAGGTTGTTATGTTTACCTCAGTCTTGTTAATGGCTACCCTATTCCAGCTTAACCTCCTATGTACACTGACGGAAAAAAGGAATTTGAGAACAATGCCAAGGCTATGAATGCTATTCTATGTGGCCTAACTGAATTAGAATTTGTAAAAGTTATGCACTGTACTACAACATAGGAAGTTTGAGACAAACTGCATAATGCCTATCATGATGATGACAAAGTGAGGAAGGCAAAAGTTCAAACATACAAGGCTGTTTTTGAAAGTCTTCGTACGAAGGAAGATGAGAACATTGTTGCTTATTTTCTTCGTGTTGATGAGGTTGTCAATGCACAAAAAGGTTTGGGAGAAACCATGGAAGAGAAAACAATAGTTCAGAAAATTCTTCGCTCTCTTCCCATGAAGCTTGATGCTAAGGTTTCAACTGTTGAAGAAATGTTTGATTTGGATACCCTTGCCGTAGATAAATTGCATGATATTTTAATTACTTATGACATGAGAACCACCGTTAAAGGAGCTCCCAAAAATGAGTCAGCATTCAAGGCTTCTAAAAGGAACAAAGACAAGGAGAAAAGACATAGTGAAAGCTCGGGTGAAGATTCTAATGAGGAAATTGCATACCTTGTTAGAAAATTGAAAAAGGGTCTTAACCAAAGCAAAGGCAGACTTGCTTTGAAGTGCTTCAATTGTGGGAAACTTGGTCACATTTCTTCAAAATGCCCCTTTGATAAAGATGATGACAACCAAGATGAAAAAGACTTAAAAGCTAGGAAGACTAGGAGATTTGCTAAATTGCCGATCCTGATTCGGGGACGAATTCAGGTTCAAGAATCCGGTTCGTGGTTTCGTGAATTTTTTTTTTCTCGTTTTGGATTCGTAAGGATTTGTGTATATATATATAAATATATATATATATGCATTATATATCCAAAAATATAAGAGAAATATACATAATTCTAAAACTAAATCATTTCATACTATGAATCTATGATGCTTGATCATTGATCAGTGCCAAATGTCAAAGATAAACATTAAAAATTCAAATAGCATACTTGATCATTGATCTATGATTCTATGTTGACAATTCTAAAGAAAATCAGTACATTGAATTACTGAATTACAAAATGACAATTCAAAATATTGTTCATTAAAGTTTGAGACATGATTCAATGTTCAATGGTTCATCAATCATGAAAGACTAAAGTTTTCATTTCATCAAACATCAAACAGATTATCAAAAAAATTCGGATCAATGGGGTCTCCAGTAGCTGCAAGTGGTTGGTCAAAATCATCATTAATGGAACCCAAATAGGTTCCACTAGCACTAGAGGGTATTGTCTCATCATCATCATCATCATCCACATCAGCCAAAGTGGCTCTAGCAAGATCCTGAATGGTCATATCTAGGTTAGTAGACTCTAGTGCTACATCCCAAAGCTTCTCTGACCCCTTCTTGTACTTTGGATCCTTCTGTGACAGGAGACACAAGTTGTTGTGAATATACACCAAATCTTCTGCTTTTTTTGCAGCCAACCGGTTACGCTTGACTGAGTGGATAAAGGAGTAAGTACTCCAATTCTGCTCAGCGGCAGAAGAGCTCGCAACCTAGAGAGAAAACCAACAAAATTAGAAAATACAAGATAAATTCGAGAGTGTTAAGTATTAAATTCTACAATGCAAGTGACAAAAAAAGAAAAAAAAGTTAAAACTTAAAAACTTGTGATAGACTCTTAATTGCAAGAGGTATGAGGTATACATAATCTTGCCCATGAAGTTACCACCATCTAATAGCATCCATTTTGCTTTGGTCATTGATAGCAGTAGGGCGGAGATCTCTTCCTGAGATAAATGACCAAATTCTCTCCTAACACTTACCCCAACATCTGGATCGCAAAAGATTTTATCAAATGCCCTCTTATACCCATTGGCAACCTCAACATCTCTATATGGTGCCACTCTACCTCGATTAGCATGTACTTCTGCACTATAGTACTTGGGAGAAAGAGCATATACTAGGAGGTGCAAAGGTGTGGTCATCTTGTTCCAACGATGAAGAACAATTGCTTCCACCTTTTTGTATAAGGTGTCCTCAGGATCATTCTTTCTCCTATGTATGACCTGGGATATCAAATGATGTTCATGTAAGTTATCTTGATGGAAGTTATCATTATGTCAATTTTGAATTTAAATAACTCTCAATAAACAAAGATAGTGGAATGTATTAAATTTTTAATTTACCATTTTTATCTTCTCCAACATTGTGTCCATGCTTTCATAGATATCCCCTAAGCATGGTTCATCAGTGTCGACAAATCGAAGCATAGACATGATAGGCTCAGTGATTTCCAACACATACTCCACACGAGTCCACCAATCATCATCTAATAACAATGCCTTCACCTTTTGGGCCCTCACTGTATTGGACTGCTTCCAGATGCTCCATTGGTTACTAATAACCATTTGTGATAATGTCTCCTTCACCTTGACAAGGTGTCTCAGCACAATTGTGTGAGAGGCAAACCGGGTTTCAGCCACCTAAGAACATGTTAGTAGTGAGTTAATAACACATTTAAAATATGTAAACAACACATACAATATTTTATTCAATGATGTAAAACATGACATAAAAATTATAAAATGATAAATGAAACTAAATAAATTATAAATTTATTTACCTTCAACAATTCCAATCTTGAGAAAGTTTTGAAAATTGCTTGTGACATATGGTGATTTGTCACAAACATTTGAATCTCCTCACCCTCCTCATACACCTGTTTCACCCATCTATTTCGGTGCCAATTGCTTTCATCACTAGATTGAGAGAATGGACAGTGCACAGTGTCCAAAAGATGTGATCACATTTAGCCTCTACCAAAGCACCTGCAGCCTTGCAAACTTTTGCATTGTCTGTAATTACTTGGACAACATTGTCATGACCCATGGACTCTATGGAATCAATGAGAATCTGGGCAATGAACTTTGCATTTTTTACTTCACCTTCACAGTCAACCGCCTTCAAAAACATTGACCCCTTGGGGGATACAACAATTGCATTAATTAAAGGATGGTTTTTGCAATCTTTCCATCCATCTGAAACAGTAGACACACCTGTTTGAACCCAAGAATCTCTTATTGGTTTCAGTTGGGTCTCTACATTTTTTCTCTCACTATGTAATATGGTGGTGCGCAACTTTTCATATCCAGGGCCATGGTAACCTAAAGGTGCTTCATTTGTTGCTTCACACATCTCCCTCCGATAAGGTGATCTCACTAAGTTGAATGGAACACCATTTGCAAAGAGGCAATGTTCAACTTTGAGATCAACAATATCTCTTAACTCATTTTGAAATGCCCTATCTAATGGGCCTCTCTTGCGGGGGTGTTGTGTGGTTGTTCTACATCGTCATCCCTAGAAGGCATAGGCAAGAATGGATGTGATCTAGAGGTTAGTTGAGTGGGTGGCAGTATTGTTTTATGTTTTCCGGTATAAGCACCTTGTTTCCCTTTTGCAACTATTCTATCAGTTTCTTCATGTTCTTTTACCAAAGCTGCTATTTGTGCAGCTGACAATCCCTTCTTATCTCCCCCCTCACACATGTTAATCCCTTGACCCCCAGGGCCTAAAAGATGAAATTTTACTGGAGAGTAGGAGCTTCTATATTGTGTTGCAAAAATTATATTTCCATACATACCCCCCATCTCCAGAACATTGAGAAATTCTTGTGGTGTGTCTCTATAAATGAAACCTTTTATCAATTTTAAATTTTTGAGATCCCTCCCCACCCACTGAGCTTTGACTACTCATTGTATGATTGTTGCAATCTATAACAAAAATGAAAAAATAAACCTCAAAACTTATACAAAAACTTGAAAAAAATTTAAAACTTTTCAAAACTTGAAATAATCTATCAAAAAACTAGAGAATATGGTTTAAATGCATACCTTAATCACTCAAATTTGCTTCTTGGAAGGTATTTGCCACTCCACAATCGATCTCCTTCAAATACAATCACCTCATTTCAAGCTTACAAGAATGAGAGAGCAAAATGAGAGAGAATAATAAAGAACAAAATGAGAAATGAAATGCTAAAGTTTGGAGGAGAAAGGTTCAAGAAATACCTCTCAAGGATCTTGTAGTTCAATCAACCTTTTTAGCAAGGAATGAGGACATATGGTATGTTGATAGTGGCTGCTCAAGACACATGACATGTGACTTAAGTAAATTTCACTCTTAAGACAATGAAAGGTGGAAAGGTTAGATTCGGTGACAATTCTTCTACCAAGGCTGCTGGTATAGGTACTCTCTTATTAAACAATGATGAAACAATTGTTGAGAATGTGCTTTTTGTTGAAGGATTCAAACATAATTTGTTAAGTGTGAGCCAACTATGTGATCAAGGATATGATCTTAGCTTCAATTCAAATTCCTGCATCATCAAGAAAGGAAATGATGTCATAGATAATGCGACTAGAGCAGCAAAAAATCTTTATATTCTTGATGACTCTAATGATGAAACTTGTTGTTTAAGCAAGGTAAAGGATGCTTGGCTTTGGCAAAAGCGTTTTGGGCATATAAATTTTGATAATCTGATCAGGATCAGTAAAAAGGAAGCAATTAGAGACATGCCAAAGATAGAGAGACCAGCTGATGTTGTTTGCAAGAATTGTCAAGAAGGAAAGCATAGAAGAGCTTCCTTCAAACCAAAAGGTTACTTCAACAACAAGCCATTTGAGTTAGTTCACACGGATTTGTGGACCAACTAGGATAGAAAGTCCTCAAGGTGAAGTATTTTATGCTGCTAATTGATACTTTTTCTCGCATAGCATGGGTTACTTTTCTAAAAGAAAAATCAGAAGCCTTGGATAAATTTAAGATATTTAAGACTTTGGTTGAAAATGAAATGGATCTGAAAATTAAATGCTTGCATTCGAACAATGGAGGAGAATTCACCTCAAATGAATTTGTGAATTTTTGTGAGCTACATGGTATTAAAAAACAAAGTTTCAGCCCCTAGAACACCACAACAAAATGGTGTAGTGGAAAGAAAGAACAAAAGAGTTCAAGTAATGGCTCGTTGTTTGATGAATGAAAGAAAAATAAAAGATATTTTTTGGAGAGAAGCTGTCCACACTGCACTCTACATTCAAAATAGGACCTTGTTGAGACCCAAGTTCAACAAGACTCCATACGAACTTTGGAAAGTTAAGGCAGCTATAGTTAAATATTTCAAAATTTTTGGGAGTCCATGTTATATTTGAAGGGATGAAGATAACTTGGGCAAATTTGATTCTAGAGCTGATGAGGGAATTTTTCTTGGTTATTCCTCCAAGAGTAAAGCGTTCAAGTGCTACAACAAGAGGCCGCATAAATTGGTAGAAAGTGCTAATGTAAAAATTCATGAGTTTACTAATGAGTCTAGTGAGTATGTGGACAACATAGATGAAGAAGCAACTCAGACCAGCACTGTTGTACCCCTTTCTCCTTCACCCACACAAGCCGTAGCAGCTAGCAAAGATGGTGAAAATGGTAAAGAGAAATCTCAATCTATTTATGGGAGTAAAGTCTCTTCCTCAAATGAAGCTGAAATCTCACATGCACATTCTGAGCATGACACACAAGGTGACCTTGATGTTTCTTCCTTCAAAACTCCGTCTAAATTTGTTCAAAAAAATCATCCTCTTGATCAAGTTATAGCTTGAAAAGAGAACAAGGCATGCTAAGAAGAATATTAATTATTTTGAGGATGATGATTTTTCACTTATTTCTATGGTTGAGCCAAAATGTTTTGAAGAGGCAGCCGTGGATGAGCATTGGGTTGCTGCCATGAAGGAAGAGTTAGAGCAAATTCATAAAAGCAACATTTGGGAGCTTGTGCCTAGACCCAAAGACACGAATGTAGTTGGTACAAAATGGGTGTTTCACAATAAGGTAAATGAAGAAGGTAAGATTATTAGAAACAAGGCCTGTTTAGTTTTCAAAGGGTATTCACAAATTGAAGGTGTTGACTTTGGTGAGACTTTTGCACCCATCGCTAGATTAGAAGCAATTAGAATATTTCTTGCTTTTGCTTCCTTCAAAGGTTTTACAGTATTTCAAATGGATGTCAAATCAGCATTTTTAAATGGGGATTTGAATGAAGAAATATATGTTGGACAGCTGGAAGGTCTTGTAACTGACAACTTGGATTATGTTTGCAAGTTGAAGAAAGCGTTTTATGGGCTTAAACAAGCTCCTAGAGCTTGGTATGACAGACTGGACAACTACTTACAACAACAAGGTTTCAAAAAGGGATATGTTGACAACAATTTAAATGTCATGGAAGAAGGTAACAACATTCTTATTGTTGTGGTATATGTTGATGATCTGATCTTTGGTGGTGATAACGTTAAAATAACCAAGAAATTCGCTGATTGCATGAAAAATGAATTCGAAATGTCTATGATGGGTGACTTGACTTATTTTCTTGGGTTGCAAATCAATCAATCTATTGAAGGTGTTTTCATTTCACAAGCTAAGTATGTTAGAGGGCTGCTTAAAAGATTCAAGACGGAAGATTGCAATCCGGTCAGCACTCCTATGGAAACCGGATGTAAGTTAAGTAAGGATGATATATCCCCTTTTGTTGACCAAACCTTTTACAGATCTATTGTAGGAAGTTTTCTGTTTGTTACAGCCACTAGACCAAATATTATGTAGGCTGTTGGTTATGTTGCAAGGTTTCAAGCCTCACCCAAACAAACACATGTTCATGCTGTTAAGAGGATTTTTAAATATTTGAAATGAACTGTTGAGTATGGTCTTTGGTTCCCTAAGAGTTTTGATTTCTCTCTTACAACCTATATAGATGTAGATTGGGGTGGCTCAATGGATGACAAGAAAAACACTAGTGGATGTGCTTTCTTCCTAAGTTGTTTGGTCTCATGGCTCAGCAAGAAATGGTCTTCCAAATCTTTATCTATAGCTGAAGCTGAGATAGCAACAGTTTCATGCTGCACTCAGATAATTTGGATGAATAACACTTTATTTGATTACAAGCTTGAGTTTAATGACCCTATATGTATCTTTTGTGACAATACGAGTGCCATTGATATCTCTAGAAATCTAGTCTTGCACTCTTGCACCAAACACATTCCAATTAAGTATCATTATTTGAAAGAACAAGTTGCTAACAATATAGTTAAGTTGACATATGTTTGTTCAAAGGAACAAGTTGCTGATGTTTTCACTAAACCACTACCACAGGATTGCTTTGAGTATCTTCGAAGCAAGCTTGGTGTTCTATTACCTCACTAAATGGTATGTTTTCAGGGGGAGTGTTTCATTGATATATCTTTTGCACTGTATCTGTATTTCAAGTTTTATGGTCATTGATGTCAAAGGGGGAGCAAACTTTTGGGGGGAGTTGGCTCAGATTTTCAAGGGGAGTTGGTTCAGATTTGACACTTACTCAACTAGGTGGTTGCCAGAGGTTGCCATCAATGACAAAAAGGGGGAGATTGTTACGTTTTCTATCATTGATGTTTTTTATTTGTGTTTTGGAACTGCTTCTTTCAGTGAATCTAATAGCTCGACAGTAAATGTTTTTTGTTGCATGTAAAGAGAGAATATTCAAGTCTTACCTATTACCTTTTATTTATCTACCTTGTTAAACTTACCTGCCGAATGCTTATGGTTGTCTTGCCACCTTTATGTAATGCCTCCCGAGCTTGAAGTCAACCGAAGCAGTTTAGATGATTGCCGAATGCTTAAGTTTGTCTTCCCACCTGTTCCATAACTGCTCTTGTGGATTCTCGCTTCAGTCTATGTTGGAGATTGCGCTCTCCATTACCCCTTTTCAGTATTTTTTAGTCTTTCAAAGAGGAACAGCATAAGGAACAACCCTCCCCCTTCTCTCTTTCTGGATATCCAGCTCTGCCATAAAATCATGAAGTACATATTCAAATGGGGAACTTTCCTCTGTCCTCCTGGACCAGGTGCACCCATGTGAAACTCCCCATTTAAACGCTATAGCTATCAAATTATTAATAAATGATAATATTATTAAATAAAATTATTAATATATAATGTTATAGTATAATAATATAAGCTTTTTTGTATTAGATATAATGTGACCAAAATACAGATACTCAACTGTTTAGATTTACATCAGTATCAGCAGAACTTAAACATACTAAACAACGTAACCTAATACATCAGTAACATCATATCTAATACAAAAGTGCTTGGAATAACATGGTAATCTGAGAAAGTACAGCTGTAACCAAATATCAAAACGCTGCAAAAAAACATATGTCCTGTGTGTACATAGATTACAGCCTTTGAAATTCACCATTTGGATCTCTGTCATCCCCATTTTCTTCCACCCACGCTGTCCATCTAGCTCCTCGTTCCATCCCGGTAAGTATTCTGCCATCTTGCACGAACTGAGCAGAGGGATGTGCCACTCTTTCTGCTACAGGAATAGGACCTTGTGCCCCAGGTGGAATGGCAGCAAGTGGTGCCACAATCTCAGGAGTGTCTGCTGCATCATCAACTCTCTGCCTTTGCTGGTCAAGTTCAGTCATAAAATTGTGCAGTGTCACCTCCAAAGGAGATCTTTCAGCTGCAGTCCTCGTCCATGTGTGACCATGGGATATCTCCCATCTACCCACCCTGACCATACCATCCGGCAGTAAGTCCTCAACCTTATTTCTGTCAAGTCTCATTGTAATGGACACATGCAAGTCTATTATGAAATATGTGCCTCCTTATTAAAAGAGACTCAGTAAGGATTCTAGCCCTGCCACTAAAAATTTTGTCATTCCTAAACTTCCATATAATCCAAAGAATCACAATAGAAATGCAAGACAAAAAGATATTACAATTTTTCTAAGGCCCAAAATATTGCCAAAAACAATCTCAAGGATAGTGATGTTATCATTGATAGAGAAGCCAAATAAGTTCCAGATTTCTTTAGCAAAAAAGCATTCAAAGAAGAGATGCTTCAAAGTTTCAAGAGTTGTGCAAATTGAGCAAGGATTAAAATCACCATTAGGTTGCTTGAGAGGAAACTTGTAGAGAATCAGTCTCCGCAGAGAACATTTTTTTTGGGCTCTACCATTTTGTTCCAAATGTTATCAAAGATCTTACACCAAGAGGCAGAGTCATAGTTTACAGCCCAACAAGAGTTGGAGTGGGAAAAGATATTCTCATTATCAGACAGAGAAGAGTACGATGTTTTGGCTTTGGTGTTGGGGAGCAGAGAGCCATCAACCTATTGATAAGAAAGGAATCTATCTTCCACTGTATTACACATTCTAGGTAGGGAGAGAGGATTACACGCCTCCCTTAGAATAGAAAAGGTCCTCCATTGCACCCATGGGAGGTTGAATTTCAGTTTAATACCTTTAGCTACCCAACTTTTTGCTGAACACCCTTGAAGTAAAGCAAGGGGTTTGCCTTAATGTTTCAGGCTCGACCAGATAGATCTCTCTCCACAAAGTTTATTATCATTTGAGACAAGACCATTGCATGTAATCAAATCAAAATGCCTTACATGTTCCTTTCCCTTCCAAATAGATTTAAAAACATTAGAACCAACCACCTTGACTGGGAAGTGACCACCATTGCGGTCACAAAGGTGCAACCCTTTCCACCAAGATCCCTTATAAGGTACAACTCTGCTAATATTGTTTCTGAACAGTATTTTCTATGGTTCCAACCCTTGAAAAGCCTTAAAAATCCACTTGGCTGCAAGAAAAATTCCTTGAAATTTGAGGTCCTTTAACCCTAAATCTCCCATGGATCTTCTCATGGAGCACCATTGCCATCTCACTGCATGTCTCTTCCTGCCACCTTTACCATTTGACCATAAGTAGTTCATGTTCTGTTTCTGAAGGTGCTTCTACTGATATTGGCTAAACAACTAGGTAGAGGGATAGTATATATTATAAGAGGAGAGTATCTTCTGGCTCACCTGAAACCTCTCAGCCAAAGATAAGTGCCTTTCGTCCCATTTGCTTAGTTTCCTGTCTATCTTGGTTCTAATCTAATTCCACATGACTCTCAAATCCGGCTGAATAGAAAAAAGGAATCCCTAGGTACTTCACCTGATGCTTTGGGCCCCCCCAGTTAAGTCCAACTCTGTTGAACCAAGTAGGTGGGTGCTCCTCCCATCCAAGCATGATGGACTTAGGGAGGGAGATTTGGCTTCTAGAAGCTTGACAAAATAGCTCTAGTTTGGTAGCCAACTCTTCTATGTTATTCTGATTCAGTTCTACAATTATGGTTGTATCATCAACAAACTGCACATTACTCAGATCTTCTCCATTAGGAAGGGTAACCCCTTTATCTTTTGGGGAAATAAAGTTATCTCTTAATAAGTAGAATAGAGCATCAATCACTATCACAAATAGAGCAGGAGCAAGGGGGCAGCCTTGCTTGATGGATCTGGACAAAATAATGCCTTCAGATCTGCACCCATTAACGTCCACTTTGGCATTGGCATCTTTCATTAACACCCTCACCATTTGTTGGAAAGCTCCAGGGAAGCCTAAACCGTCTAGCATCATAATGATAAATTTCCATTCAATCTTGTCATAGGCTTTTTCATAGTCAATGAGCAACATGCTTACTTCCTGGTTAGAGTCCTTAGCCCAACTTATGGCCTCCCAACAAGTCAGGAGGTTCTCCAAAATGTATTTGGCCTTGACAAACCCAGTTTGGGTGGGGTTGATGATCTTTTTTTGCTAGCACTTTAGCCAAAATTTTATAGGACACATTTAGCAATGTGATAGGTCTCGAGTTCTTTATCAGAGATCTATCTCCTTCAGGGATTAGTTTTATAAGGTCATCATTAATATCTTTTCCTAGAGACCCATGCATAATGGCCTCTTTATAAAGTTGACATAGTTCTCTACGAATCCCACTGATATTACTTTTGTAGAACTTTGCAGGCAACCCATAAGGCCTAGGAGATTTATCAGGGCTCAATGCATTGATGGCTTTATTAATGTCTTCTATAGTTATTTCTCTGCCCAAAACTTCTGCATCCTCCTTGCTAACCTTCTTGGAAATGATACCCTTGATTTTGTTCTTAGCATCTTCCATTGTTGGCCCGAAATCCTCAGATGTGTTCAATATGCTGTAGAATTGACTAAAGGCCTTCAAAATCTCCTTTTGGTTTGTGAGATTAGCTCCTTCCTTCCATATATTGTCAATCCTTTCTCTGGCTTCCTTACTCTTATGTAGCTGGAAGAAGTATTTTGGACCCTTGTCTCCATGGTTCAACCAATTCATTTTGGCTCTGACTTTGGCTCCCTAGATTTTTATGTTTTGTATTCTTCTCAGGGAGTCTTTTACAATGTGTAAAGCCTTGTAATGTCCCTTTTTTGGGGTACATTATATGGTGTTATGTTGTTAGCCTTTTCACCTTGGTCTGGAGGGCTAACCATGGCGTGGCAGGGCTCCAGGAGTTATTTGGCCTTGGTGCTTTCAGTTCCAGGCCAATCGGAGCAGTTTTCACAAGTTTTCGGGGTACTTACTATTTATAGTAAGTCAGCAGGGTTCAGATTTCTCGGCTTTTCAATAGTGGACTCAGAGCGTCTCACCGAGAGCTTTCCGGCGAGCTATCACACGTTAGTATCTGAGCTCGTTTGGGCCTCTGTTTTAATGTTGGAAGTTTCCCTCACTTGTTTATTATTTTACTTTATAACTCGATCATTTATTTTAAAAAGCGACTTAAAGCAAAATTATAAAGAGACGAAATGGGAATATGAAGAGTCACAGTGAGGAAACTGAAGAGTCACAGCTGCAGCCATAAGAGGAGGTTGAGAGTCTCATTTCAGCATGCTTCAGTTTATGGATATTACTTCTCTTTGAGAATTCGAGAAGCTTCAGCTATTGAATCAGAAATTTGAGGACGGAAACCTTCAGCATTTCTTGGTGGATTGGACGGAAACCCGATTCATCCCTGTGCGGATTCATTCAGAGTTCGCCATTGTTATACCAGGTTCTTTATCATCCAGTCTTACTGTTCTTTGCTATATTTCGGATTGGATTGAATATTGTAATGTTTGGTTTATGTATTGCTGATGTATAATACAAAACCATATTTCTGAGAAATTTAATAAAGTTATATCTACTGGTTATTCAAATTTATCTGTTGGATACTTGCATGTTTTATTTGTTTTTGAATCTGCATGTGATTTGGTTGAGAAAATTAGTAAATGGCCGGTTAGGGTCATTTCAAGCCTCCTTAGCTCTAAGATTGTATCGATCTTTCTGGATACAGTCCTCGACATTCAACAACCTGTTATTCAGTCTTGCTGTTTGATGTCTTTAGCTTTCTTCTTCCCAACCACTTGGAACATAAGTCTCCAACTCTTCGTATTTTGTACCCACTTGTCTACTTCACTAGGTTGTCTTATTATACAGGTAATTGGTAAAAACTTGAACCCTCAAATTTGCTACCTCCAAGTTTGTCTTGTGGCCTCTCAACCATGTTAAAATCTCCACCAACAATCCAAGGAATATCTTCTAGTTGAAACATCTAGAGAGAAAATACCAATCTCTTGATCCTTAACCTTGAGAATCACCCACACCACTCTACTGCAAGGAGAGGACCCCCACCTAGAAATAGAAGCCTTCCATCTAGGACTAACCAGGATGGAAGCCCCTTCTTTCCCCTTACAATGGTTGATAACAAAGAATTCTGAGTCCCTTCAAATGCATCTCAAATTGATTTCCAAATTGAAAGCCATTGCCTTCACTTCTTGAAGGAGCAGAATGTCAATGTTCTTGTTCATATTTAGAAATCTTTTTACATTATACTTTCTATTGGGAGATCCTAGCACCCTCACGTTTTGCGATGTGCATTTTAACTACATATGGTTCATGGGGTGGTATCCATTGAGGTTCAAAAGTTCTTATAGCACTTGGGTGGAGCACCCTTAGGGAGTTGGTTATCTTGCCTAGAGATGGTAGAGCCACATGGCCTATCTATCTTCCTTTTGATTTTAATATTTTTAATATTATTAAAAAAATTAATAATTTTTTTTCTTTTAGCAGGTCTCGACTATCTTTTCTTTGACTATTAATAATGTTATAATATAAATTTCAATATAATTTAAAAATAAATATAAATAATAGCAGTACAAAATTAATATATAATATTATAATATAATAATAAATAGATTCACTTTGCAGTTCAATTTACAAAATTATTTCTAAGGCGATGGTATATAGATTGAAGCCGATGCTCGATAGGATCATCTCGGTTGAGCAGCACAGATTTGTTCTTGGCCGCGAAATTGTGGATAGTATTATCCTGGCCGGAGAATCCATTCACTCTTTGCAAGCAAATAAGCAACTAGGTATGATTGTTAAATTAGACGTCAGTAAGGCTTATGATAGAGTCAGGTGGTCCTTTCTTTTCGAAGTCCTTCGGTTTCGATTTGATCAAGAGTGGATTAGGTGCATCATTCATTGTTTATCTTCTGTCCACTTCTCTATTCTCGTTAATGGTTTGGTATGTGGCTTTTTTCAAGCTACTAATGGGTTAAGGCAAGGTGATCCCCTGTCTCCCTTTCGTTTTGTTTTGATGGCAGAAGTACTGGGTAGAAATATCAAAAAATAGACCAGTATGGGCCGTTGGAGAGGGATTTCCATTCATGTCAATCTGGACCCGATTTTGCATTCTCAATTTGCAGACGACACCATCCTTTTTGGAGAAGCAACAGTTAGGGAAGCCAAGGTTTTTGAAGAAGTATTGGACAACTATGAAAGAGGGTCGGGAAAGAGCATGAATAGGAACAAGTCATTGGTGTACTTTCTAAATACCAGCAAAAATGTGCGTAACAAAATCATTGGCATCTTGGGATTCTAACCAGGAGATTTTCCCATTGTTTATCTTGGCGTTCCTCTATATGCGGGTAGAATTGATCCCAAATTATGGGAGGAAGTTTTGAATAGATGCCGGCAAAAAGCGTCAGCATGGAAAAACAAGTGGCTTTCATAGGCAGGAAGGATCCAAATGATTAAATTTGTGCTTTCGGCCATTCCTATCTATTTCATGTCGGTATACCAAATGCCAATAGAGTTGCTACTTCTATTGACGGGTTGTTGAAAAAATTCATGTGGGAAGGCTCGAAGGAGGCAAAAAGATTCCTCTAATCAACTAGGATGTGGCTTGCATGATCAAAGAGCAAGGAGGAATTGGTATGAGGAAATGGGATTGCAGAATCAAGCACTGGGAGCCAAATTGGCGTGGAAAATGTTCAAATCCCCATCGAAGCCGTGGTGTAAAGTCATGGCCGCTAAATACTTGGACTCTTTTGAACCTGACAAAATTTTGACGGTTGCCAACTTGGTCAAAGGTTCTCATATGTGGAGGTTTCTTTGGAATAGCCGTGATCTTCTCACATATCACCTCACATGGAAAGTGGGTAATGGGCATAGAGCGAGGTTCTTGCGGGATTCCTGGAACGGAGATCAGCCCTTGATAGACTCCTTTGAAGATAAAAAGTGGGTTATCTAGATGGAAGCTTCGATGGGCCAGTGGGTGGTGGATTACTGGATCAAACCCGTTGACTCCTCTTTAGTGTTGGGATGGAAACAAGTGGGGGATGGTGATTCGGCCAACCAAAGGAAGCTGACGGATCTTTTGTCAAACAATATAGTGCTCCCCTCGGATGTAGCGGACCAACTGATATGGAGTGCTTCCAAATCAAGAGATTATAAAGTCAACCTGGGGTATGAACTGTAGAGGTTCAAAAACAGGGATTGCAAGTGGCCTTCAATCTTATGTTGGGGTAAATGGCCACTTCCAAAGGCTGGGGCTTTCCTTTGGATCGCCTTGCATGGTAGGATTTTGATAGGCAGTTGACTGAAGACGATAGGGATCACGGCCCCAACTGGTGTTTCATGTGCAAATAGGAGGAGGAGACGGTTGATCACCTTCTATTCTGGTGTCCATTTGTCCGTGAATGCTGAGACTGGTTGTTTACAATGCTACATTGGAATGCGGTAAGAAATGAAACGCTCAAGGATTTCCTATCCTCGTGGCCTGTCCATAGGAGACATTCTAAATGGGGTGTACTATGGACAGTGTGTCCTTCACTTTTGGGTTGGCATGTATGGAAGGAGCGTAACAGAAGAATCTTTGAGGACATATCTATGGAAGTGGGGTTGTTTCAGAATAAGGTAAAAAATGCCATAGAGGAAGTAGTGAACAGCAGGATCCAAGACTTGCACTTTAAATATCAATCAAAATGGGATCTTGACATGGAGGCTATCTGGACATTCAAGAACCTCGGGGACCATTGTATGAAAGATAGGAAGGTTAATAGGAAGCTAGTGGTTTGGCAGACCCCCCAAATTGGGTGGATGAAACTGAACTTCGACGGAGCTAGCAGGGGTAACTTGGGGAGGAGTGGCATAGGAGCTATCATTCGGAATGCAGAGGGTGTAGTGATAAGGGCATTGGCGGGATCACTAGGAGTTACTTCTAACAATGTGGCAGAAATTTCTGCCTTGGAGCCTGGTCTTAAGTGGTGTGTCTCCAATGGAATCGACAATCTCATCATTGAAGGTGACTCACAAGTCATTCTAAATGGAATCGCAAAATCAGATTTCCAGTCTTGGAGGCTAGCAGATTGGATACCTAGTATTGAGGACCATCTGAAAAGACTTGACAATTACCATCTTCAACACATATATCGGGAAGGCAATAGGTCAGCAGATTACTTGGCTAATATGGGGATCGTTGCGAAATTGGACATTGGATTTGATAAGGATGATACTTTGCCGAAGGATTTGTAGGCAATCATCGTGGCAGAGCAAGTAGCAATCCCAAGAGGAGGAATAGGATAATGGCATGTTTGTGACGGCGTAATCTGAGGAAGCCATGCTTAGCCCGTGACCTCTGGAGATGGAGCACGCTTTCGAGTACAAAGGAATCCTGCAAGAAAGACATCCATAGATTAGGAGTGGGTTAGATTTGTTGGTTAGGCTCCAGTTATTTAAGCCAACACTGATAGCCGTGATAGATCGATGGCATTTCATCTGGGTATTAGCCGTGAATGCACCAAAGGGGTAGCGATGGAAGAGCCGCTAGAGGTCCAGATAGCACGCATCTTCACGAGAGCCAACGATTGAGAGCAGGTCACGGTGGTGGAAATCCTGGGAGAAGATTTTTGGTCGACGGGCCCCGTACATGAGGAAATTTTGATAGAAGACCTGTTTCTTCCCATTATTCAGGTGCTGGGCAATGCTCTGCCGGCCACTACAATAGTGCATAGGACTGTGGAGGACAGTATCTACACGGAGGTGGTTTGTTCTTTGGATGGTATTGATGCCAAACCGACGAAAGGATGCATGGTAGGTCATTTTTGGCTCCAAGGTGAAGGCAAGAAATAGAAAATGAAAAAGACATGGTTTTTGTTGAGGAAAGGAATAGTGAAGGATTATAGTCTGGAAAAGTTTGATGCATTCGACAAGGAGATTTGTTTCTAGAGGGAATAGTCAATAGGTTGATGAGTATCTACAGTTGTCTTTTCCTATTCACTATGTAAACTTTCTTCTTATGGTAATACAAAGGGTACTGCCCCCTAGGAAGAGCTTGCTTAAAAATAAAAATAAAAATTATAAAACTATAAAAAATAATATTAATAATAGAAAATTTGTCGAAGTTACATATCAAAATATTTAGATGGTACACTATAGTCTAAGTTACATTTTGAAATATTTAGATGCTATACTATAGTTGAGCAAAAATATTTGATGACTGAGAGTTCCTCTTGGCCAAGCATATGTGGGTATACAAATTGGAATGATCATTCTTCCTACATAAGGCTATTGTTTGGAATTATAGAACTATTCGTATTCATGAGAATCTCCGGTTGCTAATTTTAGGAGTAGCTTGGAGAAATATGACAAATGACGAAACTTTTAAAATTAATCATTTTAGTGATAAATATCGTGGGTTGCACAGCAGAAAATTTGTCACAGTAGCAAGCAAATTGGCAAAATTTGTCAGCACAAACTACTTCTGAACCCACAAGAGATTTAAGAACCCTTGACAAACTTCTTCCAAATTAAACCCGCATCTGGGTCGGTATGAATTGAACCAGGACCCTGGGCTTTAATGGACGAACTTGGTAACATAGAAAAATCCATATGCAAGTTCAAGTCAAGATTGAAATCCCAATCTTTGAAGAGTTATTTATCACAAAAAATATTTTAAGTTTTTCAAACTTGCATTTCAATTTTAATTCCCGACTTTTGATCCAAGGTTTTTTTTTTCTTCACAGTAATGGAGAAAGGGAGATTTTGCTAATCAAATCATTCAAGACAACGAGGAAAGACAAGATTCCCACTTTAAGGAATTCAAGATCAAGTTGTACAAGGAAAATGATTGCTTTACAAATAAAGGACGCCACAATGACCTTGGATTTCCCTTGGAAATTCAACATCAACATGAAGGACTCTATTACAACAAAAAGATCAAGATCAAGTCATCCAATGAGAAGAATTCTGAAAACAATGAGGGATTACCGTGAAGACGAAGATCAACAATTTCAAAGATGAAGATGAAATTAACAAGAATTAGATAATTTTAGAAGAGTTAATCAAAGTTAGAGAAGATTTCTTTGTGATGAAGTATGCAAGTTTACAAGAATGCAAGCTGAGGTAGCCGCTACTCATCTTCAACCAATCAAATAATTTAAGGTCAACACGTCCAAGTTCATCGAACTTGACTCATCAACTACTAGACATGTGGAAGGCATTTAATGCAATAGTACAATCGATTTCCTCATTGGCACATCCTTAAAAGGATATGTACTTAAGGACTTGTTTTATTCTTAGATGATATTAAATGTTTGAAGGTGATAGTTGTAACTACTCTTATCGGGGTTTTCTTTGAATTATCTCAGTCGTTGATTTATAGTCAATCTAGGTCTTGCATATGTAATTGAGAAGTCTATATAAGGCTTGGCCTTCTCATTTGTAATGTTAGTAGATTGTAGAGGAGATATTGGGAGTAAGCAAGTAGGAGGAGATCAGAATTTGTTGCCAAGACTATTTCAAAATTAATATACAATTTTCATGGAAGATATGGTGGATCTTTGTGTACGAGTTTCTATATTTTGCAGG
The DNA here is from genome assembly GCA_027943335.1 of Chamaecyparis obtusa. Taxonomy (NCBI): domain Eukaryota; kingdom Viridiplantae; phylum Streptophyta; class Pinopsida; order Cupressales; family Cupressaceae; genus Chamaecyparis; species Chamaecyparis obtusa. The sequence goes on from BSBK01006092.1 coordinate 126,416, forward strand.
GCTTTTACCTCTCAATGTTTTAGTTAAACCTCATTGATTTAAATGGAGAAATGTGGAGATATGTGATGAATTCTTTGGTTCATAGCATTTGTAGTTTTTTGATTTCAAATTACAGTGTATGGTTAGTTTGAACCTCATTTTGGCCATAGTTTGATTGTGGATGTTTTTTTGGATTACGCTAGTATTGGGTATTTGGATGGATTATTTACAATATAAAATCTTTCACTACCTTAGAAGAGTGCATTTCTATGACATTGTGAGCTATCTCTGTTTAAGTAGACAATAGTTCCATAAGGAATTTGTCTATCCAAGCATTATCCGTTGTCATCATTGCCCTTAGGTTTAGATTAGCTATCTCTAAACTCTTATCCCTTTTTATCCTTTATTTGAAGTTCAAATTAGTTTAGTACTTAAGTTCTAGTTGCTTTAAGCGAAATGGGCAATATCACATCATTTCATTGAGTTTTTATCCATTATAAAGTCACATGTTTGCTTTGTAAACCTTGTTGTTGCCTTGATTGATCACATTGTTTAACACTAATTTTATTTTTTGAGCTAACATTTCTTTGGTAGATTCTGTCCAACAATTAATGTGCTTATCACTGCTCCATATTTCAAAGGCTCTGAGTATTTACTTGAAAGTTTCACGAGCCTTTTCAACAAGTGTGTTTTGCGTGGGTTCGTGATGAAACAGCATTTATCCTTCTAGATGGACATGAGGCCACTAATTGCTATGCCTTGTCTCTCTTAAATGACATTCCTCTGCGGAATTCTAGGAAACATTTTCTGTGCGCTTTATTTGCATCCTTTTCTGCTCTTAGAAACATATTGAGCCATTTAAATGCAGTGTGGAGGCGTTTCTAAAAGTCATCTCCATGGATGCATCTTCCATAACATAAACACATATCTGGGCTGTAGTGTGAACATCAAAACCTTCTGCTGGAAAATTGTTTGAAACAGCTACCAACAAATCTGATCAGGATTAGAATCTGTGCAGGAATGAGACAATGCCCAGACATGAATACAATGCAGCCCTTAGAGGTTGCCTTGGAGAATAATACTAATGAAATACTGTATCATGCTGTAATAATTTTTGCTTGGAATTGATCGCAATCCTCCGCCATTGTCAGATATATTTTCCTGCAAAAAACAAACAGAGAAAGGACTGTGAAACCCTAGCCCTAACTGTTAATGTTTCCCCCTTTTCTCACTGTTATAAAAAAGCGAAGGTGCACGCTCGCAGCTTTTCCTAACATTTTCTTTTGTGGCTTGCACTGGTGCGCTCTCTCGTCACATGGCAAGGAGAAATTTTCCGTTAACTTTATTAATATTTTCCATGTTAGGACCAACATCGCAATTTTTTTTGAAAATGTTCTCCCTATTGCACTCGTGCTTGAATGACACGTGGTATATAAACTTTGCAATATCTGATTAGTTGCTTCTTGCCCGCTCTGCCATTTGCAAAGACCACTATTAGACCCTCAAACTAGGTACTTGAAAAACCAATCAAATTTAACTGTGGGAAGCTTAAAATTGACAAAAATGCTTACTTAGAAATGATGAACTTGATCTCAAAGCCATTCTGCATTACAATCACTAGATATCAAGATATTAACTCTCAAAATATGCCACTTAGAAAAGCTTTTGCAGGGGTGTATTTGAATGTCAATCAATTTCTATCAAAATCACTTCAAATTCCTTCAAAATTTGAAGGTACCAACTCCTCCAATGTTGGATATTGTCATAGTGATGAGGTTACAAGTACAACAACACATGACATTGGAGGCATTTCTTACACTGTCAAGGAAATTCATCACATTCTTACGGATTCTCTTAGAGTTGGATAGTTCACATTAATGACATGATGAGAGACATCTATCACATCCATTTTGAATGTGATAGTGTGATGACTTGGGATCCAAGAATTTGCATGATGGATGGAGTGCTTCTTAGGTTGCTGTAGATTGATGATAGTTATGTAAGTGGCACAATGGATTGGTGGAACCATATCTCTGAGATTGATACGGGATCTTGGTATTCAAACTAGCATACAGGCACAAATAACATTTGGTGTTGGTTGTATGGTGAGATACATCTATCTCCTCACTTTCAACATGGAGAGTAGAATGGTTTGGGATCCTGGCATTGGTATGTTTGGTATGGTACTTCATTGGGATCACGATGCATTGTTTCGCAATTTGAGGTATACTGATGTTTTTATTAGAGTGGAGCAGTGGAAGTTTAAAGGAGATGTACAAGGGAAGACATGCTGAGGTTGTCGATTAATTTGAGATCTAGGTATTGATTGGTGTATTTGGAGTCATTGTAGAGTTGACACATGTAATTGCTCGAGGACAAGCAATCTTGGGGAATACTACTACAATACAATTTATCATATGTTGATTGGGATGAATCCCTTTAAAGCATTGTATGACTATGTTGCAACTTTGTTTGTCATTGTGAGCCTCACTGATAGTAGAGTACCTAGTGCTAAGGACCTAATTCAGAAAAAGCAATGATATTTTGGAAGCCCCCAGAGAGATCTTGTGACAAGCCCAAAGTCATTAGAAGTTATATGCAGATAGACATCGAACAGAAAGAGCATTTGAACAGGGTGATATGGTGTTTTAGACAATCATCTATGAAGAGAAGCTGAAAAGAGAAGCTAAAACCATGCTTTTATGGTCCTTATTTGGTAACTAAAAAAGTGGGACAGGTTGCTTATGAGTTGGAATTACTTCCCGATTGTAGGATTCACAATACTTTTCATGTTTCATGCTTAAAGAAAGCCCTTGGATAGCAGATCGACCTTTCCATGAAGCTCCCTCTGCTGGACTATGAAGGAAAATTGATCCTTGAACCTGAATCTGTTCTGGATATAGGGGAGAAGAGATTACGTAACAAAGCTATTCCATAATACTTAATTAAGTGGAATGGACTACTACCAGAAGATGCAACTTGGGAAGGAATTAAAATCTTTGAATACTGTGACCTAAAATTGCTCGAGGTCAAGCAATTAGGGGACGAGAGGACTGTGATGAACCCGTGAAATTGAGACCACTTGGCCTAGACGACAATGCTGGCTGCCAACTATGCAAATCTTGTCTTCTCGCAGAAATATTAGAGAGACCAGATCGCTGCCAACTGTGCAACTTTTGTCTTCTTACAGAAAGATCAAAGAAAAATCAGATTGCTGCCAACTGTGCAAGTTTTGTCTTGCAAAAAATCAGATATTGTTTTGTTTCATATCTTTTACCGACTTCTAGAAAGGGGCCAAATCAGATTGTTTACTTGCCTTGCACTGCAAGTTGCTAAACCGCCCCAAATAGGTATATATACAAGACTCTGCTATGTTTTTTGTTATGCTGAATATTATTGTTGCTGTTGAGCACGTCTGGGCGAAGGAGAAAACCCCCACGAAACACCTCTGCAGTTCTAGTTCAAACTCTATACCGAGTTCTGTGAAATCTGTAGGCTCAAGCTGCTGCTGTTAGAGACTATGTTCTGTAAGCTTAATTGCTGCTGTTAAGAAATATATGTCAGTATTCTATGAATAAATGGGTTCCAGAATTTGTAGGTTCTAGTGAATTTGTGTAAGCATTGTTGAATGTTTGAATGATCTATAAGAATTTTGGAGTTCAGTTTAAGTGAATGTTTCTTTTATTGAATCTATATTGTGTAAGCAGTTTGTTTTTGAATTTTATAGTTTAAGAAAAGGAGTGATTCAGATCATACTGACCTTATGGTCTTTATAGGGATGTTTCCCCGTGTTACACTGAATAAAAGTCGCACCTTCACTTGCCTCTCACAATCAATTGCCCCAGAAAACATTGCCCCTTAAGGGATATTACATTGACATTAATTAGTGGTATGTTTTTGGCGTCCTTCCATTCTTCAAAGATGATGGAAACTCATGTTTTGGGTCAAGTATTCCTTGATTACTCTCAATGATCTCACGTTTTGGGTCAAGTACCCTTGATTACTCTCACTGATGCCATTATAGAACCTTTTTTGCTGGCCAATATGGTGGTGCATACCTTTTCATACCCAAAACTAATGTAATCAACTGGTGCTTTGGTAATTGCCATAATGATATCTTGACAATATGGTGGTCTAACATGGTTGAAAGGAAGCCCATTTCTATAAATGCAACTCGCAATTTTCTCATTTGGAGCCTCTGATGCCTCATTTTTGAAGGCCTTCTCCAATGGCCCTAATTTATAAAAAAGAAAAGGAGTATTCTCTTCTCAGGAAGATGATGGTGGCATAAAAATGATGTAAGCGAGCCAGTTGCATTAATCTACTAGGCAGTTTTTTGCCATCTTTTCTTTAAAGAGGATGTGTAATTTCCCCTGCTTTCTTACTTGCCATGTTGGTGTCCTCTTTCTCTTTTGATGTATCCTGTTATTTGTTGCATTGGCAACTCTTTTTCATTTGGCCTTGGAAAAACTCTTATTCCTAAGTTTTGTGAACACTTGTAAAATGCCAAGTAGAAACTTGTGATTATTGAGTGGTGGCAAAGGGATATTAGTGAGCTATCAATGAGAAGTGAGAGTTTGGGTTATAACAAATTATTTTATTCATTTTGAGAATCTAGATAACTACACCTTGATAAGATATGGCTAACACAATGAAAGAGTTATCTTGCCTTCACGATCAATATATCAACAAAATCCATTGAAACATCATCTTTGATTCTTAATTTCTTTTAGAAAATAAGTTTCTTGAATGTTAAATATCACTGAAATTGGAGTCTATGGGAACAATTATTTTATAAGATACGACTGAATCTTATTACGTGTAGATGTACTATCTACAAGAGGAAGTACAGAAAACATATGACTGCTGTAAAAAGGCATGTAGAAGTTTTGTGAACACTTTGTAAGTTTGTATATTACACACACATCTAACAGTCAACTATTAAAGGCTGGAGATATTAACTAGACTCAAACAAATTCACCGAGACACATAGGGCAAAAATCTTTTGACAAATTCTAATAACAGCTACACCATCAATGGTTTAGGGCCTTTACATTTAACCTTGCATTAGACATGCCTGGAGTGGCAGTGAGTTTTTATGGAAGAAGGCCAAGTATAAGCTTGTGATTATTAAGTGCTAGCAAAGGGATAGAAGTGAACTCTCAGTGAGTAATGAGGTTTTGGGGGTCTAACAAATTGCAATTTCTTTTTCTTGAGTTAGTAGATTTAGTGAGCAGGTATTAAGCAATCATGTCCAGATGCCGAACTATGGACTCAACAATAATGCATGTGATTGCATTGATCTTACTGAAATGGAGTATAGAAACCTGAATATGATTGATAATATTCACAATTGTTATTTGATTACATCATGGAAAAATATGACCGTATATCTGCACATGGTTCTGCAATGGATGATATAGTTAGAATTTGTTAAATGGGAGGGCTGTTGGTGCCAGATAGCTTCATTAAAGTTCACATCATTTTTATTCTCATAGATTGTGGTTGTCATGAAATATGAGCTTTCATTATTTTCTGGAGGCATGGATTGATCTTACTTGTATTATTTGATACAACAGTTTATTTTAGTGCATAATCATTGTGATAATCACGGATTACTTTTTTTCTCATTACACAAGGGTTTCTGGCCCTCTTTACAGGGGATACAGGAGAAATCTGTGCCGAAGTTAGAGAACAGATTGATACTAAAGTAGCTGGATGGAGGGAATAAGGCAAAGCTGAAATAGTACCAGGTGTTCTTTTTATTGATGAAGTTCATATGCTTGATATTGGATGCTTCTCATTCTTGAATCGTGCATTGGAGAATGAGATGGCATCTATATTGGTTGTTGCAACAAATCGGGGTATCACTAAAATCCGTGGGACAAATTATAAGTCACCACATGGTATCCCCATTGATCTATTGGATCGCATGCTGATTATTTCAACACAACCATATGAAGAAGACGAGCTGCGGAAAATTCTTGATGTAAAGTGTGAAGAGGAAGATGTGGAGATGACAGATGATGCCAAGGAACTTCTAACGAAGATAGCAGTTGAGACATCTCTGCGTTATGGTATTCATTTAATTGCAGCAGCTTCTCTAGCTTGCCTCAAGCGGAAGGGAAAATATGTTGAGCTCGAAGATGTTAGCCAGGTGTACTCATTATTTATGGATGTTAAGAGGTCAAAACAATTTCTCAGGGAATATCATGAGCAATTCATGTTCAATGAGGTTCCGGGTAAGGTTTATGAAGAGGATACAATGGCCGAATGATTGGTTTCCTGCACCATTAACAATTTGAAGAAAGGAGGCAATTTTGTAGTAACGAGGAAGAGAAGCAGAAGAATTTGTAAAGCAGGCAAGAGTTCTAAAAAAAATGATATATTTGTTACATGTTATTGGATTGTTTTGTAATAATAGTTTTTGAGATCTAATAGACCCTTAGCAGCTTGCAAGTGAAATGCATGGAATTGATTGTTTGAACTGCCTTTTGTGTACATAGAAATCTACGGTACAGAATTATTAAGCACGAATTGCATCTCATGTGAAAAATATATATTTCTTTTCCTTTTGTGTGAAGACATGAACCTGTTACTTTTAATCTTTATTTTGTCAGTGTTAATGTGATATATATATATATATATATAAGAGAGTGAATAATTATTTAAATATTAAAAGCCAAACATGGAAAATAATGTGAAGATAGTCATTGTTCGAGTAGAAAAAAGAAATATTTATCAAATTTATTATTATTGTTATTTTTGGGTAAAAGGCTTTAGGTGTATAGTTTATATTATATATGTAAAGTATTTAATACAAAATGGAGCCAATACCCATTATCCTTAATGCCATACTAAGAAGAAACATGACAACTAAGTGACAAGAAAAGTATAAGGAAGTGTTGGTATGCCACAATATTTGAGGAAGATAAATTATTAGCATGTCATGTCAGATTTGCATTTTTGAGTTGTGGCTATACAGTTAATTGATTGTGAAATTGGTTGAGACATGTTTGTAATATTATAGTGCATCTATTCAAGGTGATGGAAGTGATCCGAAAGTTTGTCCCAAAAAGTTGGTCTAGTTTCCCAACTAGTGAGTTTGCTCTGACAATCTTGTTCACACCACATTCATTAATATATAGGAATGACGTTTTGTTATTTGAATGGAGAATATGGCTACATATGTTCTATCAATATCTAGTGTTATATAATAGATTATTAAACTTTAAACTTTAAACTTTAAGTACCACAATATCAAATCCAATGAACACAATGAATGCCAACACAATAACACAATATTTTGGTCTTAGGGAAACCCTGTTAAAGGTAAAAACCCCGGTCGGAATTAGCACCCACAAATGATGTACTGAGAGTATAGTTATCCTTGTTAGAAGATGAATAGGGGTAAAATGGAATCACCTCTATTGAGATGTAATTGTATGGGGGAAATATGAGATCCACTCCTGAATCCAAATTCCCAAAGGAGAGATCCAATTTGATCAACCAAAAGGTTAATGCACAATCGAATCAATCTATGGAGAGAGTGAAAGAGAGAGAAAAATCCTATATTTCCCTATGGTTGAATTGTGCTTGAAATTTGAAATAATTGAAATAAAAATACTAACCTCAAATTACGGCAAATCTGGAAAATGCCAATTTTTGATGTCTATGTACTTCCGGGCAATTCTGCAACTTGTTTCGGATTGGAAATGCTGAGACGAAGAAAACTTAGAAATGGTTTGTCTTTCCGACGGCAGGTAGTCTTTGACCCTCATAAAAAGTCAAAGGCTAGATTCTTTATTTGAAGGTCGATTCTGACTTTGTTCGCAGATCTTGGAAGTTTGCCGAAAAGGGTATCCAAATCTACTCTCAGATTCGAAATTTTGCACCTGTACTTGCAAGAAAATTGGTTTTGTTGTTTGTTTGAGGGGTTTGCCTTGGTTAAAGCCCGGTTTGGAATCAACCCTAATATTGAAATTGAAATAGGAATGCTAGCAAGTAGTACAAATAGATCTAACAATGAAACTATGCAATTCGATAGATATGAAATTGTATTTCGAATGTAAACAAGTATATTGATATGAAAGCTTGAACATCAATAAATCAAACCTCCATGATTGTATGCTTGGAATCCACCTTGAGGGAAGAATGAATGGATCTTGAAGATGAACAAAAGGATCTTGAAGGAAGATCACACCATTATGATGGCTAGATCTAGGATTTGAATGATGAATCTTGAATGCTTGAACCAAATCCCTTCAATGGCTTGAATGCTTGAATCCTTGATCTTCAATGGAGAACTTGGATGGAGAAGAAGAATTGAATGCTTGAATGGATGCTTGCTTAATCACCTTGAGATCTTGAGAGAGGAGATTGTAGACTTGATGCCTTGATCATGAAATTGCTTGGAAACTTGATGTAGAAAATGAGAGAGGAAGACCTCCTTTTATAGTGAACTAGGGCACAAACCTCTAGAGAAGGTTGACATTGGGGAATTAAATCTCAATTAACCTTAACCCCTAGGAATGGACCCAAATTAAATGCAATTTAAGGATTTACCATTCCGAAACCCGAAATGACCGACCTGTAGGCGAGAAAAACAAATATCCCCGAAACTCGACACCTGAAAATCAAGGAAATTTAAAATCTGGACAGGGGGTCAAGGACGAGCTTGGAACTGACCAGGTCAGGTTTGAGGTCTATCCTAACCAGGTCAGGGTCGAGGTCGACTTTGACCCCATAAGGTCGACTTTGACCTTATGGTAAAAAACCTCAAGATCTTGACCCAAAATGCTAGGAAATGCAGAAATAAGGTGAAATCAGGAGGAGAGAGAAGCAGAATGGGGGGATAAAGTCAGATTCGAGCAAAGTCCTGATCAAGGTGCTTGAAATGACCCCAGACCACTCACTTGGAGAGCTAAACGCTTTTAACATGGAAGTGCTTCCATTTTAAGACGATACATTAAGCCCCCACTTTAGCAAGAGTATGGACTCGATGCAAACTCTTGGTAAAGGAGAAGGAAGAAGAGATCCTAGTGGATTCGCAAAGAGATAAAATAACACTTAGCTAAGGACACAAGCCTCTAGACTAAGGATTCTAACTCAACATACATGCACGAGGGTGCCAAAAGAACAAGGGTTAGTACTAAATAACCCAAATCAATTAGCATAAGAAACCTTGCTAAGAAACATTTCTTATACTAACATCATATTTGGAAAACTATCATAAAAGCATAAACGTTTACATAAGAAAGACAAGAACAACACTATAAATGACATAGCTTCATGATCCAGTTCTACTAGCATGAAAGCGAAAAGAGAGAAAGGGAAAAGAGTGATTACCTCGCCTAGTAAGATGCCCACCTTACCATGAATCACCCTGGAGGGAGAGCCCAACAGGTTTACCCATAAACTGTGCTTGCAATTGTAATGCGTCTCCTGATGGCTTCTGGAATACCCATAGATCCACCTTCTTGTATCATTATGAATACGAAATGCGTGTCTCCTCAAGATTTAGCAACTTATGTGCGTTACCTTTGGAAGATTGAGCATATGAATGCGTGTCTTTTTAGGATTTAGCAACTTATGTGTGTTACCTTCCAAGATTTAGCATATTGAATTTTTTTGAAAAATGCGTGTCTCCTCGGGATTTAGCAACTTATGTGTGTTACCTTCGGAAGATTTAGCATATGAATGCGCATCTTTTCAGGATTTAGCAACTTATGTGCGTTACCTTCCAAGATTTAGCATATTGAATTTTTTTGAAAAATGCGTGTCTCCTCGGGATTTAGCAACTTATGTGCGTTACCATCGGAGGATTTAGCATATAGATGCGTGTCTTTTCAGGATTTAGCAACTTATGTGCGTTACCTTCCAAGATTTAGCATATAAAAATAAAAAACTATAGTACAAAGGAGACCCTATATATGCCCCCTTCCTTAATATGGCAAAAACATACTATTTTGACATGTTAAGAAAATAAAAGAACAAGGATAAAGCCTCCTTCAACATCAAGACAATATCCACAAACAACACCCAGTCCAAGCCAAGAAGGTCACAGCTCCTATGAGGCCATGGAAGGGACGAATGCAAAGAGATATCATGTAAGAAGTGAAAAGAAAGTAATCCTTATGAGGGATAGCACACTATTCAATTTCCAAAGTGAGAGATATATCAACCATGGAAACCCAATGTCAAACAATGAAATAGGTTGTGATCAAGGACAAAGATCCTCAATGCAAACCAAAATTTTATGTATGATTGGATATCACATAATAGATAAATACTGCTTACCCAAGAAAAGAGGTGAATCTTGGAAAGACAAGGAGGAGATGGCATCCTTGCCCCCCAAGTGTAGGAACAAAGATGGAAGAGGATACCTACTTCACAATACAAGGAGATATCATGTTTACAACAATGTACACCATATCCTTTAGCGAGGGATATTGACCCCTACATCCAAGAATATAGATAATCGTGATAAGGATATGTCACTCATGGAAAATGATCCTCAAATGAAAGAGATCTTATCAAGAAGACCCCCACTAAAGAGGAGTGCTTTAGATCAACTTTCAAAGATAAATCGAGCGGGAACAAAGATTCAATCATCAAGCCCCATGCAAACAAGAGGAAGAGGAATCTTTGGAACAAGGGAAACAACTCTAACACCAAAGCAAGGGTGAGAGTTTATAAATAACATAATTTGCAAAATAGAGAAGAAGTGACGACTTAAGACAACAATATCTCCTATACGAAGATTATCCATAGGCAGAACATCTATCAATATGTTGAAATAATATTGCAATATAAACAAATACCACTAAGTTAAGGAAAGCAGCTCCCTAGACAAAAAGAAAGAAAGAGGTACTTTGCCCCCTAGGGATAGAGACAAGGGATACCTTCGCAAAATGAATGTCTTAGAAAAGATATCTTGAAAAAGATCAATGGATGATTATAAACATAATGCAAAACCATAGAAAAATAAGAGAGAAAGAGTACCAATTAAGCCCCAATAAAAAGACCTAATGGATCCTAGGAGATTGGATGAAGATACACCTCTTGCCCCCCAGTCATGAGACAAGAGGGGAAGAACATCTACATTATATCTAAAGGAGGGGAGTCCCCTATATCAAAATGATGAAGGAATTGTAAAACTGCACGAGAGTGAGATATAATTCCTAAATCAGCTCTTTCTCTAACATATAACTTGAAATGTTTACAATAAGCAAGTAAATGTTTGTTACTATAATGAAAAGGACATTTGTATTTGTATAAAGCATCTATCGGCATATGTCTAAAGATTTCTTTCTTGGAATTCATTAGCTCAACATATACCTTCTTAGCCACTTCTTGACGAGTATTAGGGTTATCTGAGATAGGTGTGGGAAGAAGAATGTGAAGAGGAGGACGATGATCAATACCACCTACCTTGACTTGAGATTTTGAACAACCAACACTGTACATATCCGGTTTAGGGGGTATATGAACTGGAAACCTAATACCATGCTCATTAACTCCTAGCTCTAAACCTTTATAACCTTGTTTAGTCACCATATTATATCCAGTAGTGTACACATTATGTAAAGCTTCTACAGGAGGTGATTGTTTATCATGTTCATGAGTAAAGGTTGCATAAGGTGGGATAATAGGTTTTGAAGAAGTTTCTTTACGCTTTCCTTTATCATGAATCGAAGAAGGTAAATCAAAAAAATATTGCACATCCACATCCTGAACTATAGCTTGAATCCCATCATAAGTACGGGAAGAGCAAGGATGAACAAATGGAGAATTAGGAAGATTAGGATTGATGGGATTAGGAAGATTAGGATTGATAGGATTAGGATTAAGATTAGGAAGATTAGGATTAGGATTAAGAAGATTAGGGTTAGGATTAGGAAGATTAGGAGATGGTTTATCATCTACCCAATTCTTCACATAATCCAAAAAATTAATAAGGCTACCACATAAATCTTTAATAAAAGTTTTAAATGTAGGCAGACTAGTGTTGGTCAACTTCACAAAAGCATAGGCAAGAGAAAAATGAAGGGTCATCAACATAACGAAGTGGATGATACTTTCATAAACATCATAGGTATTATAAAGAGATGCTAAAAGAAGGGTAATAAAGGACATGAGTACACACCAAAGCATCTTAACAATCTCCATAAAAAAGTGAAATGCAAGAAATGTTTTTGGATTTTATTGATTATATAGATTTTTTTGTATTTTTCAATTTAAAATGCAAGAGCATAAACTAGATCTAATCTAAATGCAATAAATGATCTAAAATATAACACAATAGGGCATCTAATTCCACAAAAGAAAAGGAGAGTAAGTATGTCGGATTCACCAAAATGAATAAGTGAAGGTGAACACACACACAATAAGACAAAGAGATATCTAAGACCAAAAAGAAAGAGAGTAAGCTAGTCGGGTTCACCAAAATGAATAGATGAAGGTGAACACACACAAAAGGGAAATCTAACACCAAAAAGAAAGAGAGTAAGCTAGTCGGGTTCACCAAAATGAATAGGGGTAAAATGGAATCACCTCTATTGAGATGTAATTGTATGGGGGAAATATGAGATCCACTCCCGAATCCAAATTCCCAAAGGAGAGATCCAATTTGATCAACCAAAAGGTTAATGCACAATCGAATCAATCTATGGAGAATGTGAAAGAGAGAGAAAAACCCTATATTTCCCTACGGTTAAATTGTGCTTGAAATCTGAAATAATTGAAATACAAATACTAACCTCAAATTAGGGAAAATCTAGAAAATGCCAATTTCTGATGTCTGTGTGTACTTTCAGGCAATTATGCAACCTATTTCGGTCTGGAAATGCTGAGATGAAGAAAAATCAGAAATTGTTTGTCTTTCCGACGATAGGTAGTCTTTGACCCTCATAAAAGGTCAAAGGCTAGATTCTTTATTTGAAGGTCAATTCTGACTTTGTTTGCAGATCTCATAAGTTTGCCAAAACGGGTATCTAAATCTACGCTCATATCTGAAATTCTGCACCTATACCTACAAGAAAATTGGTTTTGTTGTTTGTTTAAGGGGTTTGCTTTGGTCAAAGCCCGGTTTGAAATCAACCTTAATATTGAAATTGAAATAGGAATGCTAGCAAGTAGTACAAATAGATCTAACAATGAAGCTATGCAATTTGATAGATATGCAATTGTATTTCAAATGTAAACAATTATATTGATATGAAAGCTTGAACATCAATAAATCAAACCTTCATGATTGTATGCTTGGAATCCACCTCGAGGGAAGAATGAATGGATCTTGAAGATGAACAAAAGGATCTTGAAGGAAGATCACACCATTATGATGGCTAGATCTAGGGTTTGAATGATGAATCTTGAATGCTTGAACCAAATCCCTTTAATGGCTTGAATGCTTGAATCCTTTATCTTCAATGGAGAACTTGGATGGAGAAGAAGAATTGAATGCTTGAATGGATGCTTGCTTAATCACCTTGAAAGCTTGAGAGAGGAGATTGTAGACTTGATGCCTTGATCATGAAATTACTTGGAAACTTGATGTAGAAAATGAGAGAGGAAGGCCTCCTTTTATAGTGAACTAGGGCACAAACCTTTAGAGAAGGCCGACATTGAAGAATTAAATCCCAATTAACCTTAACCCCTAGGAATGGACCCAAATTAAATGCAATTTAAGGATTTACCATTCTGAAACCCGAAATGGCTGACCCGGAGACGGGAAAACAAATATTCCCGAAACCCGACACCTGAAAATCAAGGAAATTTAAAATCTGGATAGGAGGTCAAGGACGAGCTTGGAAATGACCAGGTTAGGTTCAAGGTCAATCCTGACTAGGTCAGGGTTGAGGTCGACTTTGACCCCATAAGGTCGACTTTGACCTTATGGTCAAAAACCTCAAGATCCTGACCCAGAATGCTAGGAAATGTAGAAATAAGGTGAAATCAAGAGGAGAGAGAAGCAAAATGGGGGGATAAAGTCATATTCGAGCAAAGTCTTGATCAAGGTGCTTGAAATGACCCCATACCACTCACTCGGACGACAAAATGCTCTTAACATGGAAGTGCTTCCATTTTAAGATGATACATAAGATATAGCCCTGTTAGGAGCTTATTGAATCATTACAGTACATAGTCCTTGTTAGGAGTCAAGAACAAAAGGGAGGGCTCATTGTCCAAGGCTCACTGCCCAAAGAAGGTTAAGTCCACCTTTAGAACTCACTGTTCACAACACAAGTGTATATGAAGAAATACACAATCTTTTGAACTGTTCAGAAGCAACTGTCTTTGCTTGATCAATTCCAATGAAGTCCACTAATAAACCTTTGCTCTACATACAATAAACACAAGCTCACAGCTTTCACAACCTCTCTATATCATCTTCTTCACATCTCTTCTTTTCCAAAGAAAAGACCTTTCATTTATACCTTATTACAATTCTTATAAAGAAGTCAGTCCATAAGGCTTTCCTAATTACAAACAATTACACAAACCCTTGCTAAGATACACACGGTATCTAGGACAAGTCTACAATGATTACATTACAACAATTAAGGACTGACATCCTTAATTCAAGTTCACCATCCATCATACACGCTACATCTCTGTAGTCGGCTTCCAAATAGATCACCTTCCAGAGTGCACACCACAGCTAATGTCATCCTGCATTCCGTACCTTGCGCAGTTTATAGAACATTCCTCAATACTCTATCTTTCATTGTTGAAGTTCGCATGCACTGATTCTGCATCACCAGAAAGTTATACACAAAACTCAGAGACTAACTCTGTCATTTCTCACTGTCACAGTCAGTGACCAGTCTTCACCAAAACATTTGTAACTCATCCAATATGAAACATTACATGATGCGATCTTGGATATAAGATCACAACATCCTCCCGAACTCTCATCTATCTTCGCAACATCTAAAACATCTGTATAGTGTTTGTACACTGTGATTACCTGTTTGATTCCCTCATAGAAACATATGTTGACATCAGTGACAAAACACAAATGACAACAGTATGAGTTCCCATTCAGTAACGTAGTGATTAAACATATTAAATGTCTTAATCACCTCCCCATGCATTAGCAATATCCAACAATCTCCCCCTTTGGCATTGATGTCAATATATGAGAAAATCTTATCTCAAAGTTATATCAATCCAAAGTCCCGCAACCAAACAATCTCCCCATATAGTAGGGATTTTCTCATAGAAACACTCCCCCTTTGACAACAATGGAAAAGGGTGCCATGAGTCATCAACTGCCTTTCAACATCTCTCTTCCACGATCACTCCCCCTGAGGAGTAGAGCCCTACATCCAGTCCAGATTATGATAAGGCTCTTAAAACCCTTGGACTGATGCATCTCTGCATTATTTAATTCTAACTAGGAGGGGCCCGAACCCTCAACATACCTCCGAGATATTCAAAGGTATCTTTCGGCAGTGGCTTTGTGAAGATGTCTACAATCTGCTCTTGTGTGCCAATATATTCTAATTTGATTTCCTTTTTTGCCACCTTGTCTCTCAAGAAGTGATACTTGATAGCAATATGTTTAGTTTTGGAGTGCATCACCGGGTTCTTTGACATATTCATTGTACTGGTGTTATCACAATGGATAACCATAGGCTCATCAAAAGTTATTCCAATGTCTATCAACATTTGTTTCATCCAAACAATCTGAGTGCAGTTTATAGCAGCAGCAACATACTCTGATTCAACAGTAGATTGTGCTATACAATCTTGTTTTTTACTTAGCCAAGAAACCAACTTTTTCCCAAGGAAAAATGCACCACCACTAGTACTTTTTATGTCATCAATATTTCTTGCCCAATCAACATTAGTATAAGCATGAAGTTCAAAGCTATCATTTTTGTCATACCATAAGCCATAGTCTATGGTTCCTCTTAGATACCTCAGTATCCTTTTCACAATAGCTAGATGTGATTCTTTGGGTTCTGCCTTATATCTAGCCACAATTCCAACAACATTAGCAATATCTAGTCTGGTGTGGGTCAGATATTGTAGTCCTCTAACCATTGATCTATACAGAGTCTGAAAAACACACTTTGATTCATCATCAATTGTTAGCTTGTTACCAGTCACCATAGGTGTTCCTACTGGTTTACAATCTTCCATTCCAAATTTTTTAAGCAATTCTTTGAGATACTTGGTCCAAGAAATGAAAATACCATTCCCATTCTGAGTTATTCGCAATCCAAGAAATAATTTCATTTCATCTATCATGGACATCTCAAATTCACTTTCCATTTCTTTAGCAAATTTCTTACATAGATCATCATTACCTCCAAAGATAATATCATCTACAAAGACTTCTATTATCAGGATTCCATCTTCACTAGTTCTTAAATACAAATTACTGTCTACATTACCTTTTCTGAATCTGAGCCTAAATAGATACTTGTCTAACCTTGCATATATACCAAGCCCTAGGAGCTTGCTTCAGCCCATACAGAGCTTTCTTCAATTTGCACACCATGTCTTTATCTTCACATAGAGGAAATCCATCTGGTTGTTCTATATAGACTTCTTCAAGATCTCCATTCAGAAATGCAGATTTTACATCCATCTAATACACTTTGAAGTTTTTATGTGCAACATAAGATAAGATCAATCTTATTGTCTCTATTCTAGCAATAGGAGAAAATATTTCTTCAAAGTCTATGCCTTCTTGCTGTGAGTATCCATTACACACTAGTCTTGCTTTGTTCCTTACAATAGTTCCTTCTTCATCCATTTTGTTTCTAAAAACCCATTTTGTTCCTATTACATTTTTATTTTTAGGTCTAGGAACCAGTTCCCAAGTATTATTCTTCTTTATTTGATCCAATTCTTCTTTCATAGCATTTATCCAAGATTCATCTTTAAATGCTTCATCTGTAGTTTTTGGTTCAACTTGAGAAATCAAACAAATTTCTTCTCTAACTGTTGATCTAGTTAGCACTCCCTGACTGGCATTGCCAATAATTTGATTTTCAGGATGGTTATTTTTTACATACTTTGGTGTTTTAGGAGTCTCAGTAGCCTTACTTGTGCTAGCATCACAAGCCTCTTTTTCACTTTCTTCCTCAACAAGTTCTTCTCCTTCTGTAGCAATAGTAGTTTCTTTTATCTCTGCAATATGATTACTGTCATACATTCTTTCTTGTATCTAAAACTTATCATCTATTCTTACATTGTTACTTTCAATCATCTTCCTCAATCTCAAATTGAACATTTGTAATCCTTTCTTTTAACAGAGTAACCAAGGAAGATTCCTTCATCACTTCTAGCATCAAACTTCCCTATGTCATCATATCTCTTGATATAACACTTAATACCAAATATTTTAAAATATTTTACAGTAGGAGTATGATCAAACCATAATTCATAGGAAGTCTTACTTGTACCTTCTCTGATTTGAATTATGTTCAATGTATACACTACTGTTCCAACAACCTCACTCCAATGTACATGAGATACATTTCCTTCAATCAACATTGTCCTAGCAGCATCAAGCATAGTCTTGTTTCTTCGCTATGCTAGCCCATTCTGTTGTGGAGTCCTAGGAGCAAATGTCTATCTCTTTATCCCATGCTCTTTGCAGTATGAATTGAATAAGTCTAAAGTAAACTCTCCACCCCTATCTGATCTTAAGCACTTGATCTTTAAACCTGATTCATTCTCTACTTTTGCTTTGAACAACTTGAATTTATCAAATGCTTCTAATTTCTCTCTTAAGTAAGTAACCCACATCATTCTAGAAAAGTCATCAACAAAGAGTATAAAATAGCTTTCACCATAGTATGACTTTGTTCTTGTACTAATTTACTAATTTAACAAACTTGTTCTTATCACTAGTCATATGATGAGAACAACCACTGCCAATTATCCATTTAGTTTTCTTGTCAACATGAGATACTAAGGCTTTTTCTTCATGTACTGGTTCATCTCTAATAGCAACAAATCCAATCTTTTCACAATCTAAATCATCATCATCAGAGATTCCTTCATTAGCGTAATAACATTCTCTGTCCTTTTTAATCTTTTCATAATTAGGTTTGTACTTAGAAACTCTTGTAGGAAATCTAGATGCAAAATGACCTACCTTATTGCATGAAAAACATTTTAAGGGTAACTTGCCTTCAAACTTTCCCTTACCTCTTTTTTCTCTTCTAGCAATCAGTGCAACAAGTTCATCCATCTTTCTTTCTTGAGTCATTATTTGTTCCCATTCCTCAACATACTCACCAAGCTCTTCTTTTAGGTCTTCTTTGTTGGTGCTCAGAAGTGCAGACAATTTCTTGTGTGTGGATGCCTTAAATGCAAATTGAACTTTAGGTACAACTTCTCCTAATTTCGCAGCTTTAAAAGTAGTTAGCTTTGCAATCAACATCTCACTGCTAAAGTTCGGAGTTAGAGGTATAGTTTCTTGAATGGACATAGCCTTGAACTTGTAAGCATGTGTTAGTGATATGAGGATCTTCGCAATAACTTCTTCTTCATCATAAGTACCTCCACAATTTTTGATTCTAACTACAACTTCTGTAACCCTTTGAAAATAGGCCCTAATGCTTTCATCCTCATTCATTTGCAACTTCTCCATCTTTGTCTTCTTGTTTTGTAACTTCGCTTGTTTGGTATACTTGTCTCCTTCATATAATGCCTTTAATCTTTCCCAAATTTGGAAAGTCAAATCGAAGTCTTTCACTTTAGTAAACTCTCTTTCAGAGAGTGCGCTGATCAGTGCTTCTCTTGCGATAATATTTAGTGAAAATATCTTCTTTTCATCCTCAGTAGCAGTTGTCAATCCATCTTCGGTCTTTATAGCTATCTTGTTCCTTGTAATCAACCAATAGTTGATCTCCAAACAAAATAGGTGAGTTTGCATCTTGTTCTTCCAACTGTCAAAGTTTTCAGGATCAAACTTTGGACTATCCTTCCTATAGAATACCATCTCCAAGATCACCTCAAGTTGTTAAGCTTTCTCTCTAAGGACCACAAGCTCTGAGACCAATCGTTAGGAATAACAGTCCATAATACAACTGAGAGGGGGGGGGGGGAATCAGTTGTATAACATATTATTAAACTTTAAACTTTAAGTACCAAAATATCAGATCCAATGAACACAATGAATGCCAACACAATAACATAATATTTTGGTCTCAGGGAAACCCTATTAAAGGTAAAAACCCCGGTGGGAATTAGCACCCACAAATGATGTACTGAGAGTATAGTTATCCTTGTTAGAAGATATAGCCCTATTAGGAGCTTATTGAATCATTACAATACATAGTCCTTGTTAGAGGACAAACTTTGTTAGGAGTCAAGAACAAAAGGGATGGCTTACTGCCCAAGACTCACTGCCCAAAGAAGGTTAAGTCCACCTTCAGAACTCACTGTTCACAACACAAACGTATATGAAGAAATACATAATCTTTTGAATTGTTCGGAAACAACAATCTTTGCTTGATTAGTTCCAATGAAGTTCACTAATAAACCTGTGCTCTACATACACCAGACACAAGCTCACAACTTTCACAACCTCTCTATATCATCTTCTTCACATCTCTTTTTTCCAAAGAAAAGACCTTTCATTTATACCTTATTATAATTCTTATAAATAGGTCGGCCCATAAGGCTTTCCTAATTAAAAATAATTACATAAACCCTTGCTAAGATACACACGGTATCTAGGACAAGTCTACAATGATTACATTACAATAATTAAGGACCAACATCCTTAATTCAAGTTCACCATCCATCATACATGCTACATCTTTGTAGTCGACTTCCAAATAGATCACCTTCCAGAGTGCACGCCACAGCTGATGTCATCATGTATTACGTACCTTGCGCAGTTCATAGAACATTCCTCAATACTCTATCTTTCATCTTTGAAGTTCGCATGCACTGATTCCGCATCACCAAAAAGTTATACACAAAACTTAGAGACTAACTCTGCCATTTCTCACTATCACAGTTAGTGACCAGTCTTCACCAAAACATCTGTAACTCATCCAATATGAAACATTACATGATGCGATCTTGGATATAAGATCACAACATCCTCTTGAACTCTCATCTATCTTCGCAGCATCTGAAACATCCGTACAGTGTCCGTACACTATGATTACCAGTTTGATTCCCTCACAGAAACATATGTTGACATCAGTGACAAAACACAAATGACAACAGTATGAGTTCCCATTCAGTAACGTAGTGATTAAATATATTAAATGTCTCAATCACCTCCCCATGCATTAGCAATATCCAATAGAGATGCATGGCATGAGAGATCAAGAACACACCTCAAGCAAGAAGAGAAAAGGGCCCTAATCACCCAAGGCTAGCATGTGCATAGAACACGGAAACCATCCATCACAAGTGCATCACGGGAATACAATGGAGCCACCAAAAATGCACACAACTCATAGAACCATCCACAAAAGAAATCAAGGCATAATACAACATCCTCAACACTACAATTACATTTATATTACATAACACATTGTTGGTATTATTCACGACATACACTCTAGTGGTCTACAACCAAGAGTGTGGATTTATTTGAATCCCATATGCTACTCATATGCCATCTTAGGATAGTGCATAAGCACCATCAACTTACATAAGACCACACACACATGTTACTATGGACTCTTACAGTGCAACCACTTATCCAAAACCATATCTCAAAATACATTTCCTAGAAATTGCTATTAACATGATCACCATCGTAAACCAAGGAGACCATAAAACATGCCATTGTCATACCGATTGTAATATACATTAGGATTATACCAAACAACCCATAAAAAAATAATACGAGGTCTTACATCAATGCATTCTAACATACGAATGAATGCATACTTGGAACCAGTTGGACACAAGCCACAAAGTGGGAAACACCATAAACTCAAACTCTCCAAAAAGAAATTATCAAGTGAATCCATCTCAAGGCAATCAAAAATTTTATCCATAGAATGAATAACAACATACATCCACAATCTATTTCCCATTCAAAATTGTTTAAAGATGAAATTAGCTTAAATTCAGGTGAATGCAAGTCAACATGCCAAATTCACTAAATTTTAAAACTCCATCAAACGAAAATCTAGGCAAACCATTGATCCTCAATGGATTCTCACCCCCAAAACACCTTCACTTCAATTATTCATTCACCCATAAAAATCCTAGAAGCATAAGAATACAATGACACCTTCATTTTCTCATAAATCCAAGAAAATAATCAAATCCTCATCAAATTATTTCAAACAAGTTTGCAATGAGATAAAATCTATCCAAGAATGCTTCTTCAACTACATTCAAAACATTAAATCAAACTCCAACAAAGATTTAGAAGGAAAATCAAAGACATACCTCAATATGCTCAAAACCATATAATAAGAATAACTTGAGAAATCCATCACCAATCCAAACAAATTTTTGAGGGAAGTATTCAATGCAAGGAATCCATTGGAAAAATACCCACAAAAAGATCGCCACTTCAAAATTCCCCACATTGTCAATTTCAAATTTTCCATGAAGGTTTTCACAAGCAACTCTCGAAAATTAGGAAAAAATATAAGAAGTAATCTAAAACTCCCATGGAAAATCACATAAACAATATGGCAATTGCTGCCCAACCATGTAACGACAATTGTGGCTGGGGGAGTTAGTTGGCCATATGGTTAACTCCATATTTAACCACCGTCAGGGTTAAATGCTATATTTATATTTTGAGCATGCTCATCCTTGCCAATTCAGGGGAAGTCGATGCTCTATACCTATCCACATTGGTACCATAGTTGAAGCACATATACACATATACCAATCATTAATAGGCAGTGAAGGGGATCAAGACATAAAATAGTAACATGAGCATGGTAAGGATTAAAATATCAACAATCCATGAACATGCAAGTAATCATTATCATATATTGCAATATCGTCAAATAATCATTATTTAAACATTGAACGAGAATGATATCATTCAGGCATCTTGATTATATCTCATCTAACTAAATATATTATTTCCCATAAAATAACATTATTACCACTAATTCCACATGATCAACATATCATATTTTGTCTAAAATAACATATTAGCCTCCTTAATCATCATCTATCAATATCAAGTAACCATATTATCATAGCCAGAATTATCATAAATTCACAAGTATAAACTCCTGTCTAGACTATTAATATCACTGTACAACAAAGGCTATAACAATAAGTTCAATGTAATATCTAATCTTTTCAATTAAATCATAGTATCCTATCATAATTAACACCATAATAATTTGTAATATACCAAATGTACTTCTAGCCTTATTAATTAACATTTAAAATTCACTATACTAATATCACATCTGGCCCAAAGTCTAAAATCTTGTTACCTTTTCATTGAGGGCAGGATTGGAGTGACATTACATGAAAGGGAGTGTCCTAAGCTTGATCAATGCAATTGAAGGTCAACATTTCATTATTTACTATTGAGATTGAAGTCTTGGTTATTGGGTTGTTATTAGATATGGATAGAGGAACTTGGTGAAATCATTTACAACAAAGGATTGGCATCTCTAGTAGTTTGATGCCTACTTCATGTTTGTAAGTGATTCATTATTTTGTGAGGCTAGATTTGGTCAGTAGATCCAAGCAGGTGATTCTCACCATGGTTTTCCTATCTTGGGTTTCCACATATATATTTGGCGTTCTTGTGTACTTCTGAATGTTTATTCATTTCTTAACACATCTTATGAAATATTGTAGAGATGTATTAAGGTCCCAAGGCTCATGAGAGTTTTTATTGTTGAATTAAGTTGAACATTTTCATTACTAAACCCCTCTGCCAAGTTTATTGTGTCCCTTACATAAGTAACCTCAAACTAGGTAGAATTTCTACTTAACCATCTACATAACCTTCTTGCTACTATAGTGACACTCTTTGGCTTACTCTTGCGACCCTCATCTTATCCTGTCATCAAATCTTGCATTTGATATTTGTTGGGACTAACTACATAAATGTTGTAGGATTATTGTACCCTTGCACATATATGGTTATTAGAATTTATTTATACATGTTGAATTATTTGCATTGATAATGTGGAACCCCTTTTGACTGCATATTTGGGTTCTCTATTCATATATTAATTTTTGTGCACTGATGATGTGAATAACCATTTTGATTGCATACTTGGGTTTTTATTCATATACTCTTTTCATATTTGAATCCACATGTATGGATGTCGTTTGTCTTTTTGTCGATGCTCGTGTTTCTATATGTAATTATGTTGGACCCTCATGGTATTATGCTTCATGTATCTTTTCTTTATTGTAGTCATTATAAATTTTTCCCTTGAGACCATTATAAAATGAGTGTAGTTGCTCACTATTATTATAAAAAGACCCATGCAAATTTATTAATAACAAATATTTTAATAGACTTGCAAAAATCTTAAATCTTCATTAATGCAACCCCTAATCAAGGGTGAAAACTGAAACAATGCTCGCATAATTAAAACAAGATTAGCATGTTTTGTTCTTAATTAATCTAAAAGGCAGATTTTCTGTAAGGATTGGAATGTTGCTACTCACTTCAACAACATAATGGTTTGTGTTCAAAATTTGATGATAAAAATGGTCCAAGACTTCATATTTGAAGGTTTTGAAAAATAGGGATCAATAACAGACATAAAAATGCAATGGACGGTCAAGATCGAGGTGATTGGGCGATGGAGAGATGAAATGTGAGAAAAATAAAGAATTTGTTCAATTTAAAGAATAGATTTTGGGAGAGGGTTGAACAATTAATGATGGAAGATTTAATTATTTTAATTAATTAAATCGTATGGGTATGAAGAGGACATGAAGTGGCATTAGGATTTAGGGAAATCTATGTTTAGATTTAATTTTAAGTGTGTGCTTTGAATACTATGTAGGGTTTTCAATGCAATTTTTTGGTGAAATCTTAGAGGTTAACTTTCTTGGATCAATTAGAAAGCATTTTAAAATTTTAAGTCTTTGGACTGCATATATCTATGTTAAGCCAACATTTCAAATGTTCAAAAATCTCACATATTATTGCTAAAGCTCTCTTTGCTCTTCAAAATCACGAGTAAAACCGTTTAAAGTTGCCAAAACTATTCAAACACATCTTTTATAGTGCTTTGAAAATGTGTGCTAATTTTTGAAAAACAAAACAATTCTTTCTTAAAGCCATGAATCTTTTGTGAAAGTGATAAAACTACACAATGTTTTAAAAAACTTATTTGGATAGTCTTTTAAATTATTGATTTCAACCTAGTTTGTTGGCATAAAACCATGCCACTTTCCTATAAAATATATGTTTGTTTCTTAAAAATCTATTGTTTCTTTGATATAAAAGGTGAATGCTTTTCTTAAAAGACCTATGCATTGTTCAAAATTGTGTAGGGTTTCTGGTAATGTTGGGCCCTCTCATTAGTTAAAACTGCTATAAAAGATATTAAAATCGTTGAAGATCAGTTCATAACTACCAGCAAAATAAAACTAGAGTAAATGGTTAAATATCACATGAAAAATAGCTGAAAAACTAAAAAATAGTTCCAGATCATTTATTCCTTGAAACATCAATTGAAACTATTTTTTATAATTTAGTACATCTCGTATAATTTCAGTTTAATAATAGTTTTAATTTGGATTTTTATTCTATTTATTTCACAAAGAATTTAATTTTAATTTTGTTTTTGGGCAGATTTTAGTTTAAGATCATATGGGAAAGCAAGCCTCTTGCTCAACTTAGGCTCAACAATAGTCACATGATGCTGAGTTTCAACCTTTGGGTGTTAGAGGTTTTTTATTTTACCTTTTTGAATGAAACTTTGTGTTCTTAGTCATTGGAAAGAGGACTTAGAACGCAGTGCAGTTTTGAAAATAATTAGCTTAACTTATGCATGAATTTCAAGGTATAATTATTTGAATACAATCTTAAAACACACAACTTAAACACATTAGCTCATAATTTTGTGATTTTTTTAATTTTTATTTTGTATAAAATACTTTGAATATTCTATTGTTCATATTATTTCTATTGTGTTCTCCCATCATTTAAAGTTTTTATTGGACGACTTAATCTTTTTTACTAAGCAAAAACTTATAGATTTCACATGTGTTAAATATTAAGTTCACACACTTATATCTCCTAAATGATATATCAGATTTTGACATTTTTTTGGATGTCTGGGTATGCGACTTAACTGCCTAAATCTAGGGTTTTGACTTTTGGGTATTAATGATGCACGTTGTAGGAGTCGTTATGCGCAAAAGGGTCAAAAAATGGTCATTACAAAGTGTTGAGTGATAGATGACCCTGATTGTGCGAGTAACCGTTCACTCAAAATCACTAGTACTTGTGGACAAATGTCCCAGTAGTGGTTTAAAAATTTCTAGTAGTGGTACACAAATGGGCCAATCATGAATTAAAAAAGCTAAAAAAAGCTAAAAAATGTTGGACTATTGATACATAAATGATCAACTATTGATACATGTCAGATTAATTAAGTGAACGGTTATTGAGGGGTCACTATGACAATACTTAGCGGTTATTGGACCCCAGGCGCTAACTAGTCACTTTCTCATAATACAAAAACATTAATAAATGATACAAGCTTAATCAAATTGAGAATCATTTCCCTAGAGTTCATGTACTATGTACATTCTTGAAAATTTTGAACTCCACCTTTTTCTAACACACATCTTATCTCAACAATTATTAGACAAATTCACACCTATCTTGATATAACCATTAACCACTAATATTTAAGTAAAATCATTTATGTAGTCGTATGCTTTGATTGGTTATCAAAGACTTAATCTCATATTTCCAAAATTCAAAAACCAAATTGTGTGAATGATACTATTATTTGTCATTAAGTAAAGACATCAAAATCAATCATAATTTTGAGAACATAACCTTCTTTATGCGACATCAATAATCACTTCATTTTATATTCGAAGCCTATAATTGTAATCCCATAATTGTTTTAGACAACTCTATTTATTCTTCTTTTGTAAAATATATTAAGAATAAAAATTTATATCAATCAATCACTTTAACTCAGGACTATAATATAACCTTTATGATTAAACTGTATTTTTTTTTAAATATAAAGAAATCAATACTTTACATTGCTTTTCCCAAATACTCATATTTGATTAATCACTTTGTACTGCATTGAAGGGGCCAAGACTGTTTAATCTGACTTTAATGATTCTATAGACTTCACATTCACATTTACTTTATTCACTCAAAGTAGACAAGATATTTACACATGTAATTGTGGATCCCACCAAAGTGTTCGAAAGGATTATAAGACGCCCCAAATTCTGACCTGTCTAACTTACTTTATTTAATTTTAATCCGATTGCCTCATTACTTTTGCTAATGATTTATTCTTTATTGTGTCCAAAACCTTCTAAATTCATAATATGACAATATGATTTTATCATTAATAAATAAGTCATTTATTTTGATAATGTAAATTTTAAATTAGTTCTTAGTATAAGGCTTGTACTATGGTAAACCGATTATAATATGTATTTTTTCTATTTTTAATTTGAAAATTTCTTTAATTTAAATGTATATTTCATAAGTTTTAATTTTGTTAAAAAGATTTTATGATTATTTGATTGGCATAATAATATCTTTTATATATAAAAATTTCTAATTTTTAAGATATAAATTTTATTTTAATTTTCTTTTAAATTATAAGTATTTAATAACTTTTTAAAATAAATTACACATCTTTATATTTAATTATTATAAGATAATATTCTATAGTATTAATAATGTTAATAATTTTATATTTTAAATAAAATATATTTAACCCACTTAAATAATATATTCTTAAACTTTGAGTTAAAATTAAAGTATAATACTTCAATTATTCTAACTAAGAATTAGAAGCATGTAAATTATAATATACATAAAGTTCATTTTAGGAAGGTTAATATAAAGGTCAATTAAATAGATTATTACTCTAGTCTTAATTATCATTTTTTCTAATCTATAATTATTTTAATTTCTTAATAAATTATTATATAAGAATATTATAATAAAAATAATAAATTTTAATACTACTTTTATATAATGAAAATATAATTCTAATTCTAATTATTATTAATTATTTAAAGTTTGAAATATTGTAATTATGATTAAAATTAGTTCTGTAATTGTAATTGTTATAAGGTGCCATATAACTATTTCTATAAAATTAAATTGAATGATTAATTTAGAATTGAATAGTCATATTCTCATTTCTTTATTGTTTAACAAAACAGAAGAGCTAAATGCTAAATTTGCTATTTTGATTTAGTTTGGTTTGAACTCTATCAAAAGTAACAAGCTAATGTAGGTAGGTTAGATTGATTTTTTGATTTCTTAGCTGCAATATTTAAAAAATAATAATTTAATTTTATCTCTATGTAAAAATGTTAGATTTCTTTTTTCACCTTTTTAAACATTATGAATTTTTAATAAAATTTATCATTAATATATATATTATATTTATGATAATACAAAATATAAAATAAAAATAAAAATATTATATTTTCATTTTTACTTTTTAAATATTATATTATATTTTTATTTTGGACTTCTACTTTTAAATAATATTTAGATGTATATTTTTCTAAATGATTTTACTGTCTAAGGAGTTTAGCTTAGTTGGTTGAAACAATGAGTTTGCATTGTGGAGACCCTAGTTCAAATCCCAAGAGGGACATCTTTGTGAAATTCTAAGTTGTGACTCTTGGTCAATCATATTGTTGCTCGAATGAGCACAATGTTTATAAACGATCTATAATATAAAAAAATGATAGATTTTATGATATTTTTTTTGAATTTGTTCAACTAATTTTTTTACAATGTGATCTACAATGAATATAAAGGAAATTTAAATATATTATAATTTTTTATAATAATTAATTACTATTGTAATTTTTTAATTAGTATAACATTTTAAATTCACAAACTAATTATGTATGATATAAATATAAATATAAATAAATAATATCTAGATATAAATTTTTTATATTTAAGATGACTTTATGAAAATGATCTATTTTACAATAGGAATTTATGAATATGTTCAACTAACTTTATTACAATGTGATCTATGTTCTTTGTTATTTTCATAATAAGTAATGATCAACATAATTCTATTATTTTCAACTAACTCTTTTTTTTTAAATATATAGTTGAAGAGGATAATGTTTAGGATGTCTAGGATAATGTTTAGTATTATGGTTAGGGTTTAATTAGAATTGGTATACCATTAGAGATCAATTAAGATTAAGTTTAATATTGCAATTCAAATATGATTCAATTAGGGTTAGTATTAGAATTTAATTGGATTAGGGTTAGAATTGAGTTATGATTATGATTCACATTGGGTTAGGCTTAAATTATGGTCTAGCGTCTAGGATTTATGGTTTATGTATTAGTCAAATTGCTAGTTTTCTTATTATTATTTGGATTAATTCTAGTGATGCTTTACTATTTGTTTTAAAATTTAACAATAATGAATGAATATATAGTACATTCAAATATATTATAATTTTTAATAAAAATATTTACTATTCTATAATTAAAGAGTGATATAAACATATAATATTTAGATATTAATATAAATATAAGATATTTAGATATTTATTTTGTATATTTAAATTATTTTAAAAAATTTGTCTATTTTATGGTACGAATTTATGAATTTGTTCAAATAGATTTATTAGAATGTGATTTACATTTTGTCTTATTTTCATAAATTTTAAGAATCATTTAACAATCTTGAATAATTATCAAATAGCTATCTTTTTCTTTAATGTTTAGTTGTCAAGGATAATGTTTGGGGTTAGGGTTAGGGTTTAATTAGAATTAGTATGAGGATTAGGGTTTAGTTAGGATTATGGTTAGTATTACAATTAAATTATGATTCAATTATAGTTAGAGTTAGGGTTTATATTTTAGGGCTTTATTTGGCTTAATAATAGGATTACAGTTTACAAAAGTTTAAGTTTAGAATTAAATTTAGCTTTAGGTTATGGTTAGGGTTTAACTTCAACTTTGAATTTTGTTGGCGTTAGGGTTTAGTTAGGTTTAAGATTATAGATCATTTTTGCTTACTATTAGGGTTAGGGTTCAAATATGATTGGGGTTAGTATTTCCATTCAATTATGATTCAGTTCTATGTTTAGAGTTAGTGTTAGTATTCAATTAGATTAGGGATACATTTTACTTAATATTATAGTGCAAATAGGGTTAGGGTTTGTACAATTAAGGTTTATAGTTATGGTTCAATTTAGTTTGGTGTTAGGATTGGGGTTCAATTATGTTTATAGTATAAGGACAGAGCATAATTTTAAGGTTATGATTCTATAACTTATACCTTCATGTGTACCAACATAATTTACTACATCAATTCTTGATTGTTAGGATTGGGGTTCAATTATGTTTATAGTATAAGGATAGAGCATAATTTTAAGGTTATGATTCTATAACTTATACCTTCATGTGTACCAACATAATTTACTACATCAATTCTTGATTTAGGTTTATAACTCATAATATTGAGTTAAACATGTTTTCCTCCTACAATTGAAGATATGCCACATCAGTGGTTAAATTTTGCAACAAAAGATGAAAGAAGAAAAACAAAAAAGGGAATATAAAAGGGCATATCAAAGAAGAAAATGCGAACAAATAAATGATGCCAAAAGAGAAGAGAAACATGTAGAAACCATAACAAAGTAGACAGAAGAAGATATGCTAGAAGAAGAGTAGAGATAACAGTGGAAGAATTGAAAGTTCAAAATAGAGAAGTGGGGTTCATATAATTGGATGTAGAAAATTGAGATTATGAAGACCATTATTAGTCTCAAACACTAAATACAAATATTTTGATCTAATGTAAATATTCACGTGAATATTGAAAATTAGGAATCAACATCCACAAACTGTGTACCTCAATATATTCAACATGTAAGTGAGCCTCAAATAAATAAAGAAATGGAAAATAATGTGCAAAATTTACACAATCGAAATGGAATGCTTCAAAATGATTTAATAAATATATAGTTCATACTTTGTCATCGATTAGATAGTTTGGTTTGTCCTAAAATGTGCTATGTCTTTCAAGAACGTTACCTTGGCATAAAGTATGTTGCACATCCAAATGACCTATTTGCACCAGATGTTGAAAGGAAAGAGGAAATAATAGTTTTTCATCTTCAAATAATATGGATCCTAGATGATAGCTAGAAGAACTCTCTAACCTTACTCAAGTAGAAGAAATATTGATTGCACGTGTAAGTCCAATCTTACAAGTGGCACATGCAACATGTGGTCAATATAAGTACAAAGAACACACAATAAGTTTCCCATAAAATATTGAATGAATTTAAAAAATTCTCCCTTATCGGATTAAAGAGCTCCCAATAATTATAGCTCATAGAAAAGATTGACATGGCACAAGTTATAATTTTACAGTGAATAAAGACCATGTATATTTAAGGCACTAAAATACAAAATAGAATATGATAAGTTCTATTTTGATGTCATAATTGATGGTTTTGTATTATTTGTATCACCATAAAATGCTCATGTGTCTTATAAATATAGAGAACCTAGATGATTTGGTTGTTGACGCGTATAGGAAGCTTCTCACATAAACTATCATTGAAAGAGATATTGGAGCTCAAGAAAGTGTCACATGCTATTAGAGCTTCCATTGGTTGAAAGTAGTAAAATATTTATTAATCTTAATGTTTCATGAGAAGTATTCAAACATCTAATTGTATGTGGTGATAATAGCAATAAAGAACATACCAAATCATTCATAGTTGCATATAGAAAAAGACCATTGGAAATGGAAGCTATCACACTCATTGATGTTGCTAGGTCATGGATATATAATCATAGATGAAAAAGAGACAAAAAATGGGAACCTTGAGAAAAAGAGGCCATTGTCAGGGTGTTTCCAAGTATCCATTCCTTCATGTGCATAAAAAATGTTGATTTCTATTTGTTAGAATTTTTTCTTTACAAACCATTTCATGAGATAGATAAAGATATTGGTGAAAGTAGTGCCTCCATAAAATAAAATTAGGAGTCATTCAATTAAATAACCCCTAGCATATATAGAGAGATAACAATAACTAGAAAAATAAATGACAATATGACTAATTGAGAAACTGAAAATGGTGATTTTTTTTAAGGAAACACTATAAAGCATGAATCTGAAATCATATCTATATTACATCATGGTCAATTAATTCAATTTTTAGAAATAGATATGTTGGGAAGAAGAGATATTGATAGACGAACAACTTGGTCTAGAAAATATCAAGGTGAGGAATACACACCTCAAGTAATCAATTTCATCACCGTGATGCAAGATAATAGTTTCCTTAGACATCATGACATGCCACAAAATTTTAACTTTTCAAGACTAAGTGAGAAACAAGAAAAAGTTGTGAATATAAGTATGTCACACTATCGCATGAATGAAAATAGGGTACCATTGTGTATAATAATTCAAGGAATGGAAAGAACATGGAAGTCATATCTCATTGGTGTGATCAACAAAGGTCTTCAAAATGCAACATAACCCAGTAAACCTCTCTTACTACTTGCATCAATTGGATTTGCAACATTCAACTTAGGTGCATCCACAATTCATTTTAAGTTAAGAATTCCAATACAAGATTTTAATTAGCTAGAAGGAGAAAGAATCACAACTTTTCAAGAAGAAATTTCACACTTCAACTATATATTGATCGATGAAATGAGCTTCATTGGAGAGAAAATGATAGAGAACAAATATTGTCTACTTCATCAAGCTTTCCTAGAAAATGAAAATATAAAATTTGTAGGTACAAGCCCAATTGTAATCAATTATCATAAGTATTTCATATTATAATAAATTTAACTTATATGCCATAGTTTTTGTATCTTTTTACTATGTAGTATTGAACAATATGTTTATATTATGAACATGAATTTCTATGATTTTTGTTGGAGACCTTGGTTAGTTGCCTCCAATTAGAGACAAACTAGCATATGCAAGCAATAGAAGATTGAAGATATTGTGGAAAAAATACAAAACCATGGTTACCTTCGATAAAGTATTTAGACAAGATGGAGAAGAAAATCAACAAAAACTATTTTGTTGAATATTCACAAACCTAAGAGAAGAACAACCTACAATTGATGATTGGAAATTATTTTTGTGAAGAACAAGCACTAATATTACTCCAATAATCAATGAAGAGTTTGCCAAAAATTTCATTTGTTCCCCACAAATGATAATGTTGAAAATCATAATAAGAAAAAAATATTCTTTGAAAAAACTTATTGCACATAGTAAATTATAATAAAAGTCGTAACTATTAATTCAACTGAAGAAAGTTCTCATGATGAGCTTGATATAGAATGATTGATAAGTAAAAAATCAAGAGTAATGTTAACCTCTGATATGTGGATAGAAGGTCTTATAAATGATGTTTTAGGATATGTTCAAAATATTGTCTACAAACTTGGAAACATGCCACCAAAACCACCAACATACATGTAATGATTAAATTTGATAGTTCTTTTGGAATACCATTTGATTACCAAAACCCACAAATAATTCATATTAGTGCAAGACAAAGAGGTTCCACAGTCCAAATACCATTAAGATTGGCTTGGGCATTGACAATACACAAATCACAAGGTCTAACACTTGCAAAAGCCACTGTTGATATAGGGCCAATTGAAAAAACATGAATGATGAAATTTTTTGCTATACCTTGTGTAAAGTGTTTAGAAGGACTAAAAAAAAAACACCACTCTTCACATATGATTGCTATGAAAAGATGAAGAACAAAAAATAACTTGCACAACAGAAAGATGAAGAAAACACATTAAAAACTTTAGAAATAAGTTGATGTACAATATATTTCTATTATCAAATAGTATTTTGTGTCATCAATATTCATTTTTTCTACCTTTTTTGATAATATAATAAGATCCTTTTTCTTTGTACAATTCAATTTCTAAACAATCTTATTTGAAAAGAATGTTTACATTATAAATGATTATTTTCAATCTAGAAAACTAAAGATTAAATGTGATTTTTTGTTTCAAAGATATATTCAAATTAATTATCATAAATAACTCTTACAAATTATACCTAAATATAAATTCTATATCAATATATGTCATCCTATACCATATCAATCTAACTCTGCAATTAATACACAATTTTGTATTGTATTGGGTCTTCTGTAATTTCAAAATTAATTTTACACCTACATTAAAAAACTAACAACACGTCATAAAAAATATATCAATCACGTAGAAAAAATATCATTGAAAAATAATTAGGCAGATATATGTAAAACAATAGTGATTGCATTCGTAAAAAAAATATAGTTACTAACATATTTAATTCTAATAGCAATCTATAACAATCTGTTTATTTTTCCAAGATGGAAACATCTCATTTTCCAATGAAATTATGACATTCTACACTCACTTATTAACAATTATTAGTGTTCCTTGAGTTGATATAATTACACCTAAATTATATAAGGCACATTCAAATTGTATAGCTTATGGCATTATTTTTGTATATTCTATATTAAAAGAGTTAGTTTTATTTGTGTCCTTAGTATATACATACACTTTTGATAATTAAACATACCTACGATTTTAACTTTAATACTTGAAGAAACCTTTAAAACATTATAACAACTTTAATAGTTAAATAATTATTTAATTAAAAAAGATAGCTTAAATACATACATACAAGTTTAACACATAAAACCTTAATGCTTATATAAAAATTGATTACTTCAATACAACTTCAATACTTAATCAAATTAAAACAAACTTAAATTTTTTACTAAACCTAATTGAATCCTAACACTAAACCAAATAAAACCATAACATTAAACCAATTTTGACCCTAGCACTTTACCTAATTGAACACTAAAGGATAAGTGCACCAACTTGCTGGTCAGAAAAGTGGCCATATGAAAAAAAAACTCAAAATTTTACAAAACCCGTGTGGATTATTTGAAATTAAAAATATTTCAACTTGGAAAGACCGAGCCATGCCGAGCCTTAAAAAAAATTTAAAAAAACTTAAAGTTCTTCATAACCCGTGCGCGTTAGGAAGAGCTAAAATTTTTTCTTCATAACCTGTGCGGGTTATGAAGAACTATTTAATAAATTCTTCATAACCCCCACGGGTTATGAAGAATTTATTAAATAGTTCTTCATAACTCGCACAGGTTATGAAGAATTAAAACTTATGCAATCTTTTTGTTCCTCATAACCCATGTGGGTTCTATAGAGCTAAAACTTATGCAAGCTTTTAGTTCTACATAACCCACATGTGGGTTATGTAGAACTAGGAGAGAGAGAGAGAGAGAGAGAGAGAGAGAGAGAGAGAGAGATCTCAAAGATGATAATTACGACTAATGATAGACAGAGAGTGATGGGGGAAGGAAGACAAGAGAAAGAGATGAAATGAGGAGAGACATGCATGTATACAAATATATATACATATATCTATATAAATATATGCATATATAACTATAGATATAGATATAGATATATACATACATAAAAACATATTATATATATGTCAATACATATGTGTAGTAAATGCTAAGTTTACAAGCATATATTTTTATGTCTTCATAACCTATGTAGGTTTTGTAAAACTCAAAATGATGGTTTTAGCTCTACATAACTCGCACAGGTTATGTATGTAATACCCCAAAAATGGGCTATAGGTTCATTAACCTCCTACATCAATAAATCGATCAAAATTGACACAAAAGTCCTAACCAAAGGCACATTTGCACATTAGCTCATCGAAACCCTAATTGATTTTATCCTAAGTCTGCATCAGGGAATATTTTTTGAATATTCCTAATTTATCATAATTATCCTGATTAAATATTATTTGGTGATAAATCATATTTATCCTAAAATTTGATTAATTGAACATTTTGAATATTTAATTAATTAAGTTTAATTCTGCTACTTAATCATTTAATTAGATTTAATTCCATTTATTCCTAATTTATATTATTTAATTTTGACAATAAATAAAAAATCCTACAAATAATCTGTTGAATTCTTATTTAATTGATTAAATCCAATTGTCAATATTTAATGATATCATTCTTGAATAAAAGCTTGATTTAATAATTGATTAACACATAAATCAATTGTTTTAATTCAAAATAGTTAAGTTGAGAATAAATCACTTTATTTTTAAATTAATTCATATTAAATCATGCACAATCAGAAAATCAGTCAACTTCAAATCAATTATCAATTTCAATTTGTTAACTTTCTAAACTCAACATGTGATTGTGAGTTGAAAAAGTGAACTAAACTCTAGTTTGAGTCAAAAAGTGCTTTTGCATGATTTTATGAGTTGATCTATTTTTTATTTCTTGTTAACTCAAAAATCAACCTGAGTTTATCAAGACTGATTTATGGCTTTTCTCAATGCATCCTCAAGCTTTGGATTTCTATATAATCAAGGCTCAGCTCTTCACAAATGACTCTCGATCCCTCAAATTTATAGACTTACTCTGGCGAATTTGCATCTGAAGAATCAAGCTCTTGCGATAGGCGATTGTGAGATTTTTGTTGTTTTGATCATTCATAGCATATCATTGTTAGATCAATTTGCATATCATTTCAATCCATATTAGACTAGTTTCATATCAGTTTTTTTTATCTTATTGCATACAAAATCCAAAAAAATAGATTAATCTTGTTGGTGTAATTAAATATTACTAATTACACTTTACTTAAGTTTACTTAGGATAATGCATTTGCATATTAGTTGTCATTGTGACACCTAGGAGTTTGCATTTTATTTTAGCACATGGTTAGGAGAATTTTCACTTTAGGTGTGATAGTTGTCATCACATACCTCTTTGTGTGTGAGATCCACCTTTAGTGCTCTTATCACATTATCATCCTCTCATTGTTGCACATGTTGCACATACTTTGATGTACAATGGAGGATGATCCACCTTTGGTGGACATGTGATTCCACCTTGTGTGGGTAATATCTTATCATCTCCTTATCATGTAGTCTTATTACATTGCCTATTTATTTAGGCACTCCTACTTTGTATTCAATCATTCAATCTATCTGTTTTATTATTTGATCATTGGATCATATCATATTTTGCCTATCTCTCTTGTGCCATCTCTTGAACTTCTAGATCTTGGCGTTTATTCTTTGCCTTAGGCAAATTCTTACATGGTATCAGAGCCATAGGAGTTTCATTGCATAGCCTATTTTGAGAGATTTTTATTGCAGGTCAAAGTTGGAGCTTGCTGGTGCAAATCAGAGGTTGGCATCACATTGAGACAATCCAAAAACCCCTAAATCGAGTTTTGTTTCATCCAAATCAGACATCTGAAGCCAAATCTAGAGCCATTTGAATTTTCAAGGTTCGGCGATGGCGATTTAGAAAAAATAATTTCAAAGGTGATTTTCAAACAACAATATCTCAGTCATCTAGACTCCTTTTTTCGAGCAATTTTTTTGTTGTTTTAGGGTAGAATTTCACGATCTACACAATGGTGCAAGTGATTTTTGATCTTTGTTTCTGGTATTTTCTAAAAATCACAAATCCTGATTTTTACAACTTTAGAGGCTTTGTTTGGGCTCATATGGACACATTTTCAGGTGCTATTTTTTTTGAAAGTTCATGATTTTTTGTCTACTTTCCAGATCTGGTATTAGTTTGGAAAAATTCTAAGTGGACATAGTACTTTCAAAATTTGGTCTATTTTGGCCTATTTTTGGCACTTGTAATTTGTTGGATCTTTGAGTGGTCTTGTGTCTTAATTGTATGAGTCTACCATAGCTTCATATTTTCTGTTGTAATCATTAAAATCAGAAGTCCACTTTGGTTCATTTTGGCAAGTGGCAATTGTACACACACTATATATAAAGTGCCAAAATCATCTTTTTTTTTGGGGGGGGGTCTTTAGCTCATTGCATTTTGGGGGGTGCATTTTTTTTTGATCTCATTGTTTCATGTGAGAAGTACATCATGGATGGTTTAATTAAGTTGACAAGAGGAAATTATAAGCAATGGAGTGAATTGGTTCTTGCTCATCTTAGTGAGCATAACCTATTGCCCTATTTGTATGAGGATAGACCTAAAAATCCTTCTTTTAATTGGGACTCTTCCTCAAAAGTTATTAAGGTTATCTATTAGAATATGGATATGGATGTTATGGATTCTCTTGTTGAATATGAAGATGAGACATAAAATATTCCTAATCTTTGGACTATTCTTTGGGAAATGTATGGAGATCCACATATTTCTCCACTTCCAAAAGGTCTAGAACCTCTAGTTGTAGCTCCTTCTCCTCCTATTGATATCACATCTAGTGTTTCTCCTGATGATGCTTTCATTCACATAGCCATGGGTTCAGGTGATTCAGTGCAGCAGAATATTCATTGTCGTCCAGACTTGGTTCCATGGGATGACTACTTGACAAACATTGCAGGTTTGTTTGTGGAGTTGTACATTTCAGATTTGGGAGACTTCGTTGATGATATTCATCTTCTCTTTGTCGAAGATGATCCTTCTTTAGTTTTTTTGAGGGAGTATGTTGACCCTCATCTTCATTCTCCACTTGATCCTTCTTTTGAGATTAACATGATTGTGGATCCTTTGATACAAAATTTGGAGGAGGTCTCTTTAACTTTAGAGAAGACATTTGAGTCTTTGGAGATTGGTTTTCATGAGTCTCAAACTTCACTTGAGATGTCACATGGTTAAGGTTGATCATACTCATGCGTTGGAGATTCCTATTCAGTTTCCTAAGACATCATACATTTTGAGGATTCTTCCTTTAGATTGGGGAGGATTCATTGATACACCTATGGACTTGTTTCTTCCTAATGGGAGGAACATTATTCAATTTTATTGGTGCAGTTTCTACATTGATCCAAGTGCATCTATCATGGGTGTACATTCTAAATTGAGGGGGGGATTTCTTGCTTCTCTTCCTACTTCATTTGAGGAGACATCTTTGTCTTTGGAGTTTTATCCAAATTCTTACGTGGATCAGTTATCATTGGTTCCTTGTTTGTCACCTTCTTCTATTGGGATTTCTCTTGATTGGTTCGTGGCATCTTCAACAGCCAAGGACATGGTGACACTTGGGCATACTTCAAAGACATCATACTTCATTTGGATTCCCCTTCCTACTTCCTATCCACAATGGGAAGCCTTCTTACATCTATACTTGGTGTATCTTCTTCCTAAGAGGAGAAATGTTGTTTGTAGGCATTGGACTATGTTTTGTCTTCAAGAACTTACCATCCTTGGAGGAGATTACTCATTATGGGGGGGATATCTTGTCTCCTTGTTTCCTTCCTTTGGGGGGATTTTTTATTGTATATGCATGATGTATGTCATAATTGGGGGGTCTTGATTACTCCATTCATGCATGCATCTTGTATTCATCTCTCTTTTTGGGGGAGGGTTTTTCCCATGAGGTTTTCCCTCTTTCTCCACTTTATGAGAGATTGCATTATCTATTGCTATTGCAGTTTGTACATGGGTACCTAACATGGCCTAGTAGCTGAGACCCATCTTGCATTGTGAGATTAAGTGCATTCCCCTAAGTTGCACTTAAGCGGGGGTGTTGGTGTAATTAAATATTACTAATTACACTTTACTTAAGTTTACTTAGGATAATGCATTTGCATATTAGTTGTCATTGTGACACCTAGGAGTTTGCATTTTATTTTAGCACATGGTTAGGAGAATTTCTACTTTAGGTGTGATAGTTGTCATCACATACCTCTTTGTGTGTGAGATCCACCTTTAGTGCTATTATCACATTATCATCCTCTCATTGTTTCACATGTTGCACATACTTTGATGTACAATGGAGGATGATCCACTTTTGGTGGACATGTGATTCCACCTTGTGTGGGTAATATCCTATCATCTCCTTATCATGTAGTCTTATTACATTTCCTATATATTTAGGCACTCCTATTTTGTATTCAATCATTCAATCTATCTATTTTATTATTTGATCATTGGATCATATCATAGTTTTCCTATCTCTCTTGTGCTATCTCTTGAACTTCTAGATCTTGATGTTTATTCTTTGCCTTAGGCAAATTCTTACAAATCTGCATTCATATTTCATTGCTTTCAATCATTTAAATCCTTTATTTAGGTGTTGCATTGTCACTAATCTCAGTCTGAATCTGAGAATACCATACTCACACCTACTAGAAGGCAATAAATGACCTGGTTAGCTATATTATTCTTATTTGCAAATTTCTTGATTTGCTAACCTCTAATGTTTTACTAAAGTGTTGTGTCTGCAGCTAGGCACAATTTTCACAAACACATTTTTGGCGCCCACCGTGGGGCCCTGAAACAAGTTTCCAATATTTTCAATCAATTTTATAGCATTTTCTCTCAAAACTATGATTTTTATTTTCTATCCGTACAATTTTTGTACTACATTTGACAGAGTATCGTACCAGGACCCACTGGCTATCATACAATAGTTGGCAATTTTGATAATTGTGCAAGTTGTTTAGGATTATCATTTGAGGATTACTTTATCATGTGTGTACTGACCCGCTATCGTTTCATGCCTAGATTGTCATACGTGAGGTAACACATTGTTGTATGAGTTTTCATACCAGAAATTCAATTGTCATATTAGATTTCTAGGCAGTCTTTCAAATTTTGATTTCAGATTTGGACTGACAGCTAACCCTAACAATTGATATCTATTGTTTCTAATTGATACTTATTGTTTTTTCTCATGGGAAAATGCAACAAAATTGAAAATCAGGTAAAATCTACTAAGTGCGTTGCATGGGAACTAAGGTATTCTGCTACATCTGATAATATTTTAATTTGGGACATAAAACAAACATCTCACAGGT
Source organism: Chamaecyparis obtusa (assembly GCA_027943335.1). NCBI lineage: Eukaryota > Viridiplantae > Streptophyta > Pinopsida > Cupressales > Cupressaceae > Chamaecyparis > Chamaecyparis obtusa. The sequence goes on from BSBK01006092.1 coordinate 166,414, forward strand.
CTAGCTTGAGTGACTTTCTTTCTTTCATAAAACACACTTCAATTTTGGGCTCTAAAAAAAACATAGATTTGCTTTTTGCATATCTGTTACACATAGTAATTAGGCCCTATGAACACTATTTGTGGAGTTCTTGAGGGAGTGGGCTTCATTCACTTGTTTTGCATGTGAAACTCTTCTCAAAGATAGATGCCCTTGTAGGTAGGGAGGATACTATTATTATCTCATGGTTTTACTGGGTTTAGTCCTCAACTTTGATCGGTACATTCTCTCTTGGTCCCACTTAGAGAGCTCGATAGACATCGTTGTTGAAATCATGAACCTTGGTGAGGTAGTTTCAGTCTTAGCATATCAATTAATTTGTTTGCTATGTTTTGGTGAAGTGAAGAGGCTAGAGGATTATGCTCTACTCCCTTTTTGGGTAGTATCAGAAACTCAGATCCTTGAATCTAAACTAAGTCCCCATGTGGTCCTTTTGTGCATCTCCTTTTATGGAGGGTTAACTATAGTGGACATTCCCTTTATTGGGTCAACCACGTGGATGGAACCTCAAGCGGTAATAGCCATTTTTGTCATGGTAGCAACAGTCACTATATAAATGTCCTTGTGGAAGAAATCTCCATAGGTGTAGTCTCTTGTTGGGTTGTCAGATCTCCTCAGGAGCTCCCAATTGATTAAATTCTCAGACTATGTCAAAACTCCGGTGCGCCTGGATTGGATTTCACCCTCTTGAGATTACAAAAGTTGCAGAGTTAGACCATTACTAAAAACACTAGTGCAGCCAAATTTTTATTTTCTAGGACTATGTGTGTGATTGCAAAAATTTTTGAGAACATACACAAATAGCACTCTTAGGGATTAGAACAATAAGCCACTTTCTTGTTCATGTGCAAGGTTGCTTTTTCCCTTGCTCATTGTTTGAAGATGGTTTCTTGCTCCCTTGATTGCCTTAAGAAATCCTTTGAGAAGGTTTTCATGAACAGACACATGCATCCACCCACTACGCCCACAATAAAAGTACCCACAATGGTTACCAAAGAGTCAGAGACCATCAAGGTACATTCTATAGGTCCTCAAGTTTTAGCACCTGCAGTAGAAGTACAATCAGAGGTAGACAAGTCTGCGCCCATGTTAGAATCACTCAAGGACAATACCATTATCATTAATAATGTTGAGATAGCCATGGTGGCCACTGACACATAATTGGACAAGTTTGAGGAAGCATTTATCAGCACTCAAGAAGCTGAAATTCTTTGTGGAAGTAATTCTCCTAACCCACAAGAAGTGCTCATTGAAGACATATCTGATGAGAAAGATGAAGAAAAGAAAGAAGAAGAAGAGGAAAAACAAAGTGAACATAAGGATGAAACATCAGATAAACTGGTCAAGGTGAAAAATGAAGTGATGGATGTTAGGAATGGGAACACTGAGAGGGCGGGGCGGGGGGGGGGGGGGGGGGGGGGGGGGGGTTTGAATCAGTGTTCACTGTATTTTAACTTTTCACTTTAATATATATGCTAAACTTAAATGCTTAAGTACTAAATTAAACATTCACATAAAAATGAAACATGAAATCAACACATGACACCAATATGATTATGGAAAAACCCAAATTGGTAAAAACCCCGGTGGGAATTGACACCCACTAATATTCTATACTAGTGTTTTGTGATCCTTGTTAGAAGATCCTTTACCCTGTTACGAGTAGCCTTACAATTCTTTAAGTACAGCAGACCTTGTCAAGGGTCAGACACTGTTAGGAGTCTTTTACAATGATCCCTATTAGGGGAGTGGACTCACTATCCTAGAGCTCACTGCTTAAGTGGTGAAGGCTACAACCTTCTGATATCAGATTACACACTATATCTGTCGGGTGAACTGTCACTGTGACACTGTTTGTCAGATCAGTTCCTTTGATGTGCTGATGCTTTGACCTCTTACAAAATATTTAATAAATCTCATAGTGTCTTCACACACTTCTACTCTTCTTCACATAACTAAATGTTCAACTTCCATCCTGAATACAATGGGCGCATCTTATATTTATATGCTCATACAAAATAAACAACTAGGTCAGCCTTAGACCTATTACAAATAATGCTTCCAAATGAATTGGCTTAAGTGTGCTTACAAACAAACAAGTATACATGTTGGAAACCTAAATATAATAGGTGCATAGCCTCTACAACATTACATTATGACCGCAAACCAAAATGCTAACTGTCAGCTCCATGCTTTGTTCTTCATTGGCACACACTGGCTGTGCAACTTCAACTGACTGTAACTTTCACATCTTTTCATATTTGATTATGCGCTCATAGAATAAGCAAGACTATAGTATAACTAACTTAACTTCCAGGGTGCATACCATAATTCTTCTGTACACATGTGCGCTGATGCTCTGAGCTGCAAGAACTCTGTACACTGTCTAGTTTTCAACACTTAACTGAATTCTGATCTTTACTTCAAGTGCGCTGACTCCAAACTGCTATAATGACTTTGTTGCCATAATGACAACACTATATCTAGTCATATACAACAGTATGGTCAACTTTCCAACAATCTCCCCCTTTGTCATTGATGGCAACAAAGGAATATGGCCAAGTTGCTAACTGTCCTTACTTACAAAAAACTTTTGTCTTTTATACATATCGTATACATAATCTTATGTCTCCCTATACATAATGTACTCCATTTTCTATACACAACTCCCCCTTTGACATAAATGACAAAGGTGTATCAAAAAATTATATTTACATACACTTACTGAGGAAAAAATCTGGATATGTTGTCTTTAGGTTCTAAATCTCCTTCTTTCAAAAAGTTATCAAAGAGTTAACTATCTGGAGATGGGTGCATAGGGCATATTGTAGCTTCTCCATCTTCTCCAAGTCACTGCTAGGACCATGATCATAAGTTACCATGGTGACATCAATCTCCTTGATGTTCTGATTTAGGATGTCTAATGACGGCGCAATAGCATTCCTCAACTGAGTCTGTTTGGACCTTATTTTTATTATCTCTTTCTCTTCCTTCTCAATTTTGTCTATCTGTCCTTGGTAGACATTATTACACGTGCTCACATCTATGGATTTTTCTTTCACTGAACTCTTTACTTGCTCAATCATAGCTCCTGCATCTTTTATTTTCTTGAAGTGAGCATCGATAAGCTTATTTGGGTTCATGCATCCTGCAATGTTTCTTCTTCCTTCATCTACAATTTCTTTCAAGGATGCTTGACCAGTATTAAGTGAATTAAGGTCAAGTGCATAGTTACTGACCAACTCATTTAGTCTCTTCTCTAGGTACTTCTTTTCTGCAACCTTGGATGCAGATTCTTCAAGGCTAGAAAAATTGCTTTTGAATTGTGAGATGACTATACTCACATCATCAACTGAGTGTAACTTTAGCACTTTCTTATCCTCTGGTAGAAACTGTTCAAAATGTTTATTGATTCCACTAGGAGGGGATTCCTCATCACTTATTTCTCCTTTTCCTTTTCCATAGCTAAGACGATGAACTTAATCAGGTCTTCTTCTTTCCATGAGTCCAAACTGCTTGTGTTAGGTGTCAAACTTGACAACAATGCTAAGGAGGGAGTGATGGGAGTGCTATCCATCACTTCTTGTTTTACCTTGACCAGTTCAATAGAAGTTTCATCTTTATGTTCACTTTCTTTTTCCTCTTCTTCTTCTTCTTCTTTATTTTCTTCTTCTTTCTCATCAGAAATATCTTTAATGAGAACTTCTTCTTGATGAGTGGGAGGTGAGTTGCTACATAAGATTTCAGCTTCTTTAGTCCTGACAAATGCTTCCTCAAACTTGTCCAAATCCTTATCGGTAGCTGCCATGGCTATCTCCACATTATCAATGATGATAGTGTTGTCTTTGTGTGATTCTGCAGACTTGTCTGCCTCAGTTTGAGTTTTTGCTATGGGTATCGAGTCCTAAGGACCTATCACTGGTACATTAGTGGGCTCTACCACTTTATCTTCCTTATTGGTTACTTGTATTGTAGGTGCAGTGGGAGGATACATGTGTCTATCCATAAACACCTTCTCAAATGCCTTCTTTGTCTCTTTGGCGACCAAATCATAATTATTGTCCATGATATAAAGTGTCCTTAGTTTGGTTCTCAAATGTGGCTTCACCAAGTTTAGAAACATAGATTTCTCTTCTAGAGAACAGACTGGTAGACTTTCATCTAAGATATTTTCTCTGATCCTTAGATCCTCTTCATTTGCTTGTCTCTTTTGGAATTCTAAAATATCCCATACTTTATCTAGAATCAAATTATTTAACTCCAAAATTGTCTTTTTGAACTTGATCATATGTTTGATAATCATACCATGTATTTTTGATTTGTCAATCTCACTATATGATTCAGAAAACTTCCCTACTTGATCAATTCTTCCCTCATCAATAATTCTTGTGCTCAAAACTTTGAGACTTGGTCTGAATCCTATCTTAGGAGGTTCTTGAATGTTTCTCTTGCTCCTTGTAGCTTGTGAAGATGGATGACTGGTGATGGATTCTTTCTTCCTCTTTTCTATTGGCTTATACTCTGGAGGAGCAATAGGATCATTGGTTTCTTTGGGCGCAGAAGGAGTGTCATCTTCTTTACCCTTCTTACTATCATCTTTTTCAATTTTAATCTTCTTCACCTTAGGATCTTCAGGCTCAACTTCTATTGGGGATGCACTCTTAATTTCCAAGGCTATCTTTTCTTCCCTTGCCTTGTCAATGTTTGCTTGAGACACACCATGTATTCTCAAGATCTCTAATGTGACTTTAGAAACCTTTCTTTTTGTTGCTGTGCTATTTAACTTTGCATCTACTTCTCTTGTATTCTCCTTATAAGTTCCCCACCTAGGTTCATTAGGATCTTTAGGGGCTGACAGCAGTACCTACGCATATGCTTCAAGGACTTGTTCCTCTACCTCATAGCCAAGTGGATGAATCCACTTAGTTCTTGGTTCAACAACTTCCATGCAAGTAGTATCAGTTTCAACCATAAAACATATTATATCCTTATACTTTTCTACAATGCTCTCTAGAATCTTGTACCTCATCTGCATCTTTTCCCTAAAGGTCTTTAATTCCAAGGTTATATAGTCTCTCAATGTGCTCTCAGTGCATGCCTTGTTAGATATCTATGGCATGGTTGGAATGGACTTGTCCAAGTACAAATCTGATACTTTCACAACTATATAAAGGTACATATAGATGATTAAGGACCCAAAACTGAATATCTTTGTCTTGTCATGTTTGATGGCCTTGATGTTATCAATCAATTGAGCGTGCAAGATCTCACACAAGTTGAACTCTCCATCTTCCTTCACAAGTCTGATGGCTGCTAGAATAGTGCCCGCAGACACACTATTCACCCTGCTAGTGTGATTAAATTTGTATCCTAGTATCATAGACATCAAGTTGATGTCTTCTTGCTCTATAGGCTCAATTGTCATGCCACACCTATCACTTTTGGACTTACATGCTTTCTCAACCATCTTCTTGACATCCTTGCCCACAAGGAGGATGACACCTCTCCTAGAGAGACCTATCATCTCATGTATCAAGTCACTGGTGATTCTTACCAGCACATCACTAATCCAAAACAAATCATCATGAATTCTTCTCAATAAGATATTTATCCATTCTATCTCATAGAATTCATATGCCATGGCATACTCAACAATAGGGTGATCATTCCATTTGACATACTCATCTATGAATATTTTTTCTGGTTTCAACATGGTATCCATGTGCACCCTTAACCTATCCAACCCAACTAGTTCTTTCTTACAGTAAATGTAAGCCCTTATGTCTTCCACATGCATGACACCCATAGGCGTGCAAGAGAATGCTCCCTCTAAATCATCTAGGGTTGATTTAAATGGATGTTTCTTAAATATGTATCTCTTCTTCTCAGTAACATCAAAAACTATGGGAGTGGCCATGACTTACTTGTTAATTGCTTTCCAACTAAGCTTCAAAGATAATCTGAAGACTTTCGGATCGGCGCAATGAACTAGGGTTTCAACAACTGACTGAATGCACTACAAATCTTAGATAGATCAATCTCCAGGTCTTCACAATAACTTCCAAGGCTCTTTCTACTCTTCAATCACTCTGAATTCAAATGCAATGAGTAATGAAACAGCTTTTTGTGTACTTAAAGTGAAAATTTTTCCATTAATGCTATTTGCATAAACCAGGCTGTCACTTCAAAATTTCAAACTTGAGTTCTACTTATAATCAGCATGTGCGCTCTTGCACAAAGGTTCCCATGCACTCCAAAAGATTAAGTCCAAAGGCGCATACTCTGAGAATGTGTATACCATCCACGCAGGGGTCTAGAGCTAAATTAGCTCCCCCTATGACCCTGAGGGCCATTCATGCAGATGTAGAGGGTGTGTCCATTGTGTATGCATCCAATACATACTCATCAACTTTTTCCTTCTTTCCTTCTATCCAAATCATGCTCACATCCTCTGAGGCTTTGACAAACTTGACTTCTCCTTCAGGATCCAATACTGGTTCTTCGGCCTTTTTAGGGCTTTCCTGACCTTGCATCCTTGACCTACAAAACTTAAAGATATGTCCAGCCTTGTTACAAGAGTGACAAATGACTGGGGGTCTCATATTCCTCAGTGCATTAACATGAGTCACCATTTTGCATTGTTTCACTGGGTGGCCATTATAATTACATATCTGACATGTAACATTCTGAGAACTTCTTGCATTGGTCTGATTCTAACTTCTTTGATCATGTTGAATCATGTTCTTCTTACTAGTTTTGCAATTCATAGCTCTATGACCAAATCTATTGCATGAATAATAGTAACCATTAAAAGGTCTTACCTCTGTATAGTTCCTTGCAATGTGACCATGCTTGTTACATGCAAAATAGGTGTGCTCATTCTTAGGAGGTCCACCATTGTCTTTGGTTTGATCTTTAGTCTTCTCAGTATTAGTAGATTCTTTTTGTGTATCCTTTCTTGCTATTGCATATTGTCAATCTGGTTTTGTGCTTCATTGTATCCAATACAACTAATGTCTCCTTTGGCTCTTCTTGCATACAACTAAGATTCTATCAAATAAGAACTGGTGTGCAATTTTTCAATATGATCTTTTGCTTCTTTCAATTCAGATTCCAAGCTTTCTTTGTTAGTCCTTAGCTCCAAGATTTCCAAGTTAGCTTCTCTTAATTTTTCATTGAGTTGAAGATTCTCCTTGACTTGTTCATTATAGACATCCTGATTGTTCATCAGTTTGTCATCAAATTCTTCAAGCTGATTTAATAAGGATGCATTTTCTTCATTCAACTTCTTGATTTTTTCTTCAAGATCATTGTTAGAGCGTCCTTTCAAATCCTTTCTTAGTCTTTTGATAACTAATTGAGCATCACTAATTTTTTCTTTGAGTTCTTCAATTTCTCTTTCTGAATTGTCTAGGTCTTCAAGAGCGGCTTCAAGATTTTTCTTTAGATGTTTCATTTCTGCTTTGTCCATGATCTCCTCAAGTGGTTAAACTTCTTTGCTAAGGACCAGAGCTTTGATACCAATTTTTAGGAATGGGAACACTGAGAGGGGGGGTGAATCAGTGTTCACTATATTTTAACTTTTCACTTTAATCTATATGTTGAACTTAAATGCTTAAGTACTAAATTAAACATTCACATAAACATGAAACATGAAATCAACACATGACACCAATATGATTACGAGGAAACCCAAATAGGTAAAAACCCCGGTGGGAATTGACACCCACTAATATTCTGTACTAGTGTTTTTTGATCCTTGTTAGTGTATGCACCCAAAAATGGTCGCTAAGACTTTGGGCCCCATTTATTTGATTTATCAATCCTGAATCAGTTTTATCAATAATCAATATTTTCAACATTATCAATTTCTTGATCAAATCTTAGTTTTGATCATATATTGGATTTTTATCCTTGGATTAACCATTTTATCCTAAAGTCTTTATTTACTTAAAAGAAATATTTCCTCTCCTTTTATTAAATAAAAATCTCCACCTTTTCTTCTTATCCTAAGTTGCACAAATAAAACACTATTCTTTTTTTATAAAAAAAGGAAAAAACACTTTTTGTCTCATATGGACATAAAGTCAACTCTTATTGGAGGATACTTGTGCACATGGATTTCTCCTCTTTCAAGCTCCACCGTTGATTGAGACTTTTGCCTCTTAATCTCCATGGTCCATTCTTTTTCATTTCTTATAAAAGGAGAGCTCTCTCCTTCATTTGGATATCCATCTCTTTCATGCTATTGTTATGCTGCAAGTTTTCTAGGTGCATTTGGAGCTTTTGGAGATCATTGCTACATCAAGATTTTCTTGGATTTCCTCATTGCTTCATAGTTTAGACTTCATTTCTTGCATTATCATAGCATCCATTGCTTAGTTTCTTTTATGCAATAGATAACTTCACATAGCTTAATTAGGAAGGTTGTAATCCTTTGTATTCCCTTTCAATAACTTAATTTGTACTCTCATTTCCATAGAATAGTTTGCATTCTCATTTAGATTTGCATTGCATTGCATACTTTGATTTCATTGAAGATATGGGCACTCTTGCCCTTGTCTTCATTGTGAATCTCTCATTGTATGGTTGACTAGCAAGGTCACAAGTTTGTAGCTCTAGCTGAGAGCAAATTTATCATAGTCCCTTGCAACTCCATGCATAGAGAGCTATGAGCCACTTTGTGAGGCCTCATTGTTGAGCAACCTTGCATTAATGGTTCATAGAAGTGTGGTCACATTTTCACCATACATTTTTGGTGCCCACCGTCGGACAAGGTAGATAGGCTTTGTCTTTTAGATTTATTGCATTTTCATGATTTTTCGGATTAATTTGTAGAAATTCTACATTCTCTGGTTTTCTGTCTCAGAGTATCGCGCGACACTTCTCAGGTATATTGCACGATATACCTTATAATACTAGTGCGACACTTCGCGTCACAGAAGAATCACATGCACATATTGAGATTTATCGCCTGGTGTGGTGCGAAGTATCGCCCACCTATTGTGTAGTATATCACCCAGACTGAGGTATATCGCCCGGCTATAGGAAACTGTCTCATGCGATATTGGTGAAGTCTGAGATATATCGCCTGGACCTGACAAAGAGCTATTTTTGAGCTATTTTTTTCTATGTTGCAAGTTTCGGGTTCTCTGCTAACTTTTTGAAATTTTTTGTGAATGGTATCGAAAATTGAAGTGTGATATATCGTTGGAAAGGTCTTTCCGAGCCTAATCCAACCATGATGGTTTCATTTTCAGATTTTGTCATTTGATCAGTTATTTTTGTAGATTATCAAATTTTTCATGTGCTAACCATTGTTAGATTTTGGATTTTCCTAACCCTTGTTGGTCTAACAAGTTGTTTTGTAGGTGCTCTTGCTTTCATGGAAAATGCTTAAAATTGCTTGAAGTACTTTGCTCCATCTCTACAACATTTGGATTTTGGGATTAAAATTGAACCTCTTATGTGTTTGGCTTGAGTGTTTACATGCTTTCATAGAACACATTTCAATTGATGCTCTTAATGGGAAATGAAAGAACATAGATTTGTTTTTACAAGTTTGTGTAAGTGAATGCTTGTGTTTAAACCTTAAGTAATTCTTGGTTCCAATATCAAATATCTCATTGAGTGATTAAGGGCATGAATTCATTCCTTGTTTGCATAGGGGGTTAAATGTTCCACTTTTTGGACTCACCCTATGTTTTCTTGGAAAGTTAAATATTCCATTGATTCCCTTTTTCATTTGTGGGTAGTATTGATAAGCAACTTTAGATTACTTTTGATTGAGCTTGTTAGCTAAATTGGGTGTTGGACTCGCTTATTTCTAATCGCCTCTCATTATTTTCCCTTTGGGTTCAAGGTCAGCATTCATACATGGGGGAGGGGTCTACTTGAAAAGAGTGTTAAGTGTTCCACAAAGTTCTCCCTTTTATGATTTCTTGATCTCATTAGTTTTCTAAGGTGTGGACTCACTTTGAGTTTGTGTGAGGATTTAAGTGTTCCACTTTTCGACTCACTTTGAGTTTGTGTGAAGAGTTAAATGTTCTACTTTTGGACTCACTTTGAGTTTGTGTGAGGAGTTAAATGTCCCACTTTTGGACTCACTTTGATTTTGTGTGAGGAGTTAAATGTTCCACCTTGTGGACTCACTTCACATTCACTTGAAGAGTTAAATGTTCCACTTTTGGACTTGCTTCACATTCACTTGAAGAGTTAAATGTTCCACTTTTGGACTCACTTCACATTTACTTGAAGAGTTAAGTGTTCCACCTTTAGTGCTTTAAATACTTTTGATAGTGAATTACTTAATTTTATTTTTAGAAGGCCTGCTTGGGGACACACCACCCCAAGGGACAACCTTAACTCTCATGTTCCGATGGAGTATAAATAGCGGGTGGTGAATCGAAAGACACCTCTCTTGGGAATTGAGTTTGATATCACTCTTGGCTAAGCCTCAAAGAAATTTATACCTTTGAGAAGTGAAGGAGGAGATTTGGGTTACCGTCTCCCCCTGGCTGTGTGATTTTATATTCTTCTCATCTATGAATTTGGGCTTCATGTACCTTGCGTATATCAAGGACTCCTTTTAGAAAGCCACGTATATCCTTATATACAACTTGTTAAGGTGTTGTTGTGTTCTATGTGCCTGTTAAAACATTTTCAAGAACATACACAAGTAGAATCTTTAAGGAGTAGCATACTAAGTCACTATCTTTGTTCATGCGCAAGGTTGCTTTGTCCCTTGTCCATTGCTTGAAGATTATTTTCTTGAACTCCCTGGTTGATGTTCTATGTGCTTAATCATCATTGCGAAATCTTTTGAAAAATCTAATTGTAATACTGAAACTGAGTTCCGTCCTGCTGTAGTGAGTTCTCCTTAGAAGCTTGGTCTTCCTTGGTCAATCCAGATCTCAAATCCTAGGTGTTGTCATGTTGCTCAAAATCTCAATTGCACAAGATGACTCTTAGTCTTCTTTCTTCTCCATTTCCCATGTTCTTCTGAAGTCTTTATTCCCATGGGAAATTCTTCTTCTTCTTGATTCTTTTCCTCTTACTATCTAGTCTACCTTCTTCTATTCATCTATTCAGTTCTTCCATGATTGATTCCTCCTCTTCTAGAACCATGAATTTCAACTATCTTGTTAAGGAATCTCTCTTGAGAATAGATGATCTTGAACTCATTGCTCAATTTGAAGAGTATCTTTATTCCTCCAATAGTCCTTCCAAATATCTCATGGGTGATAAACTTATGGAAAAAATAAAAGAAAAGATGATTAAATCAGATTCCTTTGCTAGGATCATAGACATGATCATATCACAACCTCCTTCTTCTAAACATTCTTCATCATCTAAGTTTTCTCATTCTTCCTCATCTTCCAAATCTTACCATGATTCTTCTAAACATTATTCGCATTCTTCATTATCCAAGTCTTCTTCTTCCACTAAGTCTTCAATTTCCTCTTCTTCACGATCTTGTTCTTCTTCTACTTCTCCCAAGAGTCTTACTTCTCTTCAGAAGACATACCATAAAGAGAAACGTGATAGTTCTTGTGATGTCTCTTCCAAAAAGAGTGACACACCTACCTTTGATGACTATGATGACTATGATGATGGACAATGTAGTGATGCCCATGAAACTTCTATTCCTAAGCATCATCCTCGTGGTACACTTGTGATTTCTAAGGGGGAGTCGTATTGGGTAGACTGTGATGGTGATCCATATGACTCTAAATTTGAAGAATTCTTTGATGATTTTTGCGAACAATACAATATTCCTACTAAGGAAGTGAAAATCTACCGTGCTAATTTCAAATGTCAAAAGAATCTCTCCTCTAAAATTTCTCATGCTGAAAATAAAGGTTGCGCTCTCAAGCAAGATCATATTAATGTTGAACCTTTGTCTTGTGATGGTTCCCTTCCATCCTCTACTTCCTCCAATACCCACACATTTCCTAAAGCTTCTGAGTCTTCCAAATCTTTCATAAATCTTTCATCCAACAAAGATCCTAAGGCTTTCCATGAGGTTCCCTATAGTTATTCTTAAGGGCTACCTCTTAAAGAAACTCAAGCTAACCTTCACTTGGCTGCAAATACTTTTAATAATGCTAAACCTAAAGAGCCTAAGCCTTTAAATGCTATAATGCCTATTTCAGTTAGTCTTTTAGCATCTCCTCAAAAGTCTTCCATACAATTCCAACATGCTTCCTTGTCCTTAGAAGTGGCTCCATGTCAAGAGGACCCTAAAAATGATAAAGAAAAAAATATAAATAAAGATCAAGATTAGGAACCCTCCATATCATCCAATTCTCTTCATGATGTATCTCCTCCACTTCATGGTCCTTTTGATCCTCTACGCTCTTCTGCATTCATTCCACCATCTCCTAAGCAAGATCAAGCTACTACTTACACCGTTGAGCTTATTAATAATCAAAATAACCTTACCACACTTGCGCTTTCCAAAGATGATACTTCCATTAAGGTTATTAAAAATAGTGTTGTTACTTCCGATGTTAAGCCTATTGAAAATCAAGAAAAAAATGATGCGCTTATGCTATCCAAAGATCCTTGTCAAGATCAAAGTATTTCATCTTCTTGTTCTACCACTCCATGTTCATTTCCACTTTCTTCTCTTCCTAAGTCTTTGCAAGCTTTGAATGATCTTATCAAAGAAGTCTCTCCTATTCAAGATGTGCATGATCCTATTGAAAACTCTAATTCTCACTCTAGAGATGTTGATATCCCTAGTTGTCATATAGATGCTAATGAAATTATTGATTATCCTTTTGCATCTTCCACTTCCATCCTTGGACCTCCTCCACCAATACTAAGGGCTTCACATCTTCCTTCCATATTGGGTCCTTATATCCCTTCACTTTCCCCTCCTAACTCTCCTAATTCATCATCCATCTTGGGTCCTTACGTCCCTCCATCTCCTATCATTTTCATCCATCCACCCATCTAAACCAGTCATATCCTCGTTCTTCCACAAATCCCAAGTCTTTTGAAAGTAACTTGAATGTTCAATACAAGAAAAAGAAGCAATACAAGAATCCATCAAAAAAAGATCACCATGTCTCCTCTAATCGACATGGATGCATAAAGTCAAAAGAGATATCTAAGAAGAAAACTACAAGACAAGTATGGGTTCCAAAATCCATCATTGAAGATATTCTCTCTAACACATCAAAAGAAAATAAAAAGCTTAAAGCTATATGGATTCCAAAGTCTCTCTTGAAAGAGTCTTATGTTGAGCAAAAAATGAAGTTGACATTCAAACTTCCAAAAGCTTCCACTTCATCTTTTTCCAAAAATATTCTTCCATTCCATGCGCCTGAACCACAACCTCTGTTACATATTTGCCATATTCCTTCTCGTATTCCTTCATTCACATTTGAGAATTATAACAAGCACACCAATCCTCTCTTCGAGGAGTCAGATAGCAATAATGAACTATAATATGGTTTGCATTTGGACTAGAATATGGTTTATGTTTCCTCCATCTTCTTGCCACCCTTCAAGGTGTGTATTGACATTGATCTTACCTTTCTTTCCATCTACCTTTTCACAATCCTTCCATTCATTATCCTTCTACCTTCTATCTTTTTTCCTCATTTGCCTATTCCTCCTATCTTCCAACCTCACTTGCTTTACATAAAGCCTTATCCTCCATTTTTCTCTTTCATCTTCCTTTCCTTATTAGCATCTTTGAGCATATCATTTTGAATCCTTGGCATATCATGGTTTATCCTTTCAAGGAGCATTATCTAAAAAGCTTGCTTTTTTCCAAAAAATTATAAAAATTCAAAAAAATAGAAAAAATTCAAAAAGAAAGAAAGAAAAAATTAAAAAATTAAAAATGTGCCATGGTGAAAACCTGAAAACAGGCACCTTGGTAGCAAAAGTAAAGAGAAATAAATTCATCCTATGGTGAAAACCACTCCCTTGTGGCACCTTGGATAAGCATCGTGATGAAAACCAGGCAATCAAGCATCATGCGTAGTTCTTCTACATTTTTCATCCATTCCATCTTCTCTCTTTGATCTTGACAAGGTTGAATTATATATGAACATTTGGCTATCTTGTGAACTATCTTACGATGATCTTGCTTTAATTTCATTCATGTTTTCCTCCATTCATTCTAGCCTTTCGCTATCCTTTTCCCCTTTGGTCTTGATATAATAAAAAAGAGTAAAACACAATGCTATGAAGCCTCTTGACATGTCTACTCCTTTGGACTGCATCCCTTCCTTCTTTTGCAGTGCACTTTTGAGGCTTATCCTATGCTATCCTTTCATTGCTTGTCCAAATGCGCTTTACATGAAAATTTTTTTTCCCTAGCTTGGGTACTCTTGAGGAATTTGCCTTTGAGGATGTCTTCCCTTCACTCTCCTTCATTCTCATGTCTTCTATCTCTTCCACCAGCTTGCTCATCCCTCTTGTTTTCTACCTTGCTAGACATTGGGACTACACGATGTGATCTTACTTAAAGAGTTTGATGCCTATTTTGTCTGGGGGCATCCTTTGTACATATTTTATGATCTTGAAAAAATACCAAAAAAAAATTGATATATGATGCTGAAAAAATCCTAAAAAGCATAAAAAGTCCTGAAAAAATATAAAAAAATAAAAAAATTCAAAAAATTCAAAAAAAAAAGAGGAGAAAAAGTGCCTTGGTGAAAACTTGGAAATAGGCGCCTTGGTAGCAAAAATACAAAAAAAAAGGAAAAAATCAAAAAATGAAAAAAGATTTCGAGTGGTGAAAACTTGGAAATAGGTGCTACTTGAGGCCTTTGCACCCCTATTTATTAGCATGCGTCCTCGACACTTAGCCACTTTCTCCATCATGTCTTAACCTTATTTGGCTTAGTCTGGAATTGGTCTTTACCTTTGTCTAGGGGGCATACCTATTAGTATAGGTCCTTTAGGTGCGTTTGTCTCTTAGGGCATTTCGCAAACAGGTGTTTTTCAACACCACCCCAAATAGTTTTTTTCAACACTACCCTTGCGTCGAGTTTTTTTTAACACTTATCAGATGTCTTACCCAATAGTCTAAGTGTGATGCAATATTTCTCATTTGCAGATGTGATGATCAGAGTTTGACTCTATGACCAAGACACACGCACTTAAACAATCAACTCGCTTGAGATATGTTGACTTTATTTTTCTTTGTGTGTTGTCTATGAGGATTTCTTTGATGAGTTATCTCTTCCTGAGAAGTTTTTGATGATGCATAGCTAGAAGACTGAGGTTATGAGAACATGTTTTATTTCTTTATCTGCTTATGGGTATATTTTGTTGCTCCTAACTGTCATGAGCATTTATGTTGGTCTTACTTGACACTATGGATTGACAAGGTATTATCCTTGACTATTTTGCGAGTGCATGCTTCTAGCTATCCTGACTTTCATGTGTCTTGCTACAAGCATAATCTCACTATATCAAACTTAGGTAATCTCACTGCACTAGTCATCTTGACCTACATGTCTTTGATGCCTAGGTGAGATTTCCACATTTCTATCTGATAAAGATCATATTCATATCCACATAGTTATGCTAGTGTGCATTGTATGATCTTACGGCGCTACCTAAATGCTCGATGATGATAATTAGATGACTATAGGTGTTGTGACCTTGCAAGTCAACCACTTTCATAGTAGCTTGCATTTTTAGGTTCATGTCAGTTTAGTTTTTGCATTTGGCATATGGAGAGAGCTCTCCTTTTTCATCTTACATAGACCTATCGGTCAACTGTGCTCACCTTTTACTTATTCTCGATCATGTCTTTCACTACTTGTCTTTCACATCACATCCTTTTCTATTCCTATAGCATTTTGACTTTTTGACCAATTTTCAAAACACCTCAAAATTGAGTGAAAATTGCACCCCTACCTAATTTCGACATCCTGGATCCATTTTTGGACTCAAAATCAAAATCTAAGGTCATCTTGATAGGAAAAATTGCATTTCAAATCTTCTCCCTCTTCTGCATAGTTGACTGACTTTTTGAGGCATAATCCAATTTTCGATGGACTTTCTTTCTTCCATGTCTCTCAAATTTTCTAGTCTCTCATTCGCTCTATTCCTAGTCTTCTATTTCTATTCTTCTACTTCCTCACTGGGGCATGTTTCACCACCTAATGGTTACCTTATTGACCTATACATTCGATTATGATTTCATTTTGATTTGATCAAATCTTTATCGATTTGCTATCTCTCCTCTACCTGATTTCGATTTTGATTCCGAGGGGGCAGTACCTATGGGATTCTCATCCCTGATTCTCTTGATTTTCCTGATTCAGACATCTTTTGTGAGTTTTTTCTCAAATTTGAGATTCTTATCTCTTACTTTGAATGTGATCCCGAATCGACCTCATGTTCAAAGGCCTTTGTTTATGTTTGTCCAGGTGTGATCCCGAATTAACCTCACATCTAAGTTGTTTTGTGATCCCAGATCGATCTCACATTTCAACTTCATTCTTTGACTACATGTGTTCCCAAATCGATCACACATTAGTCAAAGAGGGGCAAATGTATGCACCCAAAAATGGTCGCCTAGACTTTGGGCCCCATTTATTTGATTTATCAATCCTGAATCAGTTTTATCAATAATCAATATTTTCAACATTATCAATTTCTTGATCAAATCTTAGTTTTGATCATATATTGGATTTTTATCCTTGGATTAACCATTTTATCCTAAAGTCTTTATTTACTTAAAAGAAATATTTCCTCTCTTTTTATTAAATAAAAAGCCCCACCTTTTCTTCTTATCCTAAGTTGCACAAATAAAACACTATTCTTATTTTATAAAAAAGGGAAAAAACACTTTTTGTCTCATATGGACATAAAGTCAACTCCTATTGGAGGATACTTGTGCACATGGATTTCTCCTCTTTCAAGCTCCACCGTTGATTGAGACTTTTGCTTCTTAATCTCCATGGTCCATTCTTTTGCATTTCTTATAAAAGGAGAGCTCTCTCCTTCATTTGGATATCCATCTCTTTCATGCTATTGTTATGCTGCAAGTTTTCTAGGTGCATTTGGAGCTTTTGGAGATCATTGCTACATCAATATTTTCTTGGATTTCCTCATTGCTTCATAGTTTAGACTTCATTTCTTGCATTATCATAGCATCCATAGCTTAGTTTCTTTTATGCAATAGATAACTTCACATAGCTTAATTAGGAAGGTTGTAATCCTTTGTATTCCCTTTCAATAGCTTAATTTGTACTTTCATTTCCATAGAATAGTTTGCATTCTCATTTAGATTTGCATTGCATTGCATACTTTGATTTCATTGAAGATATGGGCACTCTTGCCCTTGTCTTCATTGTGAATCTCTCATTGTATGGTTGACTAGCAAGGTCACAAGTTTGTAGCTCTAGCTGAGAGAAAATTTATCATAGTCCCTTGCAACTCCATACTTAGAGAGCTATGAGCCACTTTGTGAGGCCTCATTGTTGAGAAACCTTGCATGTAATGGTTCATAGACGTGTGGTCACATTTTCACCATACAGTTAGAAGATCCTTTACCTTGTTACGAGTAGCTTTACAATGCTTTAAGTACTGTAGAGCTTGTCAAGGGTTGGACCCTATTAGGAGTCTTTTACAATGATCCCTGTTAGGGGATTGGACTCACTATCCTAGAGCTCACTACTCAAGTGGTGAAGGCTACAAACTTCTGATATCAGATACACACTATATTTGTCAGGTGAACTGTCACTATGACACTGTTTGTCAGATCAGTTCCTTTGATGCACTGATGCTTTGACCTCTTACAAAGATTTAATACATCTCATAGTGTCTTCACACACTTCTGATCTGCTTCACATAACTATATGTTCAAATTCCATCCCGAATACAATGTGCGCATCTTATATTTATACACTCATACAAAATAAACAACTAGGTCAGCCTTAGACCTATTACAAATAATGCTTCCAAATGAATTGGCTTAACCGTGCTTACAAACAAACAAGTATACATGTCAAAAACTTAAATATAATAGGTGCATAGCCTTTACAACATTACATTATGACCGCAAATGAAAATGCTAACTATCGGCTCCTTGCTCTGTTCTTCACTGGTACACACTAGCTGTGCAACTTCAACTAACTGTAACTTTCACATCTTTGCATATCTGATTATGTGCTCATAGACTAAGCAAGAGTAAAGTCTAACTAACGTAACTTCTAGGATGCATACCATAATTCTTCCGTACACACACGCGTTGATGCTCTGAGCTGCAAGAACTCTGTACACTATCCATTCTTCAACACTTAATTGAATTCTAATCTTTACTTCAAGTGCGCTAACTCTAAACTGCTATATGACTTTATTGCCATAATGACAAAACTATATCTAGTCATATACATCAGTATGGTCAACTTGCCAAGAATGGATAACACTCCCATCACTCCGTCCTCAACATTGTTGTCATGTTTGACACCTGACACAACTAGTTTGGACTCCTGGAGAGAAGAAGACCTGATTGAGTTTAGCGTCCTAGCTATGGAGAAGGCAAAGGAGAAACAAGTGATGATAAATCCTCTCCTCGTGGAATCAGTAAACATTCTGAATAGTTTGTTGCCTAAGGATAAGAAAGTGCTAAAGGTACACTCTATTGATGATATGAGTACAGTCATCTCATAGTTCAAAAGCAATTTTTCTAGCCTAGAAGAATCTCCGTCCATAATGGTAGAGGAGAAGTACTTAAAGAAGAGACTAAATGAACTAATGAGAAACTTTGCACTCGACTTGAATTCATTTAAGACAGGACAAGCATCTCTAAAATAATTTGCAAATGAGGGAAGAAGAATCATTGCAAAATGTATGGATCAAGATAAGCTTATTGATGATAATTTCAAGAAAATCAAAGAAGTAGAAGCTATGATTGAGCAAGTGAAGAGTTTAGTGAAATAAAAATCCTCAAATGTGAACATGTGCAATAATGTTTACCAGGGTCAGATTGATAAGATTGAGAAGGCGGAAAAAGAGATGTCAAAGATCAAGGCAAGGCAAACACAACTAAGGAATGCTCTTGCGGCCTCGCTAGACATATTGAATCAAAATATCAAGGAGATTGATGCCACCATGATAACCTATGATCATGGTCCTAGCAGTGACTTGGAGAAGATGGAAAAGCTACAGTATGCCTTATGCGCCCATCTTCAAATTGTAAATTCTTTGATAACTTTTTGGAAGAAGGGGATCCATAACCTTAAGATAGCATATCCGGATGTTTTCCCTCAGTAAGTGTATGTAAATACAATTTTTTGATATACCTTTGTCATTAATGTCAAAGGGGGAGTTGTGTATAGAATATGGAGTATAGTATGTATAGGGAGATATAAGATTATGTATAAGATATGTATATAAGACACAAGTTTTTTGTAGCAAGGACAGTTAGCAACTTGGCCATATTCCTTTGTTTCCATCAATGACAAAGGGGTAGATTATTGGAAAGTTGACTATACTAATGTATATGACTTGATATAGTGTTATCATTATTGCAACAAAGTCATATAGCAGTTTGGAGTCAGCGCACTTGATGTAAAGATCAGAATTTAGTTAAGTATTAAAGATTGGACAATGTACAGAGTTCCTACAGCTCAGAGCATCAGTGCACATGTGTACATAAGAATTATGTTATGCACCCTGGAAGTTAAGTTAGTTAGACTATAGTCATGCTTAGTCTATGAGCACATAATCAGATATGCAAGGATGTGAAAGTTATAGTCAGTTGAAGTTGCACATCTAGTGTGTGCCAGTGAAGAATAGAGCATGGAGCCGATAGTTAGTATTTTGGTTTGCGGTTATAATGTAAAGTTGTAAAGGCTATTGTATTTAGGTTGCTGACATGTATACTTGTTTTTTTGTAAGCACGCTTAAGCCAATTCATTTGGAAGCATTGTTTGTAATAGGTCTAAGGCCGACCTAGTTGTTTATTTAGTATGGGCATATAAATATAAGATGCACCCATTATTTTCAGTATGGATGTTGAAAAAGAGTTGTGATAAGCAGAGAAGTATGTGAAGACAACAGAAGATGTATTAGAGATTTGAAAGAGGTCAAAGGATCAGTGCATCAAAAGAACTGATCTGACAAGCAGTGTCACAGTGATAGTTCACCTGACAGATATAGTGTGTATGTGAGATCAAAAGGTTGTAGCCTTCACCATTTGAGCAGTGAGCTCTAGGATAGTGAGTCCACTCCCCTAATAGGGATTATTGTAAAAGACTCCTAACAGGGTCTAACCCTTATCAAGGTCTACTGTACTTAAAGCATTGTAAAGCTACTCATAATAGGGTAAAGGATCTTCTAACAAGGATCACAAAACACTAGTGTAGAATATTAGTGGGTGTCAATTCCCACCGTGGTTTTTACCTATTTGGGTTTCCTCATAATCATATTGGTGTCATGTGTTGATTTCATGTTTATGTGAATATTTAATTTAGTACTTAAGCATTTAAGTTCAGTATAAAGATTAAAGTGATAAGTTAAAATAGAGTGAACACTGATTCACCCCCCCTCAATGTTCCCTTTCCCAACAATTTTCCCATAGTCGGATAATAAAAAATTATAGTTTATGCAAAAGTGTTGCCGTAATGTTTAAAAGCGCTATTTTACTGCGTAAAAGTGCTACTAAACTAATTAAAAGTGTTGTTTTAACTCTGACAAAAAACTCAAAAGCACACAAATAACTTGGAAAAGCGCTGCAAAATTGATTAAAGGCAGTAAAAATGAGGTAAAAGCACTCAATAAAATTGTAACAGCGCTCAGGAGTAAGGGAAAATGTGTTGTAAATCCATGCAAAGGCACCGCAAGAATGATAGGTAGAAAATAGAAAGAGTGAAAGTGTCGTGGATCAACACAAAGATGCACTACTTTGGCATGAAAGCATTGAAATAGTGCTTGAAAGCATTGTTTGATCTTGCAAAAGCATCATTTAACCTGTCAAAAGCGTTGTTTCTTGAAGAACCTGAGAGTTAAACACATACAAATTTGATAAAAATGAGATAAATCTGAGCGTTTAATAAAGTGAAGCATTCTGCCCCACGGTGGGTGTCATTTTGTGTACAAGGAAATGTACCTTCATAGAATTAGTATTGACAATAAATGAAATAGAAAATAAATAAACCACAATTATAACAACTATCTAGCAAAATAATGATCAATTGAGCATCCTGTGGCTCTCTATCTAAGAGTGTTAATAGAAGCTCTCAACAAGCTACCATTAATGATAGTCCTAGAATGAGAATGATAAAGATTAAGCTAAAGATAACAATTAGATCAAATTGAATGCTAATTAAGCTCTTAAAATACCTTTCTAGCTATAAAATGCAAGAGGTTCAATGCAATTCTCAGATGTGTGGTTATGAATTATGAAGATTTTGGTCTTCCTTTTATAGATTTTCCCAATGATAGGGGGTGTAGTGTAATTGATCATGATTAAGCCTTGGTTGAGTCTTTGGTTCCACCCTTTGAAGACAATGCAAAGTTTGTGTCCTCAAAGCTTGGGACAAGTAGACAAGGTCAATGGACAAGATGTTCTTTCACTTTGAGTGATTGAGATTGAATTTGGCTTGATCCATGTGAATGTCTTTCCTCAAATCCTATTGGTTGATTGAATTTCCTCCCTTTGTGGTTGTTGAGGTAAATTAGGATTTATTAATTGATTTAAATTGATTTGTTTAGCCATGTACCCCTTGAATGGGTTGAATTTGATTTAATCCAAAACTATTAATTGATTTAATTGCACATTGATTTGATTCCACTTGATTAAAATACTCTCAATTTTGATTTATATTGAATTAAGACTTGATTTTAATTTTTATTGGCTAATTATGCATTGTGATTCAATTGATTCAATTTTGTCCTTGATTTTTTTTTATTTGACTTGATTTATCATTTAATTGTCTGTCCATTTTTAGGTGATTATGGTACGAAGTTTTATTAATCCTATAGAGGAATTCAATAATTGGTAGGAACCCTATAGTGATGTAATATCTAACTCATGTGAGCCCCATCATAACGTAATCAACCATAAGGAAGGGTTGCGTCACTTGAATTTGTAATAAATAAAGCATTTGATAGAGAGGGTGACAGGAGATATTACACATGTGAAAGCTATTAAATCACAAAACTAGCTTTAATTAATTGATGCCTTGGCAAAAAACATAATGTCATAAATACAATTAGACATCAACAGAATAATCCCAAAGTGATATGGCACGCATAAAAGAATAAATGAAGATCTTGTACAATCATAAATCAAAGATCTCCTTCAGTATTTAGGATGTCAACATTAAGAAGAATCAATATGAATTAAATTAAAAATGGAGGGGTGGGAAGCCAGAGTTACACAGGAAGAAGGGTAGGAGATGTGAGAATCATCAGACCCTAAATTAACTAGCAAATCTGCTAAACAATTTCCCTCTCTAAATGTATGAGTTAAAAATAATCTTGGAAAGAGTCTAGAAGGGACCAAATCTGGGATAAAACATAGTGGATATGTCTTGAAAAAGAAGCTCTTTGAACACATGCATTAATAATAACTGAGGAATCACCTTCAACATGAAGGGACCTAATATTCAACTTCTTGGCAGCATAAAGACCATATAGCAGAGCAAGAGGTTCTGCCAAATTATTAGTTCTTGAAGGGATAGGTCGAGCCTCAAGATAAAGAACCGAACCACAGTAGTCACTAAGAACAAAACCTATCACCGACTTACCTGGATTGCCTTTAGAAGAACCATCAAAGTTAAGTTTAATAAAGCCATTTTGAAGGAGGCACCATTTAATTGAAGATCTAAGATGTATTCTATCTTTAGGGCATAAGGGAAAAGGTAGAGAAGGAAAAACTAAACCCTTCCATTCCTTGGCAATAAAATTATCCCAAGAGGAAAAACCCCTATCACCTTTGAACTTATGGGTATAAGCATTAGTAACCTCAACAATACAGTGATGAAGCCTATTAATGACAACATCAATGGTGGATGGAGAGTTTTGAAAAATCTATTTATTTCTCTCCCACCAGATGGCCCATAAAACCAAAGAAGGAGAGAAAATCCAGATACATGAAAACATAGACTTAGGGAACAAATATGGCCAAGATTGGAAGAGATCCCAAATAGACAAAGGAAGAGGCATAGGAAAGTCTAATTTTTTTAAAAACAGATTGCCAACATTCTTGAGCAAACGTACAATTGAGAAAAAGGTGGTCAAAGGACTCTTGATTCTGATTACACAAAACACAAGGAAAAGCATTTGTAATATTGAGTTTAGCTAGTCTCTCACTAGTAAGGACGCGCTTTTTCAAAACAAGCCAGGAAAAATATCCTGCTTTAGGTAAAACGAAGTTATGCCAATAAAAAATAAAAGCCCTTTGCCTAGGTTTATTATTTTGCCTATTCTAAATTATCTCGTAACCCAACTTAACCGAGTAGTTACCATCTGGGGATGGGGCCCAAAATAGGTGATCAAGAGACTTAGAAAAGAAAATAGTTTGGGAAGAGAGAAATTGGTTTGCAACAATGGCCTCCTGGGGAGAAATAGGTAGAAGGGAAAAGTCATTCCATATTACTAAACCAAAATGAATAGAAACCGCAGATACATAACTAGAAAAATTGAAACCCCAAGATGAAGAGGCCACTTCACAGATGTTCAAGAAAGGTTGGAGAGTGCATAGGGGCACCAAGCCATTCTATGATTCAAGCTAGAAATTAACTAAGTCACCATTGTGGACTTCCCATGAAATAGAAGATGTAATAACACATCAATCTTTCATCATAAAATTCCAAATAGTCAAATCTTTTGGAGGGTCAAGAATTGAAAGTATTCTAGAAGGATCTAAATTATCAACATATTTCTCCTGCATCAAACGCCACCATTTAATGTTAGGTTGGGAAAACAATTTCCAAACCAATTTTCCACCAAAGGCTAAATTACAAGATGTCAAATTATGAAGTCCCACTCTACCAATTGATAGAGAAGAGGTCATATCTGATAGTAACACAAGGGGAATTTTCCTCTCTCTTGATATATTGGCAGTCCAAAGGAAATCCCTGATTATTTGTCGATCTGAGTAATAACTGACTTTGGGGCTTGGAGAAATGAAAAATAATAATTGGGAATTCCTGCTAAAATAGTTTTGATTAACATAATTCTCCCAGATAAAGAAAGCCACCTTGCTTTCCAAGCCAAAACCCTGGACTTAATACGACTGACAACTGACTGCCAGTAAAATGTTTTATTTGAGCCTACAAAGAAGGGGACTCCTAAGTAAGTAGAAGGAAGTTTATCTAGAGGAAAACCTAGAATGTCAACAATCCTTTCAGCTAACAGTGGTTGTATATTAAAGAGATAAACCTTAGATTTTTGGCTATTAATTTTTTGACCAAATGAAAAACAATATAGATCTAAAATTTTCTTAACTTGTTTAGCCTCTAAAATGGAAGCCTTACCAAACATAAGTGTGTTATCAACAAATAAAGAATGGGTAACCGAGATAGATGTATTCGGGATGGGGACACCAAGCCATAAAATTACATTATGGGAAACATTAATGGCTCGGCTAAGAGCCTCAGCCATGATAATGAAAAGAAAGGGGGACAAGGGGTCACCTTGCCTAACACCCTGAGAGGATGAAAAGAAACCAACAAGTGCCCCATTGATTAGTACAGAAAAATGAGCTCTAGTAATACAGGCCTTAATCCATTTACACCATTTTTTGGAGAAACTAAACCTTGACAAAATTTTTAGTAGAAAAGACCAATTTACCCTGTCATATGCTTTCATCATATCCAACTTAATGACAAAAGAAGGAATGGAATGTGAATTGATGGAATGGAGGGTTTCATGAGCCAGAATAGCCCCATCTATGGTGTCCCTACCAAGGACAAAACCCCCTTGTTCACAAGAAATAATTCTTGGAATGATATGCTGAAGACGCAAGTAAATGGCTTTAGTAACAATTTTGTAAATTGTGTTACAAAGTGAAATAGGACAAAAATCAGCAAAAGTTTGAGGGTCACTATTTTTAGGGATAAGGACAAGGTTTGTAGTGTTAAAGCATTTCAGCGTAGCTTTATTTTTCCTAGATTCTTCTAGAACAGCCAATAAGTCAAAACAAATGATGTCCCAAGTCTTCTGGAAGAAGAGACCTGTAAAACCATCTAGGCCAGGAGCCTTGTTAGGAGATAATGAAAATACTACATTTCTAATTTCTAGTAAAGTAAAAGGAGCCATTAACATCATGTTATCCTAGGCTGTAATAGAAGGAGGAATATCTAAAGAATATCATCAGGTGGAATGGATAGAGGGGGAGATAACAGATTGGAAAAAAACCTAACTCCTTGTTGCTTAATATCCTCAATATTAGAAAATACATTTCCATGTTCATCTTTAATAGAGAAAATTGACTTGACTGCTTTCTTGTGTTTGGTTAAAGCATGAAAAAACTTGGTATTTTGATCACCTGATTGCAGCCATAACTCACAAGACTTTTGTCTCCAATATTCTTCCTCTCTTGCACATAATTCAGACCACTCAGACTGGAGATCTTTTTGTGATTGAAAAGATTGAGAGTCTAATCCATTAGCTATGATGTGTTGATTAATTTTAGATAACTTTTTCTCTACTCTTGATTTTTGTTCAAAGATGTTTTTAAAAATATTAACATTCCAAGCCTTGATTAGATTTTTGACAAATTGTAATTTTAAAAAAAATTGGAACATCATGGTCCTATCCTCCTGAGGTGCATCTTGCCACCACTATTTTAAAAGAGAATGAAAAAGAGGGTGTCTGAACCAAACCGATTCTAATTTAAATGAGGATTTATGAAGACTTGATAAAGGTGAATTAGAAGATTCAATCTGTAATTGAATAGGGAAATGATCTGAATCAGAGAATGGCAAGATATCCAAAGATAAAGAAAATTTTTCCAATTTCCAAAGATGGGAACTAAGAGATCTATCTAACCTGACCGCTATTTGTAGAAAACCCAACCTACGATTTGTCTAAGTATATGATCCATTTGAAGGTATGATGTCAAAAAGGTCATTATCCAGAATAAAATTATTGAAATCAAAGACCACTTGATTAGGAGGATTTATTCCTCCTTTCTTATCACTTGGACCCAAAGTAGCATTAAAGTCCCCAACTAAAAGAAATTTGGAATTTAGAAATTGTTGGATAACATCAATTAGAGATTGCCAGAGAAGCAATTTAGCAGGTGTAGATGTGGGCCCATAAAGGTTAATTACAAAAAAGGATAGAGAAAAATGCTTGACACTCAATAACTACCAATTAGTGCCTGCTTGAAGAGGAAATAATGAAACATTCTTAGAATTCCATAAGACTGTCAATCCACCTGAGGCACCATTAGCAAGGACAGAGGAGCTTTGCCATAAACCCCATCTACCCACTAAAGAGTTAAAATTATCTGTAGGTAAATTAGTTTCTTGGAGTAAAACAAGGTCACTTTGAGAAGACTCAAGCCTCTGCTTGATTATGTTTCTCTTGTCAGAGGCATTAATGCCTCTGACATTCCACGAGATGATCCTCATTATGGACAAGGAGAACACTTAGTTCTCCTTGTTGAACATCTCTTTGAAGTAGAGAAACTTTTATCCAAAGTAGACTGTGTGTGTGTGAATTTTGTACCTGATTTGTAGACACAACACTTCAGTAAAACATTAGAGGTTAGCAAAAATCAAAATCGTGCAATAAATTGAAAGCTAAACTAACCAGACAATTTATTGCCTTCTAATAGGTGCAAGTATGATGTTCTCAGATTATTATCGAAATCAGTGACCTTGACGACACCTAAATGAAGGATTTGAATGCAAAACTGATATGAAATATGAATGCAAATTAAGCTTCTTCTTTTTTTTGATTTTCTATGCAATTATGATGAAAACTTGATATGAATCTAATCTAGAATGAACTGATATGAAATTGATATGCAATTAATCTAACAATGACATGAAAATGAATCTAAATGAATGTAAAAACCAAATTGATCTCACAATAGCCTTGATTCACAATAAGCTTTGATTCTCCAGACACCAATTTGCCAGCATAAGTTTGCACAATTATGAGATGATTTGAGATGAGCTGAAGCCTTAATTTATAGAAATCCAGGGCTTTGAGGATGCATAAAAAAAGCCATAAATCACTCAGATAACTCAGGTTGATTTTTGAGTTATTTTTAAATAAAGGATATTTAACTCACAAAAACATGCAAATCATGCGAAAACAACTTTTTAACTCAAATTAGAAGTTTAGATCAACTTTAAAACTCAAAAATGATGTTGAGTTCCAAAAAGTCAATAACTTGCATTGATTTTCTGATTTGGAGTTTAACTGCTCTTTGATTGTGCACATGGATAATTATGAATTAATAAATAAATAAAGTGATTTATTCTCAACCTAACTGATTTTTAAAATAAAACAATTGATTTATGGGTTAATCAATCATTTAATCAAACTTTTATTCAAAAATAATATCATCAAATATGACAACTTTCTTTAATTAATTAAATAAGAATTTAATCAATTAATGATAGGATTTTTGATTTATTGTCAAAATTAAATAATACAATTTAGGAATAAATAGAATTAACCTCAATTAAATAATTAAGTGGCAGAATTAAATGTAATTAATTAAATATTAAGAATATTCAATTAATCAAACTTTAGGATAAATAGGATTTATCGCCAAATAATCATTAAATTAAAGACAATTAAGATAATTAGGAATATTACTAGGAATATTCCCCGATGCAGAATTTGAGATAATCAATTAAGATTTGATAATGTGATGATGTGCCTTTGGTTAGGACTTCGATGTCGATTTCATTCGATATATCGATATAGGAGATTAATGAACCTATAGCCCATTTTTGGGGTATTACATTTTTCCCCTCTTTGAATTGTTGTGCGAAGTGCAGTGGTTCAAAGATAGTCTGTGTTTGATAGAGATATGAAACTGATTCAAAATTGATAATTGATATGAGACAGAAGCTGATTGAAAGAATTGATATGAAGATAATAGGTCTTGAATGACCAAAGATAATGTTAACTATAACAGTGATGAACCAATGAAACAAAAGTGTCCAAACGCCTGATTCTGAACCTTATGATTGCGAAGAAGTGAGTGACCGATTCCAGACTCGATTGTCTTTAGAAGAATCACGTAGGTATCACATCTAAACCCTTCAGTTACCGAAGAACCAAGGAAATAAAACATTTGAACCGATAGTTGCAAAAACTAATACAATTTACAAGATCAGGAGAATACTAGATTGATATGGATCTCGATGAATCTGATATGCCCCGAGTGAGGATTGATTTGCCTCGAGCGATGAGGTCTTTTTGATGAATCAACAACTAGACGTGGTTGTTGTCTTGATTACTGATGAAAGATAACAGATTTAGATTTATAGACTTTGAATGATGTGCAATACCATGCCCCCTTCGAGATTAAAATGGAAATTTGACAAGAAAAGTCAGTGTTGAATAGTTCAGAAGCATGTTAATTGATTGGAAAAATGGTTAAACATGTCCGAAAATGCATTCTGCATCATTTGGAGGTCCAGAAGACCAAGTTTGACTAGGTTTGACCATGAGTTGACCAGGTTTGACCAAGTTTGACCAAGTTGAAATTTTGATAGTTTGATGTAAGATAATCAACTAAGTTGAATACTAGATTTCTGTGATGAGGGAAGGTCGATTATACAAGTAGTAGACTGTCCTGGGCCCAAAAATTTTAAATCATGATTTTGACATAATAAACAATCTCAGATTTTGATTTTGATCTCGAAAATGGATTCAGAACGTCGAAATTAGCCAAGGGTGCAATTTTCATGGAAAATGGAGCACTTTTAAAAATTAGGTCAAATGCTATATAAAGGCCAGAAGGGTCATTTTCAATTCATTTCAACCATTTGACTTTGGAGACCTTGTGGAGCCCTCTGAGCAAGAAAATGATAGAACAATGAGATCTGAAGGTTCCTATGAGTTCACATCGATTTGAGCGCAACCAGAGATACCAGAGACCCCGACAGTATGGACATCCGGTAGGTGGACCTCTGTGCCCATCTGAAAATGCAATTTTTTTGTTTTATAGCATTTTTAATTTTTTTCATACGCGTTTTGAGTTTTGAATTTTGCATGTATGAAAACTTGTACGAGTCCCAACCTAGACTCGTACGACATTTGAATTCCATTTGCTTTGTCATTTCATGCATTACCCAGTGTCATATGAAGGGGACCCATGTGTCATATGACATTTCATTAGGTCCCTGGAAACTCGTATGATACTAAATCCAGTGTCGTATGACCATGGATTGTCGTATGGTCTCTTGTGGAGTGTCGTACGACTTTTGGTGCCAGTCTGGAATGTCGTATGAAAAACATAGGGGTTAAAACTGATATTTAGGGCCAAATTTTGACTTTTTTAATTTTTGATGCTGATATCTGACCTTTTGACCTACCTTCTGAAGTACCTCACTGTCCAATTTTTGTACTATTAGCCTGTTATTGAACCCAATTTCTGATAAAATTCCCTATTTTTGTATGATATAGGTCACATATCTAGATGTTCATGTCCGACATTCATACCCAGCGACTCAGAGATTATGTGTCTCTCTTCCTGACCCTATGAGGGTTCATCTTACTACCTGTGGGTTTGAGTTTTTTATCCATTTACCCGATATTAGGGTAAACCATAGCCTGTTGACTGCACTGATTGAGTGATTCCATTCTGAGACACAAACATTTCATTTATCAACTAGAGAGATGACTGTGACTCCAGAGGATATTTATAGGATACTATGCATTCCATTCCATAGCAGTCAACATCCTGAGTATGTGAGTTCTGGCCAGACTGGTCTTCATGCCTTTAGGCGTCTATTTGGAGATGATACACAGTTGACGGGGTCCATTTCCTAGGAGACCCTTGTACAGAGATATGGTCAGATGCATTGTTTAGAGTGCATTATTACTGGGATGATCAATGAGCTCATCATGCCAGGCCATTAGCAGAATGACTTTTTGATGGGATGGGCTCCGATGGTAGCCCTTCTTATGGCCACTCCCACTGAGCTTGCCTGGCGTCAGTGCCTATTGGACCACATGTTTTTAGAGATGCATGAGGTCGTGTATCAGGATTGCAAGAGCTTCACTTCTGGAGCTCTTATATTACAGATATGGGCATGGGAGCATATCCTAGTGTTGAGACCGGTTTTCCATACACAACGGTAGCCACAAGAGCCAGTGATATATACGTATGCTGGTTATGTCACACAGGTCCACATGGGTCATACAAAGTAATTCTGATGATTCTTAGATGATATGACATTTGTGCATTGGAGACCCTACTTGCAGATAGAGGTGTGGCCTACGACGAGGGAGCAGTATAGTTTTCTTTTTCAAAGTCGGGTACTTATTGGCCAGTCTCCCACCATTTTGGAGAGATTTTTTATTACTAGAGTGTGGCATCAGTATGGACGTAGACAAGATGCCCCATAGGAGTATACTGCATATGCTTGCATTGTTCGTGAGATTGGGCTCGGATGGACATAGCGGCTCACCTATTCTTTATGTTCAGAGGAGTACAGTGCTATCATAGGTAGAGACTAGGACTACCGTCCACAGGTTGTTGATGCAGGGGTCACAGATGGATACATTTCTCAGCTTTTTGATCACCCCATTCCCAAATTCTCAGATCCCACTGAGTTGATACCCTCCATGGAGGAGGTGATGGATGTTACAGTTGCTCCCGTGGGATAGGGCCTGAGACCGCAGGTAGTGCATCCTACACCACCCAGACAAAGAGTGACAACTCCAATTCAAAGACCATCCAGACATATGAGGCCCCCTCATCCTTCTACTTCTATAGTAGGTACATCCATAGGTTCACAGAGATGAACCAGGGGTGAGAGGGGTACTTTGGGCAGTGTTGGTTTGGTAGATGAGGTTTTAGCAATTGAGCAGTTTGTAGGTGGTGATGGAGATACCTTACATGCAGATACCACTTTTGATCTAGGAGTTGAGGTTAGACGTCATAAGGCACATATAGTAGATACCACTAATCAATAGCTAGAGCAGCCACAGGACACAAAGATGCCAGCAGTTGAGGCCGATCCTACTGTTCCTCTCACTTCATCAGAGACTATCAGACGTCTCAGAGCTCAGGTCCGGGACCTGAAGGTATAGAGTGCTAGGTGGGAGGAGAGGTATCTAGAGGTAGATAGGCAGCATACAAAGCTTCGTGCAGAGTTTTGCTTAGAGGTTCAGAGATTACAAACATAGGTGACCCATCAGACCTCATGGGCTTCATACTATGTGTCTGCATACTATGTTGTTGTCCCTATTGTGCAGAGAGTACCTACTTATTCAGATTACATGGCAGCCTCAGAGGGAGCTAGGGCACTAAGAGTAGAGGCTATACCAGATGCACCACCACCTCCTCCACCAGATACGGAGGAGCATGCCGATAGTTGATTCTTGTTCTCATGTTTTGATATACTTTGTTCTTTTTTATCACTGATATACTGTTCTGACTCTGATAGCTCTCTAGAGCTCATTCTTTTGTACATTGTGCCAGTAGTGCACCCCTGACACATTTCACAATTTTTTTTGATATCTATGAGATTGGTATGTTGGTTGTGACTTCATTTGTACTTGTCATGTTGTGATTTTATGATGATATCATGTTATGTTTATGCTGAGTAGTGTAGAATGTATGTATGGATCAATGCAATGCAATGATTTCTTTCATATGTATGGATGTTATGTAAATGTAATTGATTATGAAAAGATGTATGTATGTTTTATGCTTAGGCATTGGATGTAATGTAATGCAACAAATGGTAATGATATGAGATGTAAATGCAACGATACACATGATATGTTTTTGCAAGTTGATGAAGACAAGTACTCAGTCTTATGTCAAAAGGATATTTAACCCAGGAGAGTTACTACTTATGGTTCGATGAAGAGACCTTTGAGTGAGACTCAACTCTCGTTGGATATGAAGAATCATGTAAGCTTTGAAGTGTTTCCAAACATTTGTGAGATCATGCAGACAAGAAAAATGCAAAGAAACATGCAAAATGAAATGCAACCTAGGACCTAGGACCTAGTCACTGATCATGTGTCGATTTGTTATCATCATTGAACTTTTAGGTAACTGAATAAATCAATACAATGCCTACTAGTTATGAAACCATAGACATATGAATATTGATTTGTATGCGCAAGAATCAATACAACACCCATTGGTCAACAACCATGGATATATGAATATTGATTTTGTTTTCAGAATGTCGGATTAGATATAAGCACCAAGGCATAAACATTAGGATGACCTGAATATCATGTCCATTTTGATATAGCAATTTGTATAAGCATCAAAACATAAACGTTGTGATGACTTGAATATGCCTTGCATCACAAACACATCAAGCAGTCAAGAGATCATTCTAAATCCGATGTGAATTACCTGTAGTGACCCTTTATCATTCACATCCTTAGGTAAGATCGCATTGCACAATAGGAGAAAGAACTCACTCAAAAAAGATAATAGTTAGATCAAACTTCCTTGAATTTTCCAGGTATTAATGGTCGAGGTACGCATGGCCATCCAATTTGAGATAGAGGCTCTTACAGTCAGACACCATTTCAATCCAAAATTTCCAAAGTTGTTAGATTTTCACATATAAGAAGAAAACAAAGAAAAGATTATGCCCCCATTCATCACTCTCTAAATCCTATAAAGGACATCATCGAAAAGCTCAAAGGACACAATATGCAAAAATCTCAATGCGAAATAGTAAGGATACAAGGAGATAAAAGCATGTAAAAAGCATAGATTGTTTTCAGTTTGCATTTGATGTTTGATTGTGTTGTTGTAGATGCAAAATCCTTTCTGGAGACGAGACTAACTGACTGACTCACATGAAGCTTCAAAGGACTCTGACTAGATATGATACGTCTAAGATATACTAGAGACCATAGGATTTGACATTGATTGCCCCCAAGTGTTAAGCATTGATAAGATACAGACGTTGGAGCTGATTGGTGTACAGACCGACTTATTGAAAACTGGAAATGCAGAAACAAATCGGGAGATATGTACAAACTAAAGCAAGACTAAAAGCTGGGAAAGACCAAGATTGCACTGATAGATGGAGCATTTTGAAACAAGTGGCACCTGTTTGCCGGGTTTTCACCATCTTGAGAGAGATTCTATTTTTGCTACCAAGGCGCCTGTTTCTAGGTTTTCACCAAGGCACTTTTTTTTTCTCATTTTTTTGTATTTTTCATTTTTCAATTTTTTTGTACTTTTGATATTTTTAACTTTTTTTGTGAATCATCAAGGTGCCTATTGCTAGGTTTTCACCAAGATGTTCATATTTTCAGGACTTTTTCCAATTTTTAAGATTTTTTTAGGACATTTTACCATAGACTGAATGCCTTAGGTGTAGAATTTCTTCAAATGGAGAATGTTGATTGGTTCTCGGAGCTGTTCTCCTTCATTCATTGAGAGTTGATAGGCACTAGAGCCAAAAGTAGCAGTGATTACAAAGGGACCCAGCCAGTTGGGTTCAAACTTCCCCTTACGTTCTCTATGTGATTGATTTTTAGGATTTTCTCTCAAGACTAGATCACCAACCTAAAATTCTCTGTGTTTGACTTTCTTGTTGTAGCCTCTGGACATTCTCTTCTGATATACTCTGAGATGATCATATGCTACTTGTCTACGCTCATCTAGTAGTTCAAGTTCTTGCAACCTAGACACTCTATAGTCATCATCAGTTACGAGACCATGCATTCTGATTCTTAGTGATGGGATTTCAACCTCAATAGGTAGTACCACTTCAGACCCATAAACTAAAGCGAAAGGTGTAGCCCCAGTGGGTGTTCTGATACTTGTTCTGTAGGCCCAGAGAGCTAGATTGATAATGAGATGCCAGTCTCTTCCTATTTTATTAACTGTTTGATGCAAGATTTTCAATAGATTCTTATTAGATGCCTCTGCTTGTCCATTCCCTTGAGGATAGTAGATAGAAGACCAATGTTGTGTGATCTTGAATTTGGCACATAGATCATTTAGGTCTTTGTTCTTGAATTGGCCATCGTTATCGATGATTATGGAATGAGGTATCCCATATCTGCATATGATATAGTTCAATATGAACATAGATATTTTCTTTCCAGTTGTCTTTGTTAAAGGGACTACTTCTACCCATTTTGTAAAATAATCTGTAGTGGTGATTATATGGGTATGTCCATTGGAAGAATGAGAATGAATCATCCCGATAAGATCAAATGCCCATTGATGGAAATGCCATTGTGTTGTAAAGGGGATTAGATCTCTCCCTAGAGCATGAATTAAGTTGCCATGCACTTGGCATTTTTGACAATTCTTAGCAAATTTGATAGCCTCTTTCTCCATTTCAGGCCAATAGTATCCAGCCCTAATAAGTTTTCAAGCTAGTGTTAAACCATTCGAGTGTGACCCACAAATACCATCATGGACTTCCTCTAATGCACGTTGAGACTCTTCCCATTCTAAACATCTAAGTAGCGTACCATCTAGATCTCGTTTGTATAGATCATTACCAATGATGACATATCGAGAGGCATTACAGATAAGGTATCTCTTTTCATGGTGGTTGAAGGTATCGGGAATGATTTGGTCTTGGAGATAGGAAAATAGGTTTTTGTATCTAGATGAATCATGACCTACAATAGTGCAAATCATGCGGGTTTTAGGGGAGTCATATGCAGGATAAGATAGTGCTTCCACTAGGAACTCATAGCATAGCTCATGTTCAGGCTGCTGTAATAAAGTAGATAGTGTTTCCATTGCATCGGCAACCTTGTTCTCCATTCTAGGAATTTGCTCAAATGTGATAGATATGAAATATTTCTTTAGATCATCTACCATTCTCTTGTAAGGAATGAGCTTTTCATCTTTAGTTTGGTACACATCATTGACTTGATGAATAACAAGTTGAGAGTCTCCATGAATGTGTAGCTCTGTTACGCTCCATTCAATTGCTATTTTCATACCATTCAAAAGGGCTTCATATTCTACAATATTATTTGTGCAAGGAAACTTTAATCTGAATGCTTTTGGGATTGAGTATCCTTGAGGAGTTATGAACAATATGCCTTCTCCAGATCCATTCTGTGTATAGGAGCCATCAAAGAATAACTGCCATTCTCTAGAAGAAAGAGTCATGATAGAGGAATTTGGAAATTCCATTTGCATTGGTGTATTATCAATCATAGGTGCATCTGCTAATTGATCAGCAATAACCTGTCCTTTTATAGCTTTTCTTTCCACATATTCAATGTCAAATTCACTTAAGAGCATGACCCATTTAGCTAATCTACTTGTGAGGGCAGCTTTGCTTAGTAGGTACTTGAGGGGATCAATTTTAGCTACCAATTGTGTGGTATGAGCTAACATGTAATGTCTCAATTTTTGTGATGCAAAGATCACAGCTAGACAAGCTTTCTCGATCATTGAATAGTTCTTCTCATATGCAACCAATGTTCTACTAATATAGTATATAGCTCTTTCCTTTTTATTCTCATCGTGCTGTGCTAGCAATGCCCCCAGTGATGTATCTTTAGCGGAGACATATAAGATTAAAGGCTTCCCATGAATAGGAGGCATCAAGATAGGCAGATTAGATAGATACTTCTTCATATGGTTAAAGTTGTTCTCACATTCTTCATTCCATGCAAAGGTCACACCTTTATGTAATGTTTTTGTAAAAGGCTGTGATATGTCTGCTAACTGTGATATGAATCTTCTGATAGATTGAACTCTTCCTTGCAATGTCTGCATTTGACTGATATTCTTAGGAGGTTGCATCTCGATTATAGCCTTGACTTTAGCTGGATCAACTTCAATGCCCTTCTTTGAAACTATATATCCTAAGAGCTTTCCAGAAGTGACACCAAAAGCACACTTCTTAGGATTTAGTTGGAGACTAAAATTTTCCATTCTGTCTAGGATCATGCTCAAGTCCTTTAGATGTTAAGTTCTAACCATAAATTTTGCTAAAGTATCATCAACATAATCTTCCATAGTTCGATGCATCATGTCGTGGAAAATAGATGTCATTGCTCTTTGATATGTAGCACCAGCATTTTTAAGCCCAAATGGTATGACATTCCAACAGAAGGTACCCCATGCACATGTGAAAGCAGTTTTCTCTTGATCCTTTGGAGCAATTTTTATTTGGTTATATCCATAGAAACCATCCATTAAGGAATACATCTTAAAACCCGCAGTCATGTCCACTATCATATCAATGTTAGGTAGTGGAAAATCATCCTTAGGGCATGCTATATTCACATCTCTAAAGTTTGTGCACACTCTGATTGAACCATCTGGTTTTGAAATAGGTACAATATTAGAGATCCACTCTACATAGTCAATAACTTGAATGAATCCGGCTTTCAAGAGCTTTTCTAATTCAACTTTTACCAAGAGTGCAACATGAGGATGCCTCTTTCTCAACTTTTGCTTGACAGGTTTGACATTTGGAGCAATAGATAAATGATGCATTATAAGATTAGGATCCAACCCTGGCATATCTGAGTATTTCCATGAAAAGTTGATCTTTTTCTCTGTTAGGAATGTAGTAAATTTTTGCTTCTCTTCTTCTGATAATGATTGTGCTACATGCACCAATTGTGGTTCCTCTGTTGTACCCAAATTGTTGGATTGAGTGGGCTCAATTAGAACTGGAGATCTATCCTGTAAATGACTCAGAAGGACATCAAATATCTCATCCTTAGGTGCCTCAGAGAGGTTTTCACCTTTGGATACGTCTTTTATTTTTACTTTTGTAGGTTCTGAGACTGCCACAAAGTGGTTTTCACCCTCAGAACTCTTTTTCTTTTTCTTTTTATTCTTATTTTTCTGACTAAGATATTTGATGTCTGACTCTGTCATGCTAATGCTCAGTTCATTGATGGAAGTACTCATAGGCTCAACTACATTGAGGTAGCAAGTAAGGGCATAGTCATTGGAAAAGGTGTAAACACCATGGCTCGAATTTGTGGAGGTTTGATCAATAAGTTTTGGATATTGGATAGTCAAAGTGGGGAAAGATTGGGAGATAGTGTTTACAGATATGGATCTGTCATCATTGGTCCTAAACTGATGCTCGAGTTCAAAGGTGATATTACAACTTAAGACATTCAATTCATGAATAGGCTCAATGTCATCGTGGGAGTCCAATTCAGCCATAGGTGGATTAGACTCGATAGGTTCATCATTTCACTCTAGACTTACGTTGGGTTCAGGTGTATATTGGTGAATAACATCAACATGTTTCTCTGTAATAAGCTCATCTTCATCTAGTTCTGTAATGGCTCCCCATTCATAGTCATTTGATTCTACTTCTGATTCAGGATCTCTAGGAAATCTTAGAACATGAGTAAAGTTAGGGTGAATACCCCAAGAAGGTTTACCCTCATATTCTAATTTTAATTCATACTCATGGGAATCTATCTCAGAATCACTACCACCTCCCTCTTCTTGATTGTTTTCAAGATTAGCTGGTTCTTATGTTGCAACTATCTCTTGGTTGATAGTAGGTTCTTGTGTTTCTACTACATTAATTCTTTTGATTGGATCATCTTTATCATCAAGAAGGTCTTTGATCTCTTTAGGCAATTTTTCATAGGGGATGAGTTCTGAGCTATCTGAATCATGATCTAATAGTTCTATTTCTTCTTTCTTATGAAGAGGTTCTCCTAGTGCGATTTTCTCTATGACATGAGAACAATTACCTTTGAGGTGGAAGGGTTTCTTTTTAAAGCCTAAGCCAACTTTGTCTTTATTTTCTCTACTAGTATGTGGGAGAGGTGCCACAAGACCTTTTCCTTTGACTCCTAGAGGTCCTTGACCTGGATATCCCATCTTAGCTATCAATTTATTTCCTAGATCGTATGACTTAGAAGGGATCTATGGTGCTGTAGAGTTTCTAGTTTGAACATTGTGGGATTCAGGTTCATCTTTGTATAGCCATGATAGCACAACTTCATCCTCTTCAAACTCTTTCTTGGATACTTGTTCTGCCACAAAATTCTTTTTATATGCTTCAAGAGGTTCCCTAGGTTCGGGCTTGGATTGTTTCAAAGATTTTCCATAAGACTTAGGTGAGATAGGGAGAGATGTCAAAGATAAGACTAGATCCATAGTATATTCTCCCATACTATTTTCTTTGATATTAACCTCTTTTGCAAGAGCTTCCATTTTAGACGTGGATGCCTCTTTAGTTGATTCAATGGAAGATTCTCTGTTATTAGGCACAAGCTTATCTGCACTTTCCTTCAATGTATTGCAAGTTGTATTCAGATCTGTAGGAATAGTAACCTCTACTCCTTCATAAGGAAACTTCAAACAGTGATGGTATGTAGAAGGAATAGCTTGCATTTCATGTATCCATGGTCTCCCTAGAAGAATGTTGTAGGCCAAAGGTAGATCAAAAACTTGACAGATGGTATCTTTGATAACTGGACCTACTCTGATAGGTAAGACAATGGTGCCTTTAGAAGATCTTTCTTGTTCATCATAGGCTTTGATAGTTATTTTCTTTCAAGGATCAATATCCAATTCTAAAAATCCCAATTGTGTGATCAAGTTGTAAGAACAAATGTTTAGGCCAGTGCCTCCATCTATCAACACACATTTGACTCTACGATTCTGGATCAAGACCTCTATATGCAAAGGCTGATTATGTGGGTGACTCAAGGAGTTGTCATCTTCCTCTGAAAAGGAGATATATTGCGGAGATGTAAGATGTCCAACCATAGTCTGGAACCTGTCTAAATCAAGGTCATCAAGAACATTAGAACTGAGAAAATCTTTGTCTAGGATAGCTTTATGAGCTGGAGATATTCGAAGCAACTCAAACATAGAGATTTTGGCATTAGTGTCCTAGAGTTTTTGGACAATGCTATAAGATGTAGGCCTTGTATCCTTTGGATTGGAAGATTTGGAAGTAGACTTCTATTTGGAAGTAGATGAAAGATTGAAGGGTATCTTAGGGACATTAGATGAATCTGGGAGTTGTCCTTTCAGATGTGCCTAAGCTTGTGATCAAGTAACTGCATTAGCTAAGGAATGATCTCTTTCTCTTCATACAATTGTGATGACATTGCAACTTTCAGAGAGACATGGTTCAACCATATTGATGATAGCATTATTTCCAGGGTAGGCATAATTGACTTTTGCCCCCATATTAGGCTGAGAAGTTGAAACTCCCTGACCATGTTGTGGAAATGGTTCTATGAATGTTGTATGATCATTATTGCTCTTAGGATTGTCAACTGTGATGTCTCCACTATCGATCAGATCTTGAATGGTGTGTTTCAACCATAAGCAGTTATTAGTTTTGTGACCTTTACCTCGATGGAAATCACAGAATTCATTTTCTCTCCACTATTTTGGCTTAGGCTTAGAATCAGGTGGTTAGATCACTGGGAAAGAGATGATTTTATCAGCCAGTAGAGTTTTCATAGCTCATTCTAAAGATTCTCCAAGAGGAGTGAACTTTCGCTCTTTATCCCAAGATTTGTATTCTAGCTTCTTTTGAAATGGTTCAGATGACTTTTGTTCTGAAGCTTTAATGGCTTGGGAACCAAGAGTTAGGTTGTAGGCTGGTGCCTTTGATGGGGCATAGATAGTGTCAACAACACCATTTGTGACGATGCCTTTGTTCTTGTTCTAATTTTTGTTCTTATCTTTGGAACTAGATCCAGATTCGTACTTGTCTTTTTGAAGTGTGATTTCTCCTTTTTTCACAAGCACCTTTTTTATTTTGATAGCATTGTCCACCATCTTGTCAAAAGATGTATGATTTTGCATTTGTAGAGGATAATAGATTTCTGGAACAAGGTTATTGATGAAGATTTCTAGTTTTTCTATTTCTGGAATACGTCTAGCATATAGAGAGAACTTCTTCCTCCATCTCTTGAGAAATGTTAGGAATGGTTCTCCTAGATATTGCTTGAGATTATAGATATCAATCATGGTGACTGGATGTTGAATATTATAGGAGTATTACTGATAAAACAATTTGATCAACTCCTCAAAATTTTTTATAGTGGAAGGTAATCAAGAGAACCATTGAATGGCCGCTCCTCCCAGAGATCGAGGGAAGAGACACATTAGATAGGTTGGTTCATGCATGAACTCCATTGATTGTGTACAGAATTCTCTGACATGATCTTGAGGATCTGAGTGTCCATCATACTTATCATACTTTGGCATCTCCACTCTTTTTGGAAATGGCGGCATGTACAAGTCTTTGTCAAATGGAAAAGGACATAGAGCCTCCATGGAGAACTCTTTGGGTTCCTTCTCTTTTTCGAGTTGATTCAGTTTGACTTGTAAAGCATGTATTTGTTTCGTCATAGCTGTGAGTGGAGTTTCTTCCTCATGTGTGATGATAGCTTTGACATTAAAATTAGGAGGAAGCTTAGCTCCTTGATGAGCTAATTGTAAAAAGTATGCCTCTCTATCTTCTTTCAAGAAATGCTTCATCATTCGTTTAAAGTTATCATTGTTTTGATATTGAGCAATTTCTTCAGGTGTGGGTTCCTAATCTGCACCATGTTGAGATTGAGTTCTTTGAGAGCCAAAGTTTGTCCCTGCTTGAGACATGGTGGGAGTTTGTGGACTCCCTAGAATAGATTGATGCGGGGTTTGTTGGGTACCTCTGTGAGTTGATGAAGGAGGAATGTAACCAATTTTTAATTGAAGGTTGCCAGCACTGTCATCTTTGTAAAGACTAGAATCGCGGGTTGCTCAAAAGTTGGACCTATGTGGGTCAAAGGTAAAGTATGAGATATTTCCCCAAATTTCTTGTGAGAGGAAGCTCTAGTTTCCACCATTAACCTTGGGTGAGGCAAAAGAATAAGATGAAGACAACTGAAGAATGAATGGAATCAAGATGATCAGATGACGCAACCTTGTCAAGGTTTGATTGATTGAAGATTCGATTAGATGTGGGTGAAGGATACTATGCCCTGGATGTATGGGTAGGTTCCCAAAAGATAGCGGACAAGATATCACAATACTTAGTTGTTTTGATGATTAATTGAAGATTGATAGTTATGACAAGGTTTTGACACAAGATGATAAAGACTCAAATTGATTAAATAGAAGACTAGATCGGATTCAAAAGACCACTTTGGGATAATGATTGGATTCTCAGTAGTTGCTGCTCTGTTCTTGACATAGTGATTTGTTTGATAGATTTTGGAAATAGGCTGAAAAAGCTAAGTATCTGGCATGAAAGTTGCAAAACTCACACGATAGTTGCTAGCAAGATTTGACTTTTTGAATTTGACTAGTAGAAAGACTCGTATGACATTGGGTTCTTTACCATACGACAGATGGGTAGTAATGAAATGACACTTGATAGAAACTTGTATGACTTTCTAACCTCTTGAGATGACTTTTGACTCCAGAAAAGAATTTTACTTCAGATTTTGCAAATTTTGAGTTTTCAAATTCAGATTGTTTGCAAATTTTAATGTCCAGATTTGAGGATTGTAACTGATTTTTCCATTTTCAATAACTAGATAGATAAACAAGCACACAAAATAGCAAGCAAGTGATTTCAAGCATGTTTGAAAAGAATGAACAAGGGCAAAAGCAACCTTGCGCATGACCAGTCAAGTGACTTATTCATTCTAATCCTTAGAAGCCCTAATTGTGTATGTTCCAAAAATGTTTTGCAATAACACACATATACCCTAGAAAATAAAAATTTGGCCTCGCTAGGGTTTTTAGTAATGGTCTGACTCTGCAACTTTTATGATCCAAAGGGGTGAACTCCAATTCTAGTGCACCAGGGTTTTGACATAATCCGAGAATTTAATCAATCAGGAGTTGCAAGGGAGATCTAACAACCCAACAATGAACCACACCTATGAAGATTTCTTCCACAAGGACATTTACATAGCGGCTGTCACTACCACGGCAAAAATGGCTATTACCACTTGAGGTTTCGTCAACGTGGTTGAGCCAATTAAGGGAATGTCCACTATGGTTAACCCTCTCTAAAGGTGACTCACAAGATATACCACATGGAGACTGGTTCTAGATTCAAGGATTTGGCACCTTTTCACTTTTAACCCAAACAAAGCAAGCAGATAAATCTGACACGCTAAGACGAAGATTATCTCACCAAGCTCTATGATATCAACCCCACATGATCTATCAACCTCTCCAGAGAGAGAATGTATCAATCAATAAGGGAAGACGCACAGACCAAGTAGAACGTGAGACGCACTAAGTATCCTCCCTACCTACAAGGATTTTGTCATCAAGAAGGATTTCACTGGGAATCCAATCTCTCAAGAACCACAAATAGTGTTCATAGGGCCTAATTACTATGTTTTCACAGATATATCAGAAAGCAAATCTATCCAAAAGCATTCAAAAGCACAAAAGGTGGTACACTTAATGCTCAAAATAAATGTGAGGTGAGTCCACAAAGTGTTGCATTTAACTCCTCACACAAATTTAAAAGCAAGTCCACACCCTAGAATACTAATGAGATCCGAAAAGCACAAAATGGGAAAGAACTGGTGGAACAATTAATTCTCTTTCTAAGTAGACCCCTCCCCTTAATATGGCACTGACCTTGCAACCACGGGGTGAAAATGAGGGGCGAGTAAGAATAAGCGAGTCCAATATCCCAATTTCGCTAATAAGATCAATCAAAAATATCCTAAGACTGCTTATCAATACTTAAGGTGTTACAACCTAGTATTTCAATTATGCAAATTTGAAGAAAAGCATGCAAAGAAAACACTCAAGCCAAACACATGAGAGATTTGTTTTAGGATCCAAATTGAAATGTTATCAGATTAAGGAGAATACCTAGAATCCTCGCAATGCGCTTAGTAGATGTTTACCTATTTTTAGCAATTCTTGTGCTTTTTCCAATCAAAACCAGCAGGAGTCAATAAAAAATAGAGAATTTCAATTGTTAAGATTAGCCGTTAGTCAAAATTTGAAAAAAATATATGAAAAACTACCCTAAAAAATGAAACGACAGTTGAAACCTAATGCTGAAACTCGTACGACAGTGGGTTTGTTACCAAATGACAGTCTGAAACTCATACAACAGTGGGTATGCTCCCAGACGACAGTCCAGAAACTCGTACGACACTGGGTGTATGATGAAATGATAGTTAAACTTCCAGACGATAGTGTGTATAGCTTGGCACAATTCTCGATCCAATAGACTATTGTATGATAATGGGTCTAGTGCGAAACAACTTTTGTCAGAAACTCGTACGAAGATTGTACGGACAAAAATTAAAAATCATAGTTTTGCACAGAAACTAAGGAGAAAAGGATAGAAATTGATAGAATTGAATTGGAAACCCATTTTAGGGCCCCACGGTGGGCGCTAGAAATGTGTGTGTAAATTTTGTACCTGATCTGTAGACACAACACTTCAGTAAAACATTAGAGGTTAGCAAAAATTGAAATCGTGCAATAAATTGAAAGCTAAACTAACCGGATGATTTACTGCCTTGTAATAGGTGCGAGTATGATGTTCTCAGATTGTTATCAAAATCAGTGACCTTGACGACACCTAAATGAAGGATTTGAATGCAAAACTGATATGAAATATGAATGCAAATTAAGCTATTTTTTTTTTCTATGCAATTATGATGAAAACTTGATATGAGTCTAATCTAGAATGAACTGATATGAAATTGATATGCAATTAATCTAACAATGATATGAAAATGAATCTAAATGAATGTAAAAACCAAATTGATCTCACAATAGCCTTGATTCGCAATAAGCTTTGATTCTCCAAACACCAATTCGCCAGCATAAGTTTGCACAATTATGAGATGATTTGAGATGAGCTGAAGCCTTAATTTATAGAAATCCAGGGCTTTGAGGATGCATGAAAAAAAGCCATAAATCACTCAGATAACTCAGGTTGATTTTTAAGTTATTTTTAAATAAAGGATATTTAACTCACAAAAACATGCAAATCATGTGAAAACAACTTTTTAACTCAAATTAGAAGTTTAGATCAACTTTAAAACTCAAAAATGATGTTGA
Organism: Chamaecyparis obtusa; assembly: GCA_027943335.1. Classification (NCBI taxonomy): domain Eukaryota; kingdom Viridiplantae; phylum Streptophyta; class Pinopsida; order Cupressales; family Cupressaceae; genus Chamaecyparis; species Chamaecyparis obtusa. The sequence goes on from BSBK01006092.1 coordinate 210,602, forward strand.
GTTCCAAAAAGTCAATAACTTGCATTGATTTTCTGATTTGGAGTTTAACTGCTCTTTGATTATGCACATGGATAATTATGAATTAATAAATAAATAAAGTGATTTATTCTCAACTTAACTAATTTTTAAAATAAAATAATTGATTTATGGGTTAATCAATCATTTAATCAAACTTTTATTCAAAAATAATATCATCAAATATGACAACTTGCTTTAATTAATTAAATAAGAATTTAATCAATTAATGATAGGATTTTTTATTTATTGTCAAAATTAAATAATAAAATTTAGGAATAAATAGAATTAACCTCAATTAAATAATTAAGTGGCAGAATTAAATGTAATTAATTAAATATTAAGAATATTCAATTAATCAAACTTTAGGATAAATAGGATTTATCACCAAATAATTATTAAATTAAAGAGAAGTAAGATAATTAGGAATATTAATAGGAATATTCCCCGATGCAGAATTTGAGATAATCAATTAAGATTTGATAATGTGCTGATGTGCCTTTGGTTAGGACTTCGATGTCAATTTCGTTCGATATATCGATATAGGAGATTAATGAACCTATAGCCCATTTTTGGGGTATTACAGACTAAACACCAGTCTCTATTTCTTCCAATGCCTTAGTTGCTTTGGACTTCCTACCTCTAGTTTTAGGTGTAGGAACATTAATTTTGGGAGATAAGGGAGTCTGAAAAATAGATGCTTTATCTATCTGTTTGGTTGGAGAATCCTTTTGAACAATAAAAGGGGAAGAATCAGAAAGAAGATCAAAATCTAAAATTGAGGAACAAGCCTGCATATCATGGGACTAGAATGAGTCATCCTCACTAGGTGAAATCAAACTAGAAGGTGGATTTACATCAACAACAGTTGTAATGATGGGCTTAGATTGATCAAGTCACTAAGAAAGAGAGAGGGAATTATCATGATCATCATGACAATCTAAGAAGGAGTAGGAGGATAATATTAAACCATTAGTATTTTTATCCATGTGATAATTATTTTGAAAATCCACGGCTGAAATAACTTCTGTAGCCATGAGATCAGCATGCTCCAAAGTTAGCTTGCAAAACTTGAGTGGATCCCCAGAAAGCATTAACTCACTAACAATAGAATCCATCATTGAGGAATCTACAATCTTGGAATGAGACTTGGATAGCGGGAAGAGAGTTGGTTGAATTAATGCTTGCAAAAAATCAACAGCTTTAAAAATAGACGCAATGACTAGAAGATACCATCTTAGCATGCTAACAAAAGATCAAATAGAATTGAAAGAAAAGGAAAAAGATCGATCCAAGTGAACCACTTGCTTGTCTGAATTTAATGAGTGTGGTTGTTCATTTATCTCATGAGAGGAAGAGGAAACATCTACATTTGGAAGAAGGATCTCCTCCAAGAATGAAGGTTCTTTAATAGTGGATAAAGTCGAAGCTGAATATTCATTTCGTTTCACCATTGAATATTTCGTAGGGAAAGTAGTACGATCTTTACAAACAACTAGGTTTGAACAATTAGGATCCTTACACTAATTCATAAAATGGCCCAATAGATTAGCATAAAGTAATACAGTCTCAGCATTTTGAATATTAATATGTTGATACCAATAACCCCATTTAGATTGCAATTCAATACCTTTTGGAAGAGGTTTAGAATAATCCAGCATAAGACACACTCGGATAGATCTATGATGTTGTTCAAAAGGAATTAAATCATGACAAATGAATGAACCAATCTTATTAGCAATGACTTCAATAATATCAACATCCCTATATTCAACTGGAAAGGCTAGCATCTCAATCTAGTAAGGAATTAGGGCACACGCAGACTCATCCATCTTAAAATTAGGCATCCATGATACCAAAGAAATGCTGAAACCCTTACGAAACCAAAATTTACTACATAAAACATTATTATGAGCAGAAGATGAACTAAAAATGGTAATGAAGAAATTGGTAGCATGATCCATATATAATAAATCAAACAAACCAGACCAATTCTCAAAATCCCAAGTACGGAAATCTGAAATGGGAATAAATGAGTAGATCTTACCAATAAGAGAAAATTCTTGCATGTGTGAAACCTGAGGTGCTAATAAACCATCTTCCAGAAAGAGCACCATTTTAGAGTTACCTACCTGAGACGAAGTATCTCTACCTTGATATGAGGGAAATGAACCTGTATCATGAGGATTCTGCTTATGCATCGGCTTCGGATGGGAAAACGTATCATCTTGTTGAAGTGAGGGAAACGACCCAGATCGACAAAGATCCTTATAATGAAACGGCTTGGATTATGCATGAACCCTAGAAGTAGGGTAAATAGGGGTATCCAAGATGCCCTTATGAATTTGATTTTTGAATGACTGCAAAGGAGAAACCCTAGGTTTAGATTGAAGAGGATGCTTATGAGAAGGAAGCCACTGAGGATGACAAGGATGTTGTTAGGAGAGGAAACAAAGGAGGGAGGCTGAATCATCAATGAATTGGGCCAAGAAACCAATGGAGGAGCATTTGGGTCAAAATTCCCAATGTGGATACCAGTAAAATTAGATATAGGTGTCATAAATCGAGGTCTCGAGAAAATGTCAAAAGATGGTCGTAAGAGAGGTTGGTGAGAAGGAGGAGGAACCAATTTTCTTCCACCGGATCTGGTAAACAAACCATTATTTGTAAATTTTCCAAACTATATTTGAGGGTGACCATTATTCCTCAAAGATTTGGAATCCCCAGCTGTCGTCAAAAAATGATGAAATCTTCCATTTGGTGTCGTGCGGGCATATTGTTGTCTGAAGTCACTACGAGCCTTCAAAAAATTGTGCCCTTGTCTTACAATATTCCTCTCATATTGAACTTATCACCTTCTTCGCTCTTGCTAACTTTTTTTGCTCCCCATTATCTTACCATTAAAATTGTTATTATGAATATACCTATTAGGGTATATAAACATAGTGATATATTTATAAATAAATTATTCATATTAAAATAGAAAATATTCAATGTGACTATACATGCATACATATATACATACTATATAATGCAATGTAATAAAGCTTATCAAATAAATAAAAAAAGAAATTACCACCGAATGAACATTTTAAAAGTTTCTTTATTTAAAAAAAAAATTAAAAAGGGGTCGAAGCCCTAGTTTCCTCCCACCATGCGAGGGTTTACCCTCACCGTGGGCAATGGAGGTGCTGCCTCCGCAACACCGGTGGTGTTGTGCAAGACAACGCCATCACCACCGTTCTTCCCCGCGAGGAAGGCGGTGGTGGCGGAGCTGCCACCGCAGCTCCCCACCAAGGGTTGTTGCAGACTATATCCCCCCCCCCTCTCATATGGGTTTGCAGATGTGTGGGGCAGCGGCCGAACTATGCAAGCGACGGATGGCCAGCCAACATCCCAAAATTAAATATAAAATTATATAAATTTTTCAATAGATCTCTTTTTTTTCTTTATTTAATAATTAAATAAATAGAATCCCTGCAATATATATAATCTTTAAAAAAAAAAGAAAAAAAGAAAAGAAAAGTGTAAAATCATAATATAACAAAACCCTAGTTTATTAGTAAACTAGATTTATTCAAACATACCTATGCTAATTTTAATAAACTTATACATTTATGTGTTGACAAAAGGCCTATGGAGGCCAACCGGGATTAAACCCTCCTACAGTCAATCACATAGAGTAAAAAAAAATCTGTAGCATTATCTTAAAAAATATATATTATTTTTTTACCTTGCTGTGGTAAACCCTTTATGGGTTTTGAGGCAAACTTTTATGGATGTAGCCATTGAAGTAGGAAGGGATTTCTATGAAATCCCTGTGTGGCATATACACATGACAATATATGTGTGAATATACACACACGGGTGTGTATAAGCACACATGTACTCTTGTGTGTATATAAGACTGAAAAATTTTCTCTTCCCAGCTGTCTGTTTCATCCTTGCACAAAAGAATGAGAGAAATTAGGGTTTTGGTGGGTTATAAAATTGGTCCCAACCCTAATTCTAAATTAGGGTTAGGGATGCCTCTTAGGAATGTTTTTATTTTTATTTTCATTATTCATTAGTTTTTAATTGCTTTTGGTGGCACCTTATTTCATAAAGTTTCATGGAATTTAATTTAGTATTTATGCTAAGGGGCTTTGTGAACACCTCCTTTAATTTTAAATCAAATTTTTAGTTTTGAATTATTCTTTTAGTGGTTTGTGTATTAGGAAATTAAATTAGTAAGCTTTATTTTCATTTTGAATTAGTACTAATTAATTTTTATTAAAATTTATCAAATTGAACATTATTGAATTTAAATAAGAAGCTAATGTTAATTATATTATTTTAATTTAATTATTTTATATAATTTGTATTTAATTGCGAATTGAAATTTTTTTAGGAATGGGTTTCTATCATGATTTATTTTAAATTTGTGGAATAATATATTTAAATTGTTATTTAATTAAAGACCTTGTTATTTCTTCTTTTTATTGGGTTATAAGGGAGGGTCATTTTATTATTTGCAATCCCTTAGGGAATCAATAATATTATATTTTGAATCTCTAAATAATTCCCATTCTTTCCAAGGGGTGCGTTCACTATAATTTAATCTATCCTTTATTCATCAACTATAAGTTATACTCATACCCCAGTTTTGAGTTAGGAGAGTTTCTTTATTTCTTATTAGAAAATTCAAACTAAGATCATACCTACTGGACTATCTTATGCCAAACCTAGTTAGGGTTAATTTTGTTGACTAATGTCAGACATACATTGTCGACTTAGGCGAGCATTCCCACAAAGTGTTAACATAAGTTTTGCAGCTATACCTTTTGTTGATGTTAATTACGCTATTTATGTGAAATAATATATATTAATATAACCCATATACACTCTCTTCATATGATATTGGTAGATGGTTTGAAAATAATTTATAGTGACTTTCTTTTAGGTATATCTATTATTTTGGTTGGTGATATGGGTCAATTCCCTCCAGGCAATGATAAACCAACATATGTTAGCCATAGTCAGGAAATGTTATTGTGGCAAGAATTTAAAATAGTGGTTACATTAGATAAAATATTTATGCAAGATGGAGAAAACATCCATCAACAAGGATTTTGTTAGCTTCTAACAAATCTGAGAGATGCAAGTCCAAAAATAGATGACTAGAACTTGCTTATGATGAGAACCCCTTTAAGATTAGATGTTGCAATGAATGATGAGTTTAACAAGATAGTGCATTTGTTCTCAATAAATGAAAATATTCACAACCATAACATAAGGATGTATTCTTCGAGGAATTTTGTTGCACTTAGTCTCGCAAGTAAGTCAAGGAATGGTAGTGCAATTTAAGATTGCTCAATCGATGAACTTGATCTAGATTTTTTGTTTAGTAATGATTCAAGGGTGATGTTGACTATAAATCTTTGGATACAAGAAGGTCTTGTCAATGGAGCATTGGGATATATCCAAAATATTGTGTATAAACCAGGAAGTGGTCTACCTAAACCACTAGCATATGTCACAGTTCAATTTGATAATTATTTTGGAATACCATTTGATGACCATCATCCAAAAGTAGTTCCAGTATCACCAGTGCAGAGGGGAAGAACCTTTCTATTACCATTAAGGTTGGCATGGGCATTGATAATTCATAAATCTCAAGGACTAACTCTTTCAAAAGCCACAATTGATATAGGTCCAACGGAAAGAGCATGATTGAAATTTGTGGATGTATCTCATGTAAAGTCTCTAGAAGGCTTGAAAATAATGCCACCATTAACATATGACCGCTATGAAAAAATGAAAAGTGGGCAACAAATTTCCAATAGAAAAGTAGAAGAAATTAGACTTATATGTCTTAAAAATCAATGTTGTACTATAATGATACAAAATTGCTATTAAGAAATACATTATTGATGATTCTCCTACTTTATGTCAAAATTGTGCTCAATTATTCTTGAGCAATAAATTAGTAGATTATATTTGGAAATTATGTTCACTTTTGCTTCAATGTGTATCAATAATAAAAATCATATCATGTTTTGATACCCATATTGTCATTAATTTAAATTAAAAAGTACCACACATTAATACATATTATTTCACTATAAGTAACATGTAAAGTTCCAAATTACAAAGCAACATGGTTACTTAATTATTATTTTATTTCTTCTTGTTGTTAAAATGGTTTTGCTTACATCTCATCATACTAAGTCAGCTATTATCTTATTCTAAACATTATTGATTTCAAATTATTTTTTCACTAATTAACTATACTTGTATTCTAATTATTTTTATATAATGATGTTTTTAAAAAAGTTTACAATATATCATTCAAGTTATGGCTTCATCTGACAGAGAGTCAAACTTCATTTTTACAAGCCCAACTGCTTCGGTGGCCTCAAATGATTTCTTCGAGACTGAATTTGACAAGTATGTATGAATAATTGTAGACTTGTGCAAAAATATAATCATTTAGCTCTGGAGAACACAACATTATCAATTGATTGTTGAAGAACTTGAAATAATGCAGATGGAAGATGTTGTGAAAGTTGTGTGCAAGACATCTACAAAAGCAGATGTGTTTCCATTAATGATGAAAGAAGTCTACCATGATCATTATTAAAATAAAGGTTGCAATACCATCTTAATCGTTGAAGAATATGTGATATATTTACATCATTACTGTATCGTCTTAAAATGGAAGCACTTCCATGATAAGAGCATTTAACCCTCCGAGTAAGTGGTTTGGGGTCATGTTAAGCGCCTTGATCGGTTCTTTGCATGTATTTGGCTTTTCTCCCCACTTCCCACTTCTTCCATGCACTTGATTTCTTCATTCTAGGTGAAATTAGGGTTAGGATCCTGAGGATTCTCCTTAATTTCCCTCTTCCATGGCTCTACTTTCTAGGTAGGATTTAGAAATAAGTCCTCCTAGCCTTCATCATAGTAATCATAGGACTTTATGTCTATCTCTGGCATTCTGTCATGTTCTAGCATCACTTCTAGGTTTCTGGGCATCCCTGGGACTTCCTGACTTGGTTCTGAGAAAATCTGGGACTAGGGTCAGATTCGAGGTCAAACCTGACTAGGTCAAGATCGAGCTCGAACCTAACTAGGTCAGGTCCAACCTTGATTTTTCCCCCCCTCATTCAAATTTTTAATTTTCATGATTTTCGGGCATCAGGCTTTCGCGATATTTGTTTTCCTGCCTTCGGGTCGGCCATTTTGGGTTTCGGGATGGTAAATCCTTTAATTGCATTTAATCTAGGTATATTTTCTAAAGGTTAGGACCTAATTGGGATTTAATTCTCCAAGGTGGCCCCTCTAGAGGATTGTGCCCTAGTTCACTATAAAATAAGGCCTTCCTCTCTCATTTTGACAATCAAGTTTTGTGAGAACAAGCTCTACATCCATAATTCACATCTTCTTTTGCCATCAAGCTCTCAAGTGAAAGCAAGCCTTCAAGAATTCAAGTGTTCAAGCATTCATCCATCAAGGAGATCCATTGTTAGCCATTGAAGGATTCAATCTCTTTGGAGCCCCCTTGAAGATCCATCCTTCTCCATTCATTCAAGTCTTCTCATATGCAAAGATCAAGTCAAGATTGGTGTTGAAGATCAAATGCCATTGATTGGAGACATCCTACATCCATTGAAGCATTCCTACTCATGGATTTGAGGATTCAAATCCTCTACAAGGACTTCAACATAAGCAAGGTGATTTGTTTCAATTACTTTGTTTATGCACAATATATTTCAATTCAATTTCAAGGTTAATTCCTAAATTGGTGTTTGACCAAGGCAAACCCCCCATACAACAAAAAACCCATTTTCTTGTAGGTACAGGTGCAAAATTTCAGATTTGAGAGCGAATTTGGATACCCTTTTTGGCAAACTTCTGAGATCTGCGAACAAAATTAGAATTGGACTTCAAATAAAGAATGTAGTATTTTCCCTTTTATGAGGGTCAAACCTAAGCTGAGCTCATTTCGGAAATGATTTTTGAGTTTTCTCAATCTCAACATTTCTAGTCCGAAGCAAGTTGTAGAACTTCTCGAAAGTATACATAGACATTAGAATTTGACATTTTCCAGATCTTCCCTAATTTGAGGTTATTATTTGTATTTCAATTATCCCCTAGCTTTCAAACATCATATCCTTCATAGGGAAATATTGGATTTTCTCTCTCTCTTCCATATTCTTCATAAATTGAATCGATTGTGTATTAACCTCTTGGTTGATCAAATTGGATCTCTTCTTTGGGAATTTGGGTTTGAGAATAGATCTCATATTTCCCCCTTTACATTTGAATAGAGGTGAATCCATTTTACACCTATTCATTTTGGTGAAGCCGACTAGCTTACTCTCTTTCTTTTTGGTGTTAGATTTCTCTTTGTCTTATTGTGTGTTCACCTTCACTATTCATTTTGGTGAACCCGACATACTTACTCTCTTTACTTTTGTGGAATTGGATGCTTTATTGTGCTTTCATTTTATCTTATTAGTATTAGATTTTTCCTTTGTGTTAGATCTTGCATGCTAATTAGATATCATATTCATGCTTTATGTCTTCTTAGTTAAGTTCAATTGCATTACATTGGTTTACGAGCTTTACTACCACTAGTCCTACTTATAACATTCTGGTTAGATAAAGTCATAGACTCATGGGTGCCCTTGATCCTAAATATTCTTCTCCTTTCCTTAGGATCCTAGATGATAACTTGATTCTTCATGATCCAAATCCTACTATGGAGCACAACTCTTCTCACTCATCTCATGATGAGGATGATGCTTTAAGATTTCCTCCTGAACAAGTCCAAAATCTTTCCACTGAACTTGATAAAATGGGTAATTGGCTTCTTCAACAAAACCATAATCAAGATTCCATTCAAGCTATCGAGGCTCTTAAGAAAGTTCTCCATGATAGTGATCAAGGTGTTAACCTCTTGCATGGTATTACTCACCTTGTGCATTCAAATGTTAAACCTTTAGCTCAAGAAGCTCAAGATTTAGGGTTCATTCCTCCTATCACTAGTGTTGAACCTCCTTCTAATCCTTTACCTAGTATTCCTATCTATACTCCTTCTTTGGTAACTATGACAGTTCCCTTTGTTCCTATGAGTGTTCCTCATGTGTCTCTTCCTCCATCACAACCTTCATATCATAATGTTCCTTTTACTTATTTCAATCCGCTTCCAACTATAGTTCCTAGTGTTCTCCCAGTTGTGCCTTCTATTCCTGCAACTTCATACACTTTACCTAGTGTGTCTAATGTTGCTACTCCTCCCATTTCTTCTAATGATTCAACAATCATCAGTTTGGCTCAAACTATATCATCTTTACAACACCACCTTGCTTCCTTAACTCAAAACAATTTTAGTATTCCTACATGTGACATGGGAAGTCCCTTGTCCCAAGACATCATTCATACTCTTGTTCCTCAGCAAGGTGACATGCCTCGTCTTGAGAATTATAATGGAAAAGGAGATCGTGTTCATCATGTTAAAACATTCCAAATCCTTTGTAGTGATTATGCTCATGACCATAGGATTTTAGCCAAACTGTTTGCTAGAACCTTCCGTGACAAGGCCTTACAATGGTATTGTTCCTTGCCTCCTTATTCTATTGATTCCTTTCCAAAACTTGCTAATGCCTTTATTCAACAATTTCAAAACAATATTGGCCCGCAAGTGTCTTTGACTAATTTAATGCATTGTAAACAAAGTGCTAAGGAAAAATTGACTGAATTTATTGGTAGATTTAAGCATTTGCATGCTCAGATTTCCTATCCTGTTCCCGATATTGATATTCAATGTATGTTTATTTCAAATTTGCAAAAGGATATTAGAGATAAGATTCTTCTTACTAAATTTACCTCTTTTCAACAACTTTGTGCAGCACTTCATCATTATCAATTACAAGTGATTCAATTTGAGAGCAACACTCCAATGGCTCCTGTTCCAATTGATAAGAGTGATGCTACTCCTAATCCAAATAAGTTTAAAAAATTCAACAATTATGTCAAGATAAAAAAACAAGCGAATGTAGTTGATAATCAAGTTGTTGTTGCATCTCATAATGCCACTTCTGCATCCACTATTTTTCGATTAAATCGTATGTTTACTCCTCTTTCTAAATCTTTACATGCTATTATGAATAGGTTGTTAGCTGCTAATATGATTACTTTACCTCCTATTCAACCTCTTTTGCTTACTATGATTGCATCTAAATCTTTTGATCAAAATGCTTTTTGTCAATATCATTGTCAGAATGGTCATGATACTGAGAAATGTTATTCTTTAAAACATAAGGTTCAAGATCTAATTGATTCTAAGGCTTTATCTGTTGATAATCTAGATAGTAGTGGGAATAAATCTGTCTCTCCTCCTAATTAGAACCTTCAAATCTATACGAACCCTTTACCTACGCATGATACTAATACTATTGTTCAACCATTTGCTATGGAAATTGTGTATGATTCAAAGATGGATGATCTCAATCATGTCATTAATCAAGTGGAGCATGTTGATCAGTCTATATCTCCACCTCAGATTCAATTTCAAGTTCAATCTCAACCTCCACGAAAACCTAAACCTTGACAACAGTTTAAGAATAAAAGACCTCGGGAACTTTTGATTACCTTTGATGACTCTGAGACTATTAAAGCTCCTGATGGTCCCCTTTACATTGCTGCTAGGATTGCTCAGAAGCCTACTCCTGGTTGTCTTGTTGATCCTACATCTTTAGTCAATGTTATCACTGAAGAAAATCTTTTTATGAAAATCTTACAACATGACTTTTATGATACATCAGATGTGTGGATTCAGACTTGCAATGGTTTTCTTTATCCATCATTTGGTTCTATTACTTTACCGATTGAACTTTGTGGAAAAATTGTGAACACTGCGTTTGTTGTGGTTCCTACTTTTGATCAGTTTCAAGTTAAGCTAGGTTTGCCTTGGTTGACTTCCATGCATGTTGTTACTTCACCTATCCATAAGTGTCTTAAGTTCATTCATGATGAATAAGTGAAGATGAGTAATCATAGTCTATATCAACCTTCTAGGCCTAGAAATTGTGCTGCTCTTCATTTATTTTGGCCTTCATTACCTAATTCATGTCCTTCTTGACCTGATAATCTTTTTCAATCATATCAAGCTTATAAACATTGTAAAATTCTTGAATTAAGTTCACCTCCTAGGGATCTTAATTGTGGTCTTTTACCTACACCCTCGATACCTCCTTTAACTATGGCTTCTAGTTCTGTTAATCAAGTTCCTTATACCAAACCTATCAAAGATTCTGTGATGGATAATAATCCTACTGATCTTCCTAAAGAACTTGTGAAAGATCCTGTGATTGTTTCTCCTTGTTCTCAACCTATTTCAAATAAATCAAAATGAAATCGATCTACTTTAATGAACGTCGTAAAAAGCATCATGCTCATGCTAAAGCTAAAAGATCTCTACCTTCTTCTGATAAACCTATGCATAATGTATTAGAAGAAATTACTACCAATGATGATGTTCACATCCATGATAATGATGATTCTATTCATATTTTAGATCCTATTTTGATTAATTTGGATGAAGAAGATACTCTTGATGATACTGATGATGTTAATGATGAATATGAGACTATTGACATTGACATTGAATTACCTAATATGCTTTCATCACAATTAACTCTTACTCCTAGTGTCAAACATAGTGATTCTCAAGAGGATGCTTGTTTGGAACTGGCTATCATTCCTACTATCTTGGATATAGTCCCTCTTGCGAGTTACCCACATTCCCTAAATGATATACAACAAGATGGGGAAAGTAGGCGGCACACTTGATCGGCTAGTCCTTCATGGTAGCTTTGTTGTGTGTTTGCCTATTGTACTATGCTTCTCCCGTAATGTGTTTGCTAAATGTTGTTAGATTCTTTTATACGATCTTTGTTACTCAATTGGTACAAGATGATGAAGGAATCCAATCTGTTGTTCAAACTCTTCAATATGTATTTCTATTCTTCTATGCGTTGTTCAATGTTATGTTGCAAATGTGCTATTGTTCGTAAATGTTTCCTTGTGTAATCTGCTTGGATTCGAGATATGGTAGCACTAATTGATTTTGGTCTCCATGTCATGGTCCAAAAAGATTCTCCTTGGTATGTCTTATGTGATCTTTCCTCTTTTGTGATTGTAGTTCTACTTTCTTTGGGGAATGATGTCAATTCATTTGCAATAATATCATATATATATTATCTTATGATCATACTGACCCCATGGTAGGTAGATCCCTTCTGTGTTCTCTATATGTTTCTATGCTATTTCCCTTGATTTGTCTTCGTCTGGGGGCATCTCGATGTGGAAACATAATCAATGGAGTTGTTTACATTTCTGTTAAAGCCATTACTCCTCTTAAATTGTCAGCAATGACTTTAACATGGGGGCATACGCTCTACTCACCTGTTGCACACACACACTTTCCAATATGCACATATTATTTTTCAAGATACTTTTTCCCTTTTTGGATTAGTAATTGATCCTTAAAGCATGGATTTATATTTTAGGATCTCTTGATCCCTTCAATTTCAACTACACATATTTTTTGATCCCTTAAGGTCGGAAGTGTCCTTAAGATGGGATCTCTTTTGTTTTATTTTTTTGGTTTTATTCTTATGGAATAGAATATTCCTAAGGATGAATCCTTGATGGGTTGACTAGTGAGTAACCACATTCACTAGGCGATTCAATTCCATCTTTCCAGTTGCGCCGTGTGGTTCACAATGGGGCATAAGTTCTCATTGGGTGAGGTAATCACACTTTCTTTCTCTCTCTAGAGATGTTTCTCTTATTGTGATCTAGGAGTCGATGAAGACTTGAGTCCCTGGGGGCTTAAGGTTTCTCTTTGTCCCTTGGATTATGATAAGATTATCTTTTCATTCTGATCTCCTTTACCAAGAGTTTGCATCGAGTCCATACTCTTGCTAAAGTGGGGGCCTAATGTATCATCTTAAAATGGAAGCACTTCCATGATAAGAGCATTTATCCCTCCGAGTAAGTGGTTTGGGGTCATGTTAAGCACCTTGATCAAGTCTTTTCATGTATTTGGCTTTTCTCCCCGCTTCCCACTTCTTCCATGAACTTGATTTCTTCATTCTAGGTGAAATTAGGGTTAGGATCCTGAGGATTCTCCTTAATTTCCCTCTTCCATGGCTCTAATTTCTAGGTAGGATTCAAAAATAAGTCCTCCTAGCCTTCATTACAATAATCATCATAGTAATTATAAGACTTTATATCTATCTCTTGCATTCTGTCCTGTTCTGGCATCACTTCTAGGTTTCTGGGCATCCCCGAGACCTCCTGACTTGGTTTTGAGAAAATTTGGGACCAGGGTTAGATTCGAGGTCAAACCTGACTAGGTCAGCATCGAGCTTGAACTTGACTAGGTCAGGTCCAACCTTGATTTTTCCCCCCTCATTCAAATTTCTAATTTTCATGCTTTCCGGGCATTGGGCTTTCAGGATATTTGTTTTCCTGCCTTCGGGTCAACCATTTCGGGTTTCAGGATGGTAAATCCTTTAATTGCATTTAATCTAGGTATATTTTCTAAAGGTTAGGACCTAATTGGGATTTAATTCTCCAAGGTGGCCCCTCTAGAGGATTGTGCCCTAGTTCACTATAAAATGAGGCCTTCCTCTCTCATTTTGACAATCAAGTTTTGTGAGAACAAGCTCTACATCCATAATTCACATCTTCTTTTGCCATCAAGCTCTCAAGTGCAAGCAATCCTTCAAGAATTCAAGTGTTCAAGCATTCATCCATCAAGGAGATCCATTGTTAGCCATTGAAGGATTCAATCTCTTTGGAGTCCCCTTGAAGATCCATCCTTCTCCATTCATTCAAGCCTTCTCATATGCAAAGATCAAGTCAAGATTGGTGTTGAAGATCAAATGCCATTGATTGGAGACATCCTACATTCATCCTACATCCATTGAAGCATTCCTACTCATGGATTTGAGGATTCGAATCCTCGACAAGGACTTCAACATAAGCGAGGTGATTTGTTTCAATTACTTTGTTTATGCACAATATATTTCAATTCAATTTCAAGGTTAATTCCTAAATTGGTGTTTGACCAAGGCAAACCCCCCATACAACAAAAACCCCCATTTTCTTGCAGGTGTAGGTGCAGAATTTTGGATCTGAGAGCGAATTTGGATACCCTTTTCGATAAACTTCTGAGATCTATGAACAGAATCAAAATTGGACTTCAAATAAAGAATGTAGTATTTATACTTTTATGAGGGTCAAACCCGACCTAAGCTCATTTTGGAAAAGATTTCTGGGTTTTCTCTGTCTCGGCATTTCCAATCTGGAGCAAGTTGTAGAATTTCCTGAAAGTATACACAGACATCAAAATTTGACATTTTCTAGATCTACCCTAATTGAGGTTAGTATTTGTATTTCAATTATCCCCTAGCTTTCAAACATCATATCCTTCATAGGGAAATATTGGATTTTCTCTCTCTCTTCCATATTCTTCATAAATTGATTTGATTGTGTCTTAACCTCTTGGTTGATCAAATTGGATCTCTTCTTTGGGAATTTGGGTTTGAGAATAGATCTCATATTTCCCCCTTTACATTTGAATAGAGGTGAATCCATTTTACACCCATTCAATTACAAAGAAATATTTTGTATATAGTTTATTATTATTTTGTATTTCACACTTCTTACTTCATCTAAATAATTTTACTAGGACTTATATTTCCCCTTTCATCTACGTAAGTTTCATGAACAAGAGAAAAATAAATTGTTTTCACTATTCAAGTGATGTTTACAACTATGCTTGCAAGGTTTTGCAACATGTTTTGTTGAACTCTGTATTTCCAATATTAATGGCTTTCAAATAAGTGTGCCATAAAAAGGATAGCTTCAATGGACATGCCAAATAAATGTAAAAAACTAATTATAAAGGACATCTCTTAGATGTGTTAGGCACTAAATTTTGTATAAAATCCATATGCTAATTCTAAGCATAGTCCTAATCCAAATGATAATATTCATCCTAAGCATAACCATTATTTCAATAACATTAATCCAAATCATAAACTTAAATTAAATATACCATAATACTAACATTAAGTAACCCTAGATGCTATCTTTCATGATAACCATAATTACTGTTAACTAAGTCTCTAATTATAACCCTAACTCTATTACTAAGTATGATCATAATCATAATTCTAATACCTACATCACATTACTAACTCTAATAATAAGTCTAATACTAATAAGTATGATATTGATCCTAACTCTAAACCCTGCATTTCATCAAGCTCATCACATCCCTTTTGAAACCCTAATTCTTGCATTGATCCTAACACTACTTCTAACCATAACCCTAATTAATGTTATAAAGCTATACCAAACCCTTATCCTAACCAAATACTCTAACCCTACACCTAAATCTCACACTACCTATTATATTAATGCTAACTCTAAAACCTACATCCCATCAGTAACCACGCCCCTAATCTTATTCTAACAATCAACCAAATATTAACCTTAACCATAACACTACGTCTAATTTAAACCTAACTATAAACCTTACATCCTAACCCTTATCACAAGGTTAAACTAACTCTAACCCTAACCTTAACTCTACATGTAACTAATATACTAATAGTACACCTAACTCTAAATTGTCTTCCCCAACCTTAACTATAGTACACCTAACTCTAAAATTGTCTTCCCCAACCTTAACTATACTAAGTGTTTACTAAAACATAATCTTTACCCTTAATGTTACACTAAATAGGATACAACACCTAACTGTAAACATAATATCTCATCCAAACCACACCACCAATAACATAGCTTATGGGATGTAGAAAACTATGTTTGACGAATGCCCTATCACATCATTATGAAACAAAATGTAATAACGTGCACTCGACCATAATTTTTTGAGGGAATGAGTGTCGGGTTACTATAATTTTGATGGTTCCATAATTTTTGGTTTTCTTATGCAGGAATAGGGAATTGTGAGCTGGCAG
Organism: Chamaecyparis obtusa; assembly: GCA_027943335.1. Lineage (NCBI taxonomy): Eukaryota > Viridiplantae > Streptophyta > Pinopsida > Cupressales > Cupressaceae > Chamaecyparis > Chamaecyparis obtusa. The sequence continues at coordinate 226,666 of BSBK01006092.1, forward strand.
TGGATTTCAAATGGTTTATTTTTTCTTAGATTGTTGCATTCGTTGAGCTCCTATAGGGTCTTCCTGCTGCCATTGTAAGGTTACACCTCTTGGCGTAAAAATATGAAAATAATTGAATTCAAAACTAAAATAAGATTTGAATATAAATTTAAATAATAAACATAAAACTATTATAGATATTGTCAACATTTCAAAATGTGTAAACTTTAGTAGGTTTCTAAATTGAATTTGTTTTTTTAGATATTCTTGTTACATGAGTTTTAGTAAATTTATTAAATTCTATTTATTTATTTTAATTTTACTTTTACAATTTCATAAAAAAAATAAACTATTAATTTACACTATTGTTTTTATTATTTTTGGGCTATTTAACATTATTCTATATAACAATAATGGAAAATAGAGAAGAGGTGAAAAATGAAATATAAAAATATGGAATATAATTGGTGAGGAGATTTTATGCCCTCAATCTATAATATCTATATACCCATCACAATTACTCTCCAATACTATCGATATGCTATAATCAGTGTCATTGTTGGAGATAGTCATTCATAAAGTTATTCAACAAGATTTTTTAAAAGGAAACAAATTATAGTTAGCAATGCAAGATTATGACTTATGGTGGGGTAATGCTTTTTTGGGTGGGCTATTTAACAAGCATCTACTCCTTTCAAGTCACAAACATGTGCTTTTGTTTGAAAGCATCAAATATTATTTGGAAAAACAAAATTACTAACATGTGTGTCTGGTACTTCAAGAGTTTGGTAGGGTTTTGGGTGAAGATTTGGTATTTAGTTCACAGAGGAAAGTGCAAGCATTGCTCGACATCTTGGAATCTCCAATTTGGACTGTGGGTTATGCACAAAATTTCCTGGAAACAACCTATGTCCATGTGGATCAAAATGTTGGTGCAGAACTTGACCTAAATGTGCATTTGCTTATGGAATTTATTGTAGGTCCATCGTTGAATGCTCTAGCCACAAAGGAAGAATGAAATATCATAGAACAATCTTTCGGTGATAAAGGATATGTAGAACGGAGAGCTTAAATGCATGATCGATGGGATGAAATCATGGTGATAATTTTTTTCTTATTTGGTTTGGTACATAAATTTTATCCCATCACTTCGGTATTGGAATAGCAAAGCCAAGTTGATTTAGTAGAATGGGGGTCATTGGTATATCATATGCTTTTTTGTCTGTCATATCACTGCTGAGTTATAAGATTAGTGTTCAATTATTGCAATGTATTTTGGAAAGAATGAGATATAGTCTAGATAATGGAAATTTACATTTTTTGCCCCATTCTTGTATTTTGATATGCACTTTTATGCATAATTCATTATCTTATGTCTAGGAGGGGGTTGGTAGTAGTACTTTTTGTGGCTGAGTCCCTGGTGCAGGAGCACACCTAGGCTAACCTCCATTGTTTAGGTATTTTGGCTTATATCTAACATTGGCCAAGTCAGAGAGGTTTGAGTTTGTTTTAGACCTTAGAAGGTCATTTCTATTGTGGGCTAGGTGAGTTAGTCATTAGGACTAAGGTCACCAAAAATAGCCATTGTTAGTAGTTTTTAATTTCTTAGTCTTAGAGCTTAAAGTTTGAGTTAGAGTCTTCAATGTGTCTTAAACACATGAATGAGGTTAAGAAGATGCCTTGAGGCCATTTATGATGTTGGTTCCTCAAGATATAGGATATAGAGGTCCTAAGAAGTAGGATGAAGGCATAAAGTAAAGATGCCAAAAGTTGTTAGAAGTTGTCATGACAACATTTGCAATAATGGCAAATGTTGCATGCAACTCGGTTACCTTGGATCCCCTAGAAGTTGGGAAGTAGGAGATCAACCAACAAACCCTAAAAAAATGGAAATGGCATCTAATGTAAGGTAAGGCTCGAATCTCAAGATGATGAGTGCATTGTAACAAGTTTGAGTAATGTGAATAGAGCTTTGCAATTCAGTTTGTGAAGAACCTGAGCTTATTGATGTGACAGTGATATCTAATGGATTTCATGTTCTAAATTAGTGATTGCATAGTGTTCTTAGGATTTTTCTAAGGGTTTTTCATTTAGTAATAAAGTTATTTTGAGATTTTTTAAGGCCATGTATAAATTTTTTTTGGTTTAGTAGTTCTCCTGGTCTTGTCCTAACTAGTCTGTCATTTCATGGCTCCCCCATGAAAACTAACCATGGGATATTCCTAAGGGTGGTTGGATATGATAGGGGATTCATTAGCCTATAAATATTTAGGATTAGGAGTCATGAGCACATGGATAACTATTTTTAGTACTAAGCCCTAGGCAAGAAGACAATGCTCGGTTAGTGGTTTAGAATAGAAGAATTAAAGATTTCTTGTAGGATATTGAAGTACTGTATGAAACAAGTACAGTTCTAGGTAGGGTATAGTCATATCCTAACATTATATGAGGATTGAGTTCATACCAATCCATTAGACTAAGCTTTGAGTGAGAAAATAGTGATATCCTAGTAAATAGGCCTTTTAGCCCTATTAGTCCTAGATTGTAGGAAGGTAGTGTACGGAGGCGATCAGGCTCCAAAACCTTTAGAATATTTTGTAAAATCCAAAAGGGTATCCTAATATGGGATTATATTTTTAGGTTGTTTGGAAAGTTTTTACAAGAAGTGGAAAAAGGTCTCTGGTAAAGGCTACAAGGAATTAGGCCTAATTAGGCCTCCTAATGGTCAAGTCTTGAACCCGATAAGGATAGGCTTGAAGATCCTTCTAAAATGGATCAAAATGGAAAAGATATGAATGCCAATGAATCATTAGACATCTGTGTAATGAATTCCATGAAAGGAGAGAAGTTGGCACTTAGATCCTTCTAAGTGTAGGTGAAGAATTGAACTAACTAAAGGGTGTTAGTCTTTCAAGGTGAAGCACAAGGTGTAGGACTCTTGGAGAAGAGTGGGATTAGGTCTTAGTTAATCATCTAAGCCTAATCAGGACCTAGACAAGATTAGGTTCCTAGAAGAAGACAAGGAAGTTCTTCTTAAGCAATGTGTGCAAGCAAACCTTGGAACACTCACATCATATTGGTATCAGAGCTTGAATTGATCAGGCTTGTGGTTGATGTTTCAGCCTACTGAATCAGTAGGAGAGAATACTTCTTTTAAGTCAGAAGAAGCCAAAGAAATGGTGACTAATGTTGAGTTAGCCAAGAAAGTGGAGGAACAAGAAGAGGATAATCGGTTGCTAAGGGAGAGATTGTCCCAAATGGAGCAACTCTTGGGTGAAGTCCAAGATAAAGTTGATAAGGTCAAAGATAAACTTGACCAAAAGGAAGAGAAAGAAGTAAGGGAAAATGAATTTGAATTGGAGGAGGAAGCTCCAACACCTGACCCTATTCTTCCTGAAGAACCCTTCTTGAAGGCACTAAAGGCCTTGAGTAAAAAAGTTTTGGAGGGTGTGCCACTATTTAGTGGACAAATGGATCCAAATTCAATTATGGATTGGATAGACATCATTGAGAATCACTTTGAATGTGATGGTATCTTAGAGGCCCAAAATTCATGGTGGCCAAGTCAAGGTTGAGAGGTACAACTCTCACATGGTGGAAGTTTGTGCAGACCGAAAGAGAAAAAGATGGAAAAGGTCCTATAGTTACATGGAAGGGCATGATAACTAAAGTGAAGCAGACCTACCTTCCTGATGACTATGAAGTTCAGCTACATAGGAGGAGACACAATCTTAGACAAAAAGATATAGATGTTCAAGCATACACCGAGGAGTTTCAGAAGTTATGCTTAAGATCTAAAGTGGTTGAAGATGAAAGCATCAAGCTTGCAAGGTACTTGAATGGCCTCAAATGGTCTATTCAAGAAGAAATGATTCTAGTAAACTTAAAAATCATATGCCAATGTTATCAAATGGCCTTGAAGATAGAAGAGAAGGGAAAGAGAAAACAAGACCAAACCTCCAAAGGCAAAGGTAAAGGCAAGGATAGTAGAGGACAAAGCGATGGCTATGGCGGAAGGAGTTCTAAATCAAGGACTCAAGGAGACATCAAATTTAGTGAGAAGCAAGAAGGAAGCTCTAGTAGAGGTGGTAGAGGAAGAAAATCTAGTTTTAGAGGAATAAGTGGTCGAAAATGAGGAAGAGGTAATTACTTTTCCAATATGAAGTGTTACCACTACAATCAAATGGGGCACCCTGCCTATAGGTGTCCAGAGAAGGGTAGTTCTTCTCAAGGAGGTGACAAGAGAACTAATCTAGTTCATGATGAGACAAATGCAGTAGAGAAGCATGCTGAAGTACCATTGAATTTAGAGGAAGGTGAGAACCTCATGATGAGGAGAATTTTGATTAGAGAGTCAGTGAAGGAAGAGCCAAGCCAAAGGAGGTCTTTGTTTAGGATAAAGTGTAAGATGATGGGGAAAGTATGTAGAGTCATAATTGACTCAGGATCTATTGACAATATTGTGTTAGAGGAAGCACTCAATAAGCTGAAGTTGACAAGGATACCCCACACCAATCCTTACAAGGTCACATGGCTCAATAAAGGCCAACATGTGTTGGTAAATGAACAAGCATGGGTGGAGTTCTCAATTGGGAGGTACAAAGATAAAGTTTTGTGTGATGTGTTACCTATGGATGCATGTCATTTTCTCCTAGGTAGACCATGGTAATTTGACTGCCAAGCTATCTATGATGGAGGAAAGAACTCCTATACTTTTAAGAAGGAAAATGTGACTTTTAAAATTCAATCATTGTTAGAGGATGCATAGGTGAAGACAAAAAGTCCTAATGTGCTCATGGTTGGTGAAAAAGAGTTCTTAAAGGCCATGTAAGAAGGTGAATGTGTTGGCTATGCTTTGGTTCTAAGACCAAGAGAGGTAGATAAAGGTAAGGGAGCTAAGAAGATAGAGTTACCAAAGGAGTTGCAAAGCATGTTGCAGACTTACCAAGGTATAGTAAGTGATGGACAACCATCAACCTTACCCCCTAAAAGAGCCATAAGTCATAGGATAGACTTTATCCTAGGGGCTACCTTTCCCAATAAAGAAGCCTATAAGATGACCCATCAACAAAATGAGGAAATTTATAGACAAATACAAGAACTCCTAAACCAAGGTCTCATTAGAAAGAGCATTAGTCCATGTGTCATACCCACTGTCCTTGCACCTAAGAAAGGAGGAACTTGGAGGCTTTGTACTGATTCAAGGGAAATTAATAGGATAACCATAAGGTATAGGTTCCCTATCCCTAGGATTGAAGACCTAATGGATTGTTTAGGTGAAGCTAAGTACTATAGCAAGATAGACTTAAAGAGTGGCTATCACAAAATAATAATACATGAAGAAGATGAGTGGAAAACAAAGTTCAAGACCAATGAAGGTTTATATGAATGGATTGTCATGCCATTTGGATTATCCAATGCCCCCTCCACATTCATGAGGCTCATGAATGAAGTCCTCAAAGGATACATTAGAAAATTTATAATAGTATATCTAGATGATATATTGATTTATAGAAAGACAAGAGGTGAGCACCTAGAACATCTTGAGACTATTTTCAAGAAGGTGCATGAGGAGAAGTTGATGATCAATTTGGAGAAGTGTGAGTTCATAAAAAAAGAGCTAGTGTACCTTGGATTTGTTCTATCACATGGCAATCTGAAAATGGATGTTAGCAAGGTAGAAGCCATCATAAATTGGCCTACTCCAAGGACAGCAATAGAGGTAAGAAGTTTTCATGGCCTTGCTCGATACTATAGGAAATTCATAAGGTAATTTAGTGCAATTTGTGCTCCTATGTTGGACACCATTAAAGAAGGCATGAATAAAAATTTTGTATGGAATGAGCATGCTAACAAAAACTTTGAGTTGTTGAAGGAAAAGATAGCTACCCAACCTGTTTTAGTCTTGCCAAGCTTTGAAAAGCTTTTCACTATTGAGTGTGATGCAAGCAATGTGGCTATTGGAGTTGTTTTAAGCCAAGAGGGTAGACCGGTGGCTTTTCATTCAGAAAAGTTAAGTGAAGCCAAGAAGAAGTACTCTTCTTATGACCTTGAGATGTATGCATTGGTTCAGGATTTAAGGAAGTGGAGGCACTACTTGCTTCCCAAGGAATTCATTGTGTATTCAGACAACCAAGCACTTAGTTTCCTGAATTTACAAGAGAAGTTGAGTCAGAAGCACATGAAGTGGGTTGAATACCTGCAATCTTACACTTTTAATATCAAGCACAATAAAGGAGTACTCAATAAAGTGGTAGATGCCTTGTCTAGGAGATCTCTCACTATCCAAGAGATTTAGTTGAAGAGCATGGGGATAGATAATTTCAAAGATCTATATGTTGATGATGAAGATTTTGCAGACATTTATAAGGTATGTGTTGAATACAAGAATCATTTTCATAGTAGGTATGTTGAATACACTTTGCAAAGTGATCTCTTTTTTAAAGGGAATCAATTATGTGTTCCTAGAGGCTCTATTAGAGATAATTTAATTCAAGAAAAGCATAATGGTGCTTTGAGTGGTCACTTTGGGACCACTAAGGCTCAAGAACTTGTTCAAAGGTTCTATTATTGGCCAAGGATGAATCTAGATGTTAGGAGGTATGTGGAAAGTTGTATAGTGTGTCAAAAGGCCAAGGGCACTTCCTTGAATGTAGGGCTTTATCAACCACTACCTATTCCTACTAGGCCATGGGAATGCTTTAGTATGGATTTTGTAGTTGGGTTACCCAAGACAAGACAAGGTATGGATAATGTTTATGTAGTTGTGGACAGATTCAACAAGATGGCTCACTTTGTGCCATGCAAGACCACTAATGATGCTAGTCAAATAGCCTCTCTTTTTTTCAAAGAGATAGTAAGAATTCATGGGTTACCTATCAGCATTGTGTCAGATAGAGACACCAAGTTCATGAGTCACTTTTGGAAGACTCTTTGGCAGAGATTGGGCACTAATTTATCTTTTGGATCAGCCTACCATCCCCAAACTGATGGTCAGACTGAGGTTTTCAATAGAAGCCTTGGAAATCTACTAAGGTGCTTGACCAAGGAGTATGGTCAACAATGGGATCAGTTGATTGGCCAAGCTTAGTATGCATATAATGATACTATAAACAGATCCACAGGGAAGAGTCCCTTTGAAATAGTCTATGGTCTACATCCGAGAGGAGTCTATGAGTTAAGAGACTTGAAGGATGGAGTGAAGGGAAGTGGATATGTTGATGTTTTTTCTTATGCAATGCAAGAGATACATGATACAGTGAGGAAGACCTTGGTAGAAAACACCATGAAGCATAAGACCAAGGTGGATGAGAGTAAAAGAGAAGTTCAGTACAATGTGGGAGACTTGGTTATGGTGCATCTCAATAAGTCTAGACTTCAAAAGGGAGTCCCTCACAAATTGTAGATGAGAAGGATAGGTCCCTGTCCCATCTTGGCAAAGTATGGTAACAATTCCTTTAGAGTGGAGATATCGAAAGACAGTGGCATGTCCCCTATCTTCAACATAGCAGACCTGGTTAGTTATAAAGGACCACCACCTGATTTAGATCAGAGTCTTGGTGAGGTGATCAGAGATGTGGAAGATCTCAACCTACCTATTGCCATAGTCAAAGGAGGTGACAATATACTAGATACTAGAGTCTATAAGAAGACTAGAACCAAGGAGTACAAAGAACATCTAATAAAGAAGCACGGTCAAACTAATGTTGATGCAGTATGGGTCAAGGAATTAGAGTTCAAGAAGATGGGAATTGATCCAAGCTTACTCAATTTAAGGGTGGACTGAACCTTTTTGTTTTGTGGAGGATGGTGTAAGAGCACACCTAGGCTAACCTCCATTGTTTAGGTATTTTGGCTTGTATCTAACATTGGCCAAGCCAGAGAGGTTTGAGTTTTTTTTAGACCTTAGAAGGTCATTGCTATTGTGGGCTAGGTGAGTTAGTCATTAGGACTAAGGTCACCAAAAATAGCCATTGTTAGTAGTTTTTAATTTCTTAGTCTTAGAGCTTAAAGTTTGAGTTAGAGTCTTCAATGTGTCTTAAACACATGAATGAGGTTAAGAAGATGCCTTGAGGCCATTTATGATGTTGGTTCCTCAAGATATAGGATATAGAGGTCCTAAGAAGTAGGATGAAGGCATAAAGTAAAGATGCCAAAAGTTGTTAGAAGTTGTCATGACAACATTTGCAATAATGGCAAATGTTGCATGCAACTCGGTTACCTTGGATCCCCTAGAAGTTGGGAAGTAGGAGATCAACCAACAAACCCTAAAAAAATGGAAATGGCATCTAATGTAAGGTAAGGCTCGAATCTCAAGATGATGAGTGCATTGTAACAAGTTTGAGTAATGTGAATAGAGCTCTGCAATTCAATTACAGGACATAATAACTTGGCCAAGATAACCCTGGATAAAATAACCCAGCCATAATAACCCGAGGACAAAATAACCTAGGGTCATAATAACCCAATCCAAAATAACCCGGAGTCAAAATAACCCCATAAGATTATAGAGAAAGGAAAACAAAATTTATAAATTACAAGTATATTTCTAAAACAATTTATTCAAATTTTCAATTAAAGTGTCAAATTATGAGCAATGCCTCTTATATAATCTAAAATATTATTATTGTCATAACCATCAACTAGTATTTTTAGTCTTTCTTTGAGTTCACAGTATTTTTTCATGCTTGGTTGTGTAGTGTGTCTAGCCATATATTTCTCTATTTTTTTCTCTTAGTGACCCCGTTCTTTTTTCACTGCTTTGATGAATTTACAAATTGAGCTATGCGATGATTGAAGAAATTCAATAAATCCTCTATGCCATCCCTCAATAGAATTATTGGTTTTGGGGAAGATCATCTCTAATAGCTGAATAGTAGTTCCACATTGTGATTGGAAACTTGGGTGATCGTCTGTTGCCTCTTCTAGTTAGTCTTCCAATCCATGTGTCTTCAAAATAATCAATTATGGGTTGCAAAGTCTCCTCATGTTCTATATAATAAGGAGATTGTAGAAGTATTTCAAATGCATTGATTACATATATCTGAGGTACAAAAGCTAATGCAACCAATTTTTTTATCTCAAATGAAAATACTTCATTGACACTGTAACGTGGTTGTAGACCTTCTTCTTGAACTTTCCTCCACAAGCATTGAGAGAAATGGAAAAGACATCCCCGAATAGTGACATTTGGAAAAATTTCAGAAATAGCTCCATTGAAACCTAATTCAAAATCAATAAGTATAGTTTTTGGGTTTAGATCAGGTTGCAGTTGTTTTAATTTTACAAGTACTTGTGTATAAGTGGATCTTGTTTTGTTAGTCACAATAATATAGATGAGTCGAAATATTGCATCATTTTGCAAGCCATGAATTGTGTACAACTGCTGAAAAATACTTGGTACTGTTTTAATTGTACCATCACTAAACCCATTTTCAGATTCTTTTAGTAGTTGCAAATTTTGTGTGGTGGTGAATAATTATTTACCATTTTATAAGTTATTTAAGCATATTAAAGATTTTTTAAAGCTATTTTAGGGGTATATAATGGATATATGGTCTAAAAATGACCTAAATATCCTCTATGGTGCCTCACAATCCCTTTTTAAGCATACTAACTTGATCTAGAATGACCATGGGTTATTTTGACCCTGGGTTATTGTGTCCTTGGGTTATTATGGTAGGGTTATTATGTCCAAGGTTATTTTGGCCGGGTTATTATGTCTGGTTACCCTGCAATTCAATTTGTGAAGAACCCGAGCATATTGATGTGACATTGATATCTAATGGATTGCATGTTCTAAATTAGTGATTGCATAGTGTTCTTAGGATTGTTCTAAGGGTTTTTCATTCAGTAATCAAGTTGTTTTGAGATTTTTTAAGGCCCTGTATAAATTGCTTTTGGTTTAGTAGTTCTCCTAGTCCTGTCCTGACCAGTTAGTCATTTCATGGCTCCCCCATGAAAACTCACCATGTGATCTTCCTAAGGGTGGTTGGATATGATAGGGGAGTCATTAGCCTGTACATATTTAGGATTAAGATTCATGATCACATGCATAGCTATTTTTACTACTAAGCCCTTGGCGAGCAGATAGTGCCCGGTTAGTGGTTTAGAATTGAAGAATTAAAGATTTCTTGCAGGGTATTGAAGTATTTTATGACACAAGTATAGTTCCAAGTAGGTTATAGTCATATCCTAACATTCTATGAGGACTGAGTTCATACCAATCCATTAGACTAAGTTTTGAGTGAGAAAACAGTGAGATCCTAGTAAATAGGCCTTTTAGCCCTATTAGTCCTAGATTGTAGGAAGGTAGTGTACAGAGGCCATCAGGATCCAAAACCTTCAGAATCTTCTATAAAATAAGAAAGGGTATCCTAATATGGGATTATATTTTTAGGTTGTTTGGAAAGTTTTTACAAGAAGTGGCAAAAGGTCTCTGGTAAAGGCTACAAGTAAATAGGCCTAATTAGGCCTCCTAATGGTCAAGTCTTGAACCCGGTAAGGATAGGCTTGAAGATCCTTCTAAAATGGATCAAAATGGAAAAGATATGAATGTCAATGAAGCATTAGACATCCCTGCAATGAATTCCATGAAAGGAGAGAAGTTGGCACTTAGATCCTTCTAAGTGTAGGTGAAGAATTGAACTAACTAAAGGGTGTTAGTCTTTCAAGGTGAAGCACAAGGTGGAGGACTCTTGGAGAAGAGTGGGATTAGGTCTTAGTTAATCATCAAAGCCTAATCAAGACCTAGAGGAGATTAGGTTCCTAGAAGAAGACAAGGAAGTTCTTCTTAAGCAAGGTGTGCAAGTAAACCTTGGAACACTCACATCAGTCCCCTTCTCTCTCATTTTGTTTATGTAATTTGGCTAGGATTTAGGGTTTTTTTTTTCTTTTTTCCGTAATGAGCCTTTGAACCAGTTTATTAATATACTTAATAAAATATTAGTAGCTCGCCACTTTTGCCAAAAAAAAGAGTTGAATATAAATTTAATAATAAACATAAAACTATTATAGATATTGTCAACATTTCAAAATATGTAAAATTTAGTAGGTTTCTAAATTGATTTTTTTTTTAGATATTCTCGTAACATGAGTTTTAGTAAATTTATTAAAATCATGATTAAATTATTTTTATTTATTTTTATTTTTCTTTTACAATTTCATAAAAAAAAACTATTGGTTTACATTATGATTTCTCTTTAACATTATTTATATTATTGGAAGCAAAGGTATAGGGTTCAATGGCTTGTTGAGGGGGACATGAACACAACATTCTTCCGTAGATCTACATCCAAACATAAAAAATGAAACAATATAAAATCACTATTGAATGATAATAAAGAACTTGTAGAAGAAGACAAAATTGGTGGGAGGGCTCAACAATTTTTCCTGCATATTTATTTTGAAAATACAACGGAGGACTCCACTGGGATCAGAGACAACCTCCTCAACCATATTCCTATGGTTTTACATGATAGGGATAATGATTCACTTTCGGGCATGATGTCTGAAAATGAGGTGGACAAGGTTGTTTTTCCATGGGAACTTATAAAGCCCCAAGGACGGATGGTTTCCCATCTCCCTTCTTCTAGGAGTTTTGGGAGGTGGTGAAATATGATATCACGAAGGCTACTAAAAACTTCATTAGAACTAGCAAACTTCTTAGGAAATTGAACAACACCTATATTGTCCTAGTCCCTAAAGTCCAATAACCCAAGCATAAGATTGATTTATGCCCCATTAGTCCTTGTAATGTTATTTATAAGATATTTTCCAAGGTGGTGGTGAATAGATTTAAGCCTCTTCTAGATAAAATTATCAGCCCATCTCAAAAAGGGTTTGTCCCTAGTCAATAGATTCTAGATGTTGCTATCACCAACCATGAGATAATCCACTCGATGGACATGAGTAGAAACCCAAGTATGGTGCTTAAACTTGATATTTCTAAAGCTTATGATTAAGTTAATTGGAAATTCTTTTATAATGTCCTCTTGAAGCTAGGTTTTGATCAAAGATTCATAAGAATCATTAAAGAATCTATTGAGAGTGGGGAAAGGGCTAGGACAGGGGGACCCCTTGTCCCCATATCTTTTTATTATGATTGTTGAAGTCCTTAGTAGTAACTTCTCCCTCATCACTAGAAGTGGGAGAATTAAAGGGGTTTAGGTTGCTTCTTCCACCCCCCAAAGATCCTACAATAGTTTGTCGATGGCACCTTCTTGTTTGGTTTATCTTTTTTTATTGAGGCCAGAGAATGGAAAAATCTCCTAACAGATTATGCAAATGCCTCTTGTCAACAAATCAACTATGATAAAAGAAAATTTTATTTATTTAACACTGACTAAAGCTTCAAAGAAAAATCATTGGTATCCTAGGTTGTCAATTTGCTGAGCTTCTAGAAACCTATCTTGGTTTGCCTCTTACAGTCAAGGAGGTGACCCCCAATTTATGGAATTCAATATTGGAAAGGATACAAATAAAATTAGCTGGTTGGAAAGGTAAAATTCTTAGTAGTGCTAGAAAATTGCAACTCTTATATGCTTCCCTTCAAGGTATCCTAGTTTATTTTTTGTCAATTTTTAAGATCTCCAATGGCATGACTGACAAACTGAAGAAAATTCAACATAACTTCCTATGGACTGGAATGGAGGAGAAGGCAAGACCAAGTATAGTAAACTAGGACATTGTCTACAAACCCAAAGATATGGGAGGTTTGGGAATAAGGAAGATATTCAACCTTAACAAGGCTCTGTTAACCAAAGTGGGTTGGCTTCTTTCGGTAAGATCTATAGATTTGTGCAAGATTATGAGAGAAAAATACTTCAACAATTCTTGCTTCTCAAAGTTTTTATTTTTTGATGACCTCAGTACTGGTTCAAAAATTTGGAATAATATTGTAAAATGTAGAGGCCTCCTGATAGATGGATTAAAATGGAAAATTGGCAATGGGGAAAGCATTCATTTCTGGGAAGATACTGTTGGAAATCTAATATGGGAAGTGAGATACTGAGAGGGTGGGTGAATCAGATATCTAGTATTAATTCCATTTTAACATAAATTTCACTTGCATATCATAAACATGAATATCAATACTAAAATAGATCTAACATTCTAACTTCATCCATGAAATGAAACTCATAACACATAGATTTTGGTTACCCAAAAACCCTTGAAAGGTAAAATTGGGGTGAGGATGACACCCACAAATCTTCACTACTGTAGTATTAAATTTTTCTTGCTAGAGATACACATTTTTATCATAAACTGATGATCTACCCTATGAGGGGTCTACCCTGTTAAGAGCTTATAGACTTATACAATCTACCTTGGTTAAAGGATTTAAAACTTAAAACAAAGTAAGCACTCGGTTAAGAGATTTACATAGGCCTGTGATGACCACTATGTTAAGAGATTTACCCTGATTCACTTGCTAAAATGTATCAGTACCTGATCCTTCAGTTTGCACTGAAAATGTTGATAATAGATCTTCTCCTTATAGTACTTGTTTGATCTCCTCAATCAAATATAGCTATCTTATGTCCTTTACTGCTTTTCTCGGTCACTTTGACTGAGCTTTGTCTATATCAAAATACTTTTTTGTTCTACACACATGATATCTCCTTCATTCCATACTATGTTTTAGGGTTTAGATCTTATCTTATATAAACATCAAATCAATCTCCTAGATCAAGATCAATGATCTAGATTCTCTACTTATGTCATTTAAGCATTCCATTATTTTGATAGGCTACATAGTTTACATAGGGATTAGTTATTACAAATATAAGGCGTAATCAACTTCGTGATTCCCTAAAAAAATATTAAATCTTGCATAGAAGTCAGCCAAAATGGTTTACCTAAGTGTGTGTTCCATTGCGAATATATATGTCAAAATTGGCTTGCTCGGCATATAAAGTCTCTGACACTTGACATTAACGGTTCTTCATATACTGGTGCTCGGAACTGACTCTTCTATACAAATCAGCATAAACTTCTTGACGAAAACTGAAGTACTCTGTGACCTCTAACTTGCTTGGCAGTAACTAGTGGTTGGTGACTATATAAAATACAAGTCTAAACATAGCTCGACCTTTACAAGATGGCTCGGTGGTAGTGATGATCAACCAACATTGCCTAAAAAATGACTAAGTGTAAGACACTAATATACAACAAAACTTAGGGATCAACATATACCTACATTGGAGATAAGCCTTTAGCCTTGGGGTATTTGAACCATCTAATGAGGTGCCTCAATCCATTGTTTGGTTCCTTTAGGGCTAACTATATCACCTCACATAAGAGGTGGAAAAGTATGGTTTAAGGATTTGTAAATGACCCTAACTTTGTCCCTTGGGTAGAGGATCTTTAGAGGCTTTTAAAGGATGTTCGTATTCCATTGTATCCTAGGGAGGAAAAGATTTTACAGCCCAAGAGTCTATTGGGGTCATTCTCTATTAAGTCGGCCTACTTGTATCTGGTTAGCTCCTCTAACAACCTAATGCACTAAAAATAGGTGTGGAACTCTCATCTCCTATCCAAGATTAACTTCTTCTGGTGGACAACCCAACATGGCAAGAACCTCACTCAAGACAACCTCAAAGGGGGAGGCTTTCAATTGGTTAAGTGGTGTGTGTTATGCAAACAAGATGAGGAAAGTATCAACCACCTCCTTATCTACTACCCTTTTGCCTCAACAATCTGCTATAAAATTCTAGAAAGATTCAACATGACATGGATATTTATGCAGGATTTACAACAATTTATTTATAACTAGAAATGCCCATTTACCACCCTCTAATCAAACAAATTTGGAAGATAATCCCTCCTCGCATATGTTGGTGCCTATGGAGAGAGAGAAAAAACCACATCTTCAAGGATTATGAAAACATAGAGGACATTGTGCTGACAATCCTTGTGAAATTAGTTTTGGAAAATATCTCAGTCTAAAAGTGGAAAACCCTGATGGATCTACCATCAATCGCTGATTGTAAGCTGGCTAGAGAGTGGAAACTACCAAATACTTTCTATTTCTTTGACAACTCTAAGAGATAGGTTGTGTTGAACATAAGATAGTCGACATCTACCCCCATGGTACAAGCTAAATTTTGATGTGGTTTCCAAAAATTAGAAAGTAGTGAGAGGTGGTATTATAAGGGACCACAAGGGATGCTTAATGTTAGATTTAACTATAAATTTGGGCTCTACTTCCAGTAACCAGGCTGAAGCCATGAATCTTTTATGGGGGGCTTAAATTTTCCCTCTCAATTGGGATTAAATGGTTGATCATAGAAGGGGACTCGATGTTGATTATTGAAGCCATTAAAGGTAATAGGGAAGCCAGTTGGATGATTGGAAGCATCCTTGTGGACATAAGGGCTATGTTGATGAGGTTGGAGGAATTCTATATACAACACATTTTTAGAGAGGGAAATGTTGTGGCAGATTCCTTGGTTGTTGTTCGTATTGAGAGGGTGGGAGTTATTTGCTGGAAGCAGCTAGTGAACCTCCCAGAAAATACCAAATCCCTTATAGGTAGAGAGAAATAGGATTACCAATAATGATGATACAAGTTACTCTATAAAGCTGGAACTTCTATTGGTTACTCAGGTATGTGTCAAGAAAGGTGGGAGATATCCTCATTATGAATTCAAATTCCTACTACTCTTATATGGATACTTGTGTGACCCACAATCCTACGTGTATTAAAAACTTGGCCTTGAAATGTCAGTTCACGATCTTTAATGATATTCCCAAGCGCAATTCTAATTATATCTTTAATTGGGAAATGATGATGAAAAATAAATGGGATTTTTTTAACATATGGCTAGATTCTATACAGTCCCTTTGAAATTCAAAAAATGATAAGGCCGTAATTAAATGTTGTGACCTCCCACACGTTTAGAGGAGTTAGATCATATTGGTCTTGGGAAGGGCCACTTTGGGTAAGAATTACAACTCTTTAAGGAAATTTAGGAGAATTTTTTTTGGCATTTATACACATTACAAAAAGTTTAGTTGGCTATGTAATTGTTATGCCATTACTAGAAAGGATAATTTTGTGTTCAACATGTTGGGTGTTTCAAACATGGGTAGTGATAGGGTCTGGGTGGAGCTAAATCATATTGAGGACCCCATCCACAATGACCCTAATCTTTTGATGGTCATCAATGAGGGGGGAATTATTCTGTTCATGGAGGCTATGACAAGGTTTGATGAAAGGTACTCTCTTCAATTTGTCAACAGCTGGGATGAAAAGAAAGTGACCATGGGGACTCACTTTTAAATTCAATGAGGAAGTTATTTCCCAGGCCATTGGTTTGTTGATGGAGGGGAAAAAATGGAAAAAGACCAGTCGGATCTCAAATGAATCCAACCTTAATCACTTCTTTCACAAAGGGGAGGAACTTGTTAAACTCCATAGTGGCTTCGACTGAGAGGAGCTCCCTGACCCTTGGGACAAGGTGTGTGTTGTTATTATGAAATATTTTATCCTAAAAAATCATTTTGGGATTTATTACTATTATCATTTTCCCCTTCCTAACCACTTCTTCCACCATGACCTAATATCCTCCCCTTGCTAATTGCTTCACACCCTTTAACACATTGTCAAAGATGTTAGGGAGAGTAGAAGCCAAGGTAAAAAATTCACCATCCTTCACCATGGCCTTCTACTTAGATTATATAACCTCTACCTTAATCTGTGCCCACCAAAAGCTATATCTGTCTTGGGTTCCCCCTCCTCTTCGACCCCACCTCCTAGTACCACTAATGATTACAAAGGAAAAAAGAAAGGGTTAAAAAGACCCAAGACCCCACACTCATCTCCCCAAGTCTAACCTTTGTTTGGGTCCCCCTCAAAGATGGGTAAAAAGAATAAAAAATCTACCTTAGGTCCCTCCAAGTCCAAGGCTCCTAAAAAACCCAAATTGAGGCCCAAATCAATGTTGTGGACTCTAATGTTGAGGTTGTCGAAACCTCACGTCGGCCAAACAAAATTATAACCAAACCCATAATGAAAGAAAAGGTGGTGAGAGAGAGATTTGTGGAGGATGAAGATTTGTCTTAGTCTGAGGATTGTGACAAGTCCGGCACTGAAAAGTACACCACCCAAAATAGCACTAGCTCTACCCATGTCTCTACTAGCTTCAAAACCGAAACCCTAGATCTCACTGGTAACAAGCAAGTGAAGGAAGGTAAAAAAAAATCTCCCATGATCACCTCCCCACCCCACACCTTAGACAAGAATCCCTCTCCTATGACTGCTACCTCCCTACCCCATACTAAGAATAAAGGTAAACAAGTCTTTGTTAGCCACAAGATTGCTAACGATGGGGGCTGCGAAGGTTATGCCACAAATACCAAAGTGATACAAAAAATCAAGGAGGACTTGGACGTGTTGGAATAAAAGTTTCACCAAATTGGCCAAATATGCTTTGAAGTTCATGCATTCGTCCACGAACACCCTTTTCCTTTTGTAGCAGGATAAGGAGAATAAAGAGGACATGAAGGAGAAAACCTCTAAAGAACTATTAAGGTTCATCATAGATGGTTGGTGTTGGAGCTCAAAAATCCGAGTTTTATTTTTGACTCCATATTTATAAAATTTTCTCTAAGTGTCAAATCTGTGCTTTAAAAGTTTTCAAAAGATGCTTAGTTCAGGTGCACGGATAAAGGAGCCTATTCAGTTTCATGATGCGTCACTTGGATAGGGTGTTCATCACCTATCATTTGACATATGTAATAGGCTTGAGGTCCTAACTTTCAGATCTGATAAGTTTTTGAAGTGGTCTTTTAAAGGTGTTCACTTAAATCTGCATTCTACATATTGCCTGATTGTAGCAAATGACCTACTTTGCATGCTTTCATCTTTGACCTGATAGTGTTTCATGATATAAGGATGGGTCTGAGGTGTTGTGGGCATGAGAGAGAATCTCTTTTTCTATTTGAAGATTCCTATGAGTTCATATGATAGGTTTACTAGAGCAATTTTGTTTGTAATTTATATTGCTTCCCAGAATGTGAAAATGTAGAATTTTGAATGCCCTACTTTGAAGTCTTGCAGCTTGCACCTGATTGAGTGGAATGGATAATTGAATATCCCTCTACATTCTAATCATGGAAATGTGCTTGCATGAATATTTTTAGGCCATGATGAATCTATTTGGGTAATTTGTCAATCTGATTCCGTTTGCAGTTTCTAACATTTTAATGAAGATCAGTTGCATAGTTTAGTTGGAGGCCCACTTCGGTTGAGTGTATTTATTTCCTTGTGATTGGTCATATCATGGAGGTTATTGCATAATGCTTTAGGCATGAGAGAGAGTGTTCACACCAATTTTTAGCCCCCCATGTGCCCGTTTGACATGTTTTCCAGAGCCATTCCGTTTGTAGATTGTTAAGTTTTACTGAGTGTGCACAATTCAGTTTCCTGAGTGGCTTACTTTGGGGTCTTGCTATTTGCACCCGGTACAAGGTCAAACATAATTGATGGTTGTTTCATAATTTAGACATGGAAGTGATGCTCCTTGATAAGTTTCAGATCATGACCAATCTATTTGACCCATTTACTAATTCAGTTCCAGATGCAACGTCTATTGTTTCACTGCCTTTCAGTTCGAGATGTTCTAAGTGGTGACTTTGAAGTTTATTTCTCAATGGTTGGTTTATCTATCTGGAAATCTGATTAAAACCTTATTTTCTACATATGATAGTGATCTTTTATCCAGAGTTTCAAACTGTGAAGGTCTCGTTTCATCGGGTTGCAAGGATTAGTAAAAATGTGTTTATAATGATGAAAAGTGCGGATAGCATAACTTTGTAAAGTAGTCATTTTCATAAATTTGTAGTTTTTTGCCAGATGATTGTTTCTAGTTGAGGTTTATTTTGTTACATTCCTTGTATATGAGGCTTTTTCTAGATTTAGTGGCCTACCCTCAGCTCATCGTTTGATATTTTTAAATCATCTCCTTCCGAGGCAGTTGACAGTATTTTCAGTTTGCGATTTGTTGGCAATTCTGAACAGGCATTTTCAAAATTTTAGAATCTCCTGCCCAGTTCTTTTTTTGGCGAATCCCTTTGACATGATGTTTATCTGTAGTACAAAGTTTGTACTCTCCAACTTTCAACTTCCAGTGATTAGTTTTGATCAGTGTTTTAATAGCGCGACTGGAGGTGTTTTATTAAGAATTGGCGACTGACAAAGTAATAAAAGTTGAAGTTTTCGAAGGTTTCTAGTTGTCCGTATTGGATCCGTTTGCAAGGGCTAGTCATTCTCAATCATTTTCAAGGCGGTTGTTTGAGTTCAAAATTTTTTATAGGCCAGACCTGCTTGGGGTCAAGCCTGCCTCATTATTTTTAAAGGGAATTTTGCCATTTTCATTACATTGTGCTTTCGAAGAAAGCATGCCATAAAGTGGATGGAAGGACATATGTTGGAGTTTTATTAGAAGTCAAAGATGACAATAAGATGTGAAGATGGTGGTGAGAAGTTATTAATAAATATTGATTTTAAGTTAATAATCAGGGAAGAAGATTCAGAGCAACATAATTTTCAATGGATCAGCAAATAAGTAGTAAAGGACAAATTCCTCAGAGAGAATTAAATGATCATCTAGCGTCTTCTCTTTTGTATCATAATGAAGAAGCTCGAAGTAATAGAGGGGCATCTTTGAAAGGCTTGTTTCCGCTAACGATAGCTCATAATTCATTAACTCGTTGATTCCTACCAGGATGGATTAAGCAAAATCTCAGTCCCTCTTTATAACCAAAGCTTAGAGTGATTTCAATAGATATTCAGGATAGCTTACCTTCTATTAATACAGTGCAATCTAAGGCTTATGTATATCTTTCATTTATCTATTGTCTACGAAGTAAATGCTGCTTTTAATGCTTTTGTGCAGATATTTTTTGGGGATTTCATGTTCATTTGGGAGAATGTGTATGCCTTTGGATAGCATGCTCTCCATTAAAGTTTCTAAAACACCAATGATGGGTGTTGCTCACGCACCAAGCCTCTAGAGAGGTCTACATAGGTATATATTGTGTTGCACACCAAATATCAAATAAAGACTGTGAAGAAAATAAACAATGTTGTTGGCATTTTGCTAGAAGTTGAACGCACACCCCTTTCCTTGCCGACACGTGCCTCCTTTTGTGTTGCTTGCAGACCAGATTAAACACCAAATAAAATGCATGTGCCAAGTAAGTGGTGTTGTCCACGTTTTTATATGTAGTGGTTGTTTTGAAAGACAAGGAGCAACACACACAAGTGAATGGAGAGGAAGGCTTGCGTAAGCCTCTATTAAGTTGCTACAAACATGTTTGAGGGGCATGTACAGGCAAAAGGAAGGAGAAATGGCAATGTTTTCATTGACAAAATACCACTGATATACCAGAAGTAAAAAAAGACTCAAATGTAAGCATCTGGGAGTGAGTTGGGAAGACAAAAGTGGATTGTGCATTGAGAATATTTTATCCCACATTCACAATGTTGCATAATAATGAGATATTTAAAAGAAATACTGCTCAAGTATGTGGTAAAGAGGAAAGAGAGAGAGGGCTTTATGTGTGGAGTTGGCCGGATTTGGTGAGCCCAGCTAGACGCGGATGCCAAGTTAATGTTTGACAGGAAATATTATATTGTAAAGAGAGCTTAGTCCCACATTGACGTTGCGAGGAGGAAATGAGTTATTCAAATAACCCAATACACAATAGTATGGTGTCTTAAGTGGACAATAGTTGAAAGCTCCCTCTCACATGCGCACATGGTTTGAGGCACCCAGCTGGAGAAGAGTTGGAGGTGACAGAGTAGGCAAGTCCACATGAAGGGTAAGCAATTTTGATAGAGTGTATAGTGTACAGGTCCGACAACACCTTGAGATGTGTGCCCATCTGATGGTGGTCACATGATCACAAGGAGGGAAAATTAGCCCTTGTGATCATGCAACAGGCCAACACATGGTGGTCTGGTGACATGGCACAAAGTGATGACAAAGTAGTGAAATGGCAGTTTGGTGGCCTCGCGATGCGTGTAGGAGGAGATCATTGTTGGTCGCATGACTATAAGGGAAGAATTCAGCCCTTGTGATCATGCAATAGGCTAACATGTGGCAATCTGATGAGGTGGCAGGTCGACCAAATCTGATGGTGCCATGTGGCACATGTGGGACCCGCTAGATTTTAAATCTATGTGCAGAACTGATATAGTCCAAACTTTATCCTATTTTCAAATTTAAGGAATATGACAGAGGCTAGGATTTGAAAATGATGCTGGAGTTTCAATTTTTGCCCGAATATATGAGTATAATATATCGTTGGAAACATAGCAAAATGACGGATTGAATGGCATGGGTTAGAATTAGTTTTGGACAAGCGAGAAGGAGCAGTAAGTGCTTTTCTCTCTGAGGTCAAATATTGGTGGGAAAAGAGGTTGTTTGTAGAATTGTCTTTCTGGAAGTAATAGGTGTCGTAGTGGAAATATCTTTTAGGTCTTTTCCTAAGGGATATATGGAAAATCTTCTCATTATTGTAAGGGTTCCTAATTCTTTGTAAATTTTCTCATAATTGGTCCCAAGTGCTTTGTGGGCTAGGCATGAGATGTAGTTTTAGTCTTCTGTTCAGTTTCAGAACACCGAATGATAACTTTGCTCTCAGTCTAGGATATTGTAGACTGTATTGGGCCAAGTTTTCATAATCGCATTTTGTTGGTTCAATAAAATATTTAGATAGTTTTCATTTTAAAGCATTTTGTGTCTACATGATGATATCACATTTTGAATAAAATCCAAGGTTTACATCTCTCCTATGTGTGTACTTTATTTGAATTCTGTGTTGATATTCTTCAGGTTTGATCTAGGATCAAATTAAATAAGCTTTAGATATAACATTGATTCTCTAAGGTTTGCACAAGGATACCAATAAGTAGTGTGAATTCAAGAGTCCTTTGATAAAATCCACCATAGGGTGATTAGTATTTTTAGGGGATAAAGATAATCAAAGTTCAATATATTTGTCTATGTATCACAATTTTGTAGTGAGGGTGTTACCCAATGGTTAAGGCATTGGCCAACAGTGAAGCTAGTTTATAGAAATCAATGCTTGATAAGGTTATATTTTTTTTCCAAACATTTGATATAAATATGTCAAAATATTTAAAGTTTTTGTGACCTACCTGTTCTGTCTCATCTTATGGTAATGGAGAATCAATGAATGAGTGGTTCTCATTTAGTATTTTCTTACCATCCATCTGTTGTATTTAGATCCAGCCAGTGATAAGTGAAATAAGATTCATTTTATTGGATTAGGAGCACCCTCCTTGGTTTTGTAGAGCCAAAAGTGTAGAGGGCAATCTTGTCCCTATAGTTAGTCTAGTCATCTTTGAGTTCAATATTTGGATTTAACCCATCCTAAAACCCTATAGATGTATTGGTTGCTTATGAAAGCATAAAGTCCGGTTTGAGGAACCAACAAAATGGTGACTCTACTGGGGAATAGAGATGATATAGTCATGCTAAATCCAGTTTGATATCTTTGGTGTTATAGTAAAGTTTAAATAACGTGGGTACGAGTTGAGCTAGACTCCTGATCGGCTTATTTATCTATCCAGTGGTTACCATTGAAGTGTATAGAGTCAGATTCAAAAATTTTTATATCATCTCACCAAGCAGTGAGTGGCAACTTTGAGAGTTCTCTGTTTGATCAGTGCAAATTCAGAATAGAAAATATGATGTATGCAGTTATGATAAACAATGTTTAGAGATCCTAGTGAAGTTTTGGTTGGCTGAAAAAGGATTGTGAATAAGTAAAATATTTTCCTCTTCAAGGAGGTGGTGACTCTACAGAAAAAGAACCTGACAGAGCTACAAGGTGAGCTCTAAGATCTACCATATTTTTAGTTGATGAATAAAAAATATCCACAACAAAGGGGGAAACAATAGGTATTTCTGTAACGCCCCGCCAGGCAACCCAAGAGGACAAGACATAAAACCTCTATAAAATGAAAGTAGTGAATTTTTTTTTAATTTATTTATTTATTTTAACTAGAATAATATTCATCATTACACTTCATATTTCTAAAAGAAGAAATAATTTTCTACTACTTGAATGTAAGATTTATACAACTTAAGTCCTCCCGGGTTCCCTAACGTCGCTACCTAAGCAACATCATATAAACCATTTACATGCATAAGATATTCACGGAATCATGAGCTTAAAAGATCTACATTCATTTTAATGCACCAAGTTAAATGTCCCTAACTTATTTCTTTTATTAAACATGGGTTAATCATCCAACATCATTATTCCTTTTATCAACTCATTCCATAAATTCATATTGATTTCATCTACATCTACTATCCTTTATATCACTTTTCTCTAATAATTTAGGTAAGAGATTAATATTCATTAAGGTAGGCATTATCTTAGGTATTTCATTAACATGAACCAAGTATTAACATTATAATCAAGTTACTATTTTATTGCATTGTTTCATAACCATTCATTGTTAATAATTCCAATCACTAACCTATCATTTCTCAATAATTTCCTTGGATCCTTTCATCAAGAGAGAATACATTATTTTTGTGATACATCATTATATATAACTATATTTAAGATTATTTCCTTTACATATGGACAACATAAGAGGATAGGAGAAATAACATAAACACTTTCTTTTAATGCTAGTAACATGTCCAATATTCCACATTATTTTCCCTTTCTTTTACCTAGAACTACCCATTCCCTTATGCATTGCTTTGAATTGAGATTACATCAATACTACAAGACTCCTTTTAGGAGATTAAAAATTACATGAATACAAATACATAAGTACATCTCAACATATTAAAATATCCAATAAGAAATCTTCAACTGCAGATCTGGAAAGGAATATGTGCTAGGATCATCCAAAGAATCACGATCAATACCTCGATATAAATATTAACCACCCAACCACGTGGAACCAATAGGCCCACTCCCCCGAGCTAGGAGATAGAACCAAAGGCCCATACAAGAGGTAACAACTAAAAAATTCCTAAGGTGGTGATAAAAGTTCCCCAAAGTCACAACAAAAAAAAGAAAAGACAAGAAGACCACAAGGAATACCAGAGGCATGATCAAATTTGATAGAGACTCTAAGCTACAAGCTAGGTGAGTGTCATCGCATAGCCCTCACCCCTTGGGTTGTCCTGGTACTAGCCACTATTGGCCCCGGCCCCCAAGTAGGCACATGCGGAACCAAATGCCTCTCGTACAGACAAGGTCATTCAGTTGTACCTACGCATAGGTACCTTCTCCCACTCCCATCCTTAGTCTTTACTAGCACTAAAGGCATGGGCGAGGCACAATTAATCTTGATTAATGTGTAATTTCCCATTCCAATAATCTCCCATTCCCAATTCATTTATTTAGGTTATCACTTGATTAAATAACTCATAGTAGGTTATCCTGGTACTAGCCACTTAGGGCCCCGACCCCTCACTATGAGCCACTCACCTAGTGTACTTAGGTTCCCTAACATACATATAAAAATCATAAGAACATAATAGATTCATCATCAAGAATTCATATCAATTCCATAACAACATTTGATTGAGTTTAGGAAAACATATGTTGTCCCTAGTCCACTTGACAACCCTAAACCCAATATGGCATTCAGAATGTTCCAAACATATAAGAAGACATCCAAGTGATATTATAAACATATTCAGAGTATAAATAGATCTAATTAACCAAAAATAAATTCTAATAGCCTCTGGTAACCATACGAAACCTTAAAACTTAATGATGTTCTTAAATTGAATTATTTCAAGCAAGGATTAAATGCAAAGAATAGTCATCATAGAACAGTCATCCATATCTTCCACAAAACATAAAATAAAGGAAATCTCTTCGGTGGAGATTTAGATAACATAATTATGGACTCTCAATTTTATTTTTAGGAAGATCCAACGGTGGGAAAGAAAGTTATGACTTCTGGTTTAAAACAGAAAATTCTGGTTAGGGTTCAGACCTGCCTTCACTAAAACGGTTGTAATTTTCACAAAACATAATTAAAATTCACCAAACCAATTGGAAATGTAAGATAAGACTTAAGAGAATCTCTGATATCAAATTTAGACTTTTATATAATCATATCAGCCTGTAGCATACGAATACATTTGACAAAAAATTTGGAATCAAGAATGGACAAGCATAGTCTGCCAAAATGTCAAAAATAAGGCATTAATTCGACCCTAAAAATAAAATCAGAGAGATACCCATTTGAGATCTGTGAATTTTACTTCCAGTAAAACAAATTAGTAAAACCATAGATGCAATTTAAATTTTTATAATAACAGATCTCCAAAAACGGGTTGCTAAAAACCCTAGGAAAACACATGCCAATTCTTACAAACAAAAACTCAAAACTTTAAAATAACCATACAAATGAAAAGTACAGATATAATAAATAATGATAATATATAAATAGATCTATAATCTATCAGATACATCAAGTAACTAAAATATTCAATCCATACCTCATGTCCTACGAAGGTTGAATCGAAGAAGGAAGGAAACAAAAGAGAAGACAAATCCAAACTTGAGATGCATCCTTCAAACCCTATCCACTTTCAGAAATCTCCATGAAAGAAAGAAATAATTCCACAGCAAAGAATCCCTCTCTCAACTACTGAAATTCTCACAAAAATGTCTCTCTCCCAAAAGCAAAGATAACCAAAAATTCTTAAAGACATATGCTTACAAACTCTCCTTCACATCTCCAAGTTTTCTCTCCAAAATCTCCATGAAAAGTAAGGCCATCCTCTCCTCAATGCTTCAGCCCCAAAATCCCCTCCGTTCAAATGAGAAAGTAGTGCATATAAATAGATTTCCAAAGGTTGAGAGGAAAAGTAACCAATTCCCAACTAACTCTTAACTAAAGGGTATTATAAAATAACTTAATATCATACAACTATATTACTCAAATATACAATAAAAGATTATTTATATTCATTCATACACACATTTAATATTATCCTAACATATATGCATATGCCATCATTAATTACATCAATATCTATATATATAACCTATCCTCATAATTAATAATTAACAATTGAGAATAATATACCTCGCATTATTTAATATTTAATTATTAATAATATTATACTTTACATTAATCCCGAAATATACACCATCAACAATATCTACAATAATTAACATATAATCACATATAAATTATATATATATAAATACATATATGTGTGCACCCATATATATATTTCCATATATATATATATATTTATATTTATATAGATACATGCCAAATACCAAACACTATAATGTATAAGATTATGAAGTAATAGATCACAATATTATTACCTATTTATAATTACTATAGGATATAACACTGAGGTAGAATAAAATCACATGCCTCAAAATAAATCTAATAATCGAAAGAGGCCATAAAAATCAACTATGAAACATATTGAGAAAACTATAAGATCAAACAAGGTCAACCAAAGTCAACAAGGAAAGTCAAGCCAAACTCCTGAAACACAACATAGAAAGATTAACTAAGAATCATACCAAGAAGGAGAAATAAATAAAATGAGTAAACAAATCATACAATCAAATGGATTCAAGTGGCCACAAGGCACTAACTACAACCATGCCCAACCGGGTGCGTTGGATCTGGGTTTTTGACCCAAAGGTTGACTGACAAAGAAGGAACCCTAATATTCCCAAATTGGAATAATGACAAAGGAAGACTCATGTAGGGGCCTTAGTACTATCTCCATAACAACAACCATCGAGGATTTGAGGGCATGCTCAGACCTGTGAAGTCAGGTGAAGTCGATGCTCGGTACCTGCAAGCCTGCATCACAAAGAAGAAATACATATGCACGGATATACGTATAAAAGAAAATATTGCAGACAAATGACCAGGATCGATACATCGTGTGGACCTCAGCTATGTGAGTAACTACGACTTCGTCCTGAATCATGAAAACACATCATGTATATATATATACACTCAAAGCATGTAGCATCATCATAACGAAGGTTAGAATCTCAAGCATTGTATTAGTCTCTTATCAATACTAATAATAAATCAACATAATCAAATCATCAAGTGAGATACAAGATTCATCCAAAGTAACCTTAATAGAAGAAAATATAAATAACCACTTATATATATCTATCAAGTACATATCATATAACATCTTAACTATGTTCATAAAGGTCTTGTAGGTACTCAATACATACATGGAGATAAATACATACAAAAGTGATACCTTTAGATAGTATGTCTAATATTAGAATCATTGAGTACTAGCTTATGAAATTATTATAAACAACTATAGGAATAGATCAAACAAGTATCATGTACAACTTAAGCTGTAAGAAAACATCGAAGGATCTTAATTCTTTCAAAAACACAAAACTTATATTAGGGTTAGAGGGGTATTACAATTTCTCATTTTGTAATTTGTGTATTTGCATGATCCTTATTGGGTAAAGAAGTCACCATAGAAAATATTTTATATTGTGGATTTGCATATTTCTTTGAATTTGTTGGAAAATTTTGGTTATGTTTTGGAGGAGTGTGTGTGATTCGAAGAATCCTTATAGCTGCATAAGTTGTTTGTAATAAGAACTTTGAAATTTCATTAAGTAAAGTGTAGCTCATAATGGATTTGTGCGGAAGCTTTTCTGTACAAAGGTATGCGCCATTATGTTTTGATGGCATACCTGGTTTCCAAAATGAAATTCCTACTAAGATTAGGAAGCATCTACCAGAGTTTAAAGGGAAAAAATCAGATTCAGCATGTAAACATTTGCAATAATTTACTAATTTGATGGGAGACTTCGAAGTTTCTCACGAAGACATCTTTATGAAGTTGCTGGTTTGAACTTTCAAAAAAGATGCCAGAGTATGGTTCTACTCCTTGCCAGCAAGTTCTATTTCTTCACGGGAAGATTTCAATTCAGCTTTCATGGAGCAGTTTGCTGAAAGAATAGGGGCAAGTGTTGTGTTGAACAAATTGATGGAGATCAAGATTTGAAAAGAAGAGTTAGTTCCATTGTTCAACATTAGATTTGCCAAAACTTTGAATGATATTCCCAAAAGCTATAGGCCCGATGATCAAATATGTCTGATACTTTATTTGGGTGCTTTTGGTAAAAAAATGATTTTCTTACTAAGAAACAAAGAGCCAAAGACTTTACACTAGGCTTTTATGATAGCAATGGATATAGAAAATAACTTGAAATATGGGATCACCAAAGGATTTCTATCTATTAGTGTTTTCTTTCATAATGAATCAAATGAAATGAATGGGTTTGTATCAAGAAACAAAAATCAGTTTAAAGGTATCTCTATCCCTACTGATCTTAATAACCATGTTTCAGATTATGCTTCAGAACAAAATGAAGAATATTTTCAGCAAGATGTGGTTGTCCCTCATGTGGGAGTTAACATGGTTAATGAACAATTGTGGAATGTATTTGATGCAGAGATAGACATATACAAGGGTTACACACCTAGTAATTTTGAAACTAGTTTTCCTAGTTATGAGGTTGTAGAGACAAATTATTTGCAGCCAAGTTTTGAAAATACAGAGGGGGCAGATCTTTCATCGGATGATGATAAAGCCCCAAATAATGAGATTTTATCAAACTCTAGTAGTGCTGATAATGAGGAAGAGGACTCATGGAGCCACAATGACCTTGATCTTCTTCAAGAGAAGGAAATGGTTTATAGATAGCCTTGTAAAAGAGATATGGAGTTACCATGTGTTAAAGATGATTTTGAAGAAGTTGATTTGACTAAAGTAATAATGAATACATTTGTTTCATCTACTAATAAAGATAAAATTGATTTTCCAGTTTGTATGCTTTCATCTTTTGATCTGACATGTGAAGTTATTAATCCTAAGATGGATGAAGGCTTCTATGAGCCAGAATATGAAACCATGGTGGCTCACTTTGCAATTAAACCAGAAATGGTAGTCAGCATGTTTGATATGGACACTAATGATTTGGATATTGTTAAAGGGTTTGAATCAGTGTTTTATCAAGAGGAGGTTAATTGTGTTGACAATCTTCCATGTAACAACAAATTATGTCAGGATGACATATGCCAAAAGGATGACATAAGCAATGGGTTGCATACTGATTTGTTAGAGCCACAATGTGAAACATTTCCTATAAAGCTGAAAGAGGTTTCAAACTCTATGTCAGAACATTTGCTTCAGTTGGAGGTATGTTCTTTTATCCAAGAATGGGATGTAAAAGGTATTGATGCTCTATTTTTAGAAGACATTAAAGCAAATCAACATGGACATGTTAGTTGTTAGGCAGAATATGAATCTTTTCTTTTTCAAATTCAGCATGTTAATGTCTCGCGGGATAAACTAAATCTGAAGCAACAAGTTGCAGTTCATAGTGATTTGCTTGAGCACTTGTGTGATGTACAAGGGTTTGAATTTCAAAACTTCCTTTTTGATTTTCAAGCATATGAAAAAGTAAGCCATCTTGTTTCAAGTTCTGAAGTTGAGCCAGAATGTTTCCTTCCTCGGCTGGTTAAAATTTTAAAAGGGTGTGACAACCTCTTGTTGCACAATGATCAACACCTTCCATGTTTCATTGATTTCCAAATCCCTTATGACAACGATGGTGTTGATTATTTTTCATATGATGTGCTGACAATTCATGATAGCATGTTTGATTGTGTTGGCAAAAGTAATAATTTCAGTCTACCTTTGATTAATGAAGATGAAAATCAACTGTTTGATAGAGGTAAGAAGTGATTTCAGTTTGATGGATTTGGGCCATTTCTACATGGTGTGCTCGTTGTTTAGTTGCTTTGTTTTCAGCTGTGTGGAGTGTTTCTTTAAATAAGGTATCCTAGTTTTGAGAAGAGAGAAGTCTGATTTTCCTTTTGGATGGTCTGCTCTACCAATGATTCTGAATTCTCTGCTTGCCCGCAAGGGGCATGCATCCCCAGACAGAGCCACTGTTGGAGCTCAAAAATCTGAGTTATTTCTAAAATTTTCTCTAAGTGTCAGATCAGTGCTTTAAAAGTTTTCAAAAGATGCTTAGTTCAGGTGCACAGATAAAGGAGCCTGTTGAGTTTCATGATGCGTCACTTGGATATGGTGTTCATCACCTATCATTTGACATATGTAATAGGCTTGAGGTCCTAACTTTCAGATCTGATAAGTTTTTGAAGTGGTCTTTTGAAGGTGTTTACTTAAATCTGCATTCTACATATTGCCTGATTGTAGCAAATGGCCTACTTTGCATGCTTGCATCTTTGACCTGATAGTGTTTCATGATATAAGGACGGGTCTGAGGTGTTGTAGGCATGAGAGATAATCTCTATTTCTATTTACAGATTCCTATGAGTTCATATGATAGGTTTGCCAGAGCAATTTTTTTTGCAATTTATATTGCTTCCCAGAATGTGAAAATGCAGAATTCTGAATGCCCTACTTTGAAGTCTTGCAGCTTGCACCTGATTGAGTGGAATGGATAATTGAATATCCCTCTATATTCTAATCATGGAAATGTGCTACCATGAAGATTTTTAGGCCATGATGAATCTATTTGGGTAATTTGTCAATTTGATTCCGTTTGCAGTTTCTAACATTTTAATGAAGATCAATTGCACAGTTTAGTCGGAGGCCCACTTCAGGTGAGTGCATTTATTTCCATGTGATTGTTCATATCATGTGGGTTATTGCATCATGATTTAGGCATGAGAGAGAGTGTTCATGCCAATTTTCAACCCCTCATGTGCCTGTTTGACATGTTTTCCAAAGTCGTTCCGTTTGCAGATTGTTAAGTTTTATTGAGTGTGCACAGTTCAGTTTCTTGAGTGGCTTACTTCGGGGTCTTGCCATTTGCACCCGGTTCAAGGTAAAACATAATTGATGGTTGTTTCATAATGTAGACATGGAAATGATGCTCCTTGATTAGTTTCAGATCATGACCAATCCGTTTGACCCATTTGCTCATTCAGTTCCAAATGCAACTTCCACTGTTTCACTGCCTTTCAGTTTGGGATGTTCTAAGTGGCTGACTTTGAAGTTTATTTATGGATGGTTGCTTTATCTCTCTGAAAATTTGATTACAACCTTGTTTTCTACATATGATAGTGATCTTTTATCCAAGGTTTCAAAATGTGAAGGTCTCGTTTCATCGGGTTGCAAGGATCAATAAAAATGTGTTTATAATGATGAAAAGTGCGAATAGCATAACTTTGTAAAGTAGCCATTTTTTGAAATTCATAGCTTTTTTTTCTAGATGATCATTTCTAGTTGAGGGTTATTTTTTTTCATTCCTTGTATATGAGGCTTTTTCCAGATTCAGTGGCATGCCCTCAGCTCATTGTTTGATATTTTTAAATCATCTCCTTCCGAGGCAGTCGGCAATGTTTTCAGTTTGCGATTTGTCGGCAATTCTGAACATAGCCTGTTTTCAAAATTTTAAAATCTCATGCCCTGTTCTTTTTTTGGTGAATCCCTTTGACAAGATGTTTATCTATAGTACAAAATTTGTACTCGCCAACTTTCAGCTTCCAGTGATTAGTTTTGATCAGTGTTTTAATGGCGTGATTGGAGGTGTTTTATTAAGAATTGGCGACTGACGAAGTAATAAAAGTTGAAGTTTTCGAAGGTTTCCCATTGTCCGGATTGGATCTGTTTGCAAGTGCCAGTCATTTTAAGCTATTTTCAAGGCTGATTATTTGAGGTCGAACTTTTTTTTAGGCCAAACCCGCTTGGGGTCCAACCTGCCTCATTATTTTTAAAGGGAATTTTGCCATTTTCATTACATTGTGCTTTTGAAGAAAGCATGCCATAAAGTGGCTGGAAGGACATATGTTGGAGTTTTATTAGAAGTCAAAGATGACAATAAGAAGATGTGAAGATGCTGGTGAGAAGTTATTAAGAAATATTGACTTTAAGTTAATAATCAAGGAAGAAGATTCAGAGTAGCATATTTTTCAATGGATTTGCAAATAAGTGGTAAAGGATGAATTCC
The DNA here is from genome assembly GCA_027943335.1 of Chamaecyparis obtusa. Classification (NCBI taxonomy): domain Eukaryota; kingdom Viridiplantae; phylum Streptophyta; class Pinopsida; order Cupressales; family Cupressaceae; genus Chamaecyparis; species Chamaecyparis obtusa. The sequence continues at coordinate 258,679 of BSBK01006092.1, forward strand.
TTAGAGAAAATGAAATGATCATCTAGCGTCTTCTCTTTTGTATCATAATGAAGAAGCTCAAAGTAATAGAGGGGCATCTTTGAAAGGCTTGTTTGCACTAAAGATAGCTCATAATTCATTAACTCATTGATTCCTACCAGGATGGATTAAACAAAATCTCAGTCCCTCTTTATATCCAAAGCTTAGAGTGATTTCAATAGATATTCAAGATAGCTTACCTTTTATTAATACAGTGCAATCTGAGGATTATGTATGTCTTTCATTTATCTATTGTCTACGAAGTAAAGGCTGCTCACGTTTTAATGCTTTTGTGCACATGTTTTTTGGGGATTTCATGTTCATTTGGGAGAATGTGTATGCCTTTAGATAGCATGCTCGCCATTAAAGTTTCTAAAATGCCAATGATGGGTGCTCTCATGCACCAAGCCTGCAAAGAGGTCTACGTAGGTATATGTTGTGTTGCACACCAAATATCAAATAAAGACTGCGAAGAAAATAAACAATGTTGTAGGCATTCTGCTAGGAGCTGAACGCACACCCCTTTCCTTGTTGGCATGTGCCTCCTTTGGTGCTGCTTGCAGACCAGATTAAACACCAAACAAAATGCATGTGCCAGGTAAGAGGTGTTGTCCACATTTTTATATGTAGTGGTTGTTTTGAAAAACAAGGAGCAACACACACAAGTGAATGGAGAGGAAGGCTTGCGTAAGCCTCTATTAAGTTGTTGCAAACATGTTTGAGGGGCATGTATAGGCAGAAGGAAGGAGAAATGACAACGTTTTCATTGCCAAAATACCACTGATATACCAGAAGTAAGAAAAGACTCAAATGTAGGCATCTGGGAGTGAGTTGGGAAGACAAAAGTGGACTGTGCATTGAGGATATTTTATCCCACATTCACAATGTTGCATAATAATGAGATATTTAAAAGAAATGCCGATCAAGTATGTGGTAAAGAGGAAAGAGAGAGAGGGCTTTATGTGTGGAGTTGACTGGATTTGGTGGGCCCAGTTGGGCGTGGATGCCAACTTAATTTTTGACAGGAAATATTATATTGTAAAGAGAACCTAGTCCCACATTAATGTTGCAAGGAGGAAATGAGTTATTCAAATAGCCCAATAAACAATACTATGGTGTCCAAAGTGGACGACAGTTGAAAGCTCCCTCTCACACGCGCATGTGGTTCAAGGTGCTCAACTAGAGATGAGTTGGCTGTGATAGAGCAGGCGGGCCCACATGAAGGGTAAGCAATTTTGATAGAGTGTGCATTGTGTAAGTTTGATAGTGCCTCGAGATGCGTGCCCATCCTATAGTGGTCGCATGATCACAAGGAGGGAAAATTGGACATTGCGATCATGCGATAGGCTAACACATGGTGGTATGGTGACATGGCACAAAGTGATGATAGAGCAGTGAGATTGTGGTTCGGTGGCCTTGAGATGCATGCAGGAGGAGATCAACGATGGTCGCATGATCGTAAGGGAAGAATTCAGCCCTTGCGATCATGCGATAGGCTGACATGTGGCAATCTACTGAGGTGGCAGGTAGACCAAATCCAATGGTGCCACGTGGCACATGTGGGACCTGCCAAATTTTAAATCTATGTGCAGAATTGATATAGTCCAAACTTTATCCCATTTTCGAATTTAAAGAATATGACAGAGGCTGGGATTTGAAAATGATGCTAGAGTTTCAATTTTTGCCTGAACATATGAGTATAATATATCATTAGAAACGCCGTGGAATGACGGATTGAATGGCATGGGTTAGAATTAGTCTTGGACAAGCGGGAAGGAGCAGTAAGTGCTTTTCTCTCCGAGGTTAGATTTTGGTGGGAAAATAGGTTGTTTGCAGAATTGTCTTTCTAGAAGTAACAGGTGTCATAGTGGAAATATCTTTTAGGTCTTTTCCTAAGGGATATATGGAAAATCTTCTCATTATTGTAAGGGTTCCTAATTCTCTATAAATTTTCTCATAATTGGTCCCAAGTGCTTTGTGGTCTGCGTAGGAGATGTAGTTTTAGTCTTCTATTCAATTTCAGAACACCGATTGATGACTTTGCTCTCAGTCTAGGATACCGTAGACTGTATTGGCCCAAGTTTTCATAATAGCATTTTGTTGGTTCAATAAAATATCCAGATAGTTTGCATTTTAAAGCACTTTGTATATACATGATGATATCGCATTTTGAATAAAATCTAGGGTTTACATCTCTCCTATGTGTGTTCTTTGTTTGAATTCTATGTTGATATCCTTCAGGTTTGATCTAGGATCAAATTAAATAAGCTTTAGATATAATAGTGATTCTTTGAGGTTTGCACAAGGATACCAGTAAGTAGTGTGAATTTAGGAGTCCTTTGGTAAAATCCACCACAGGGCGATTAGTATTTTCTGGGGATAAAGATAATCAAAGTTTAATATATTTGTCTATGTATCATAATTTTGTAGTGAGGGTGTTACCCAATGGATAAGGCACTGGCCAATAGTGAAGCTAGTTTATAGAAATCAATGCTTGATAAGGTTCTATTTGTTTTCCAAACATTTGATATAAATATGTCGAAATCTTTGAAGTTTTTGTGACCTACTTGTTCTGTCTCATCTTATGGTAATGGAGAATCAATGAATGAGTGGTTCTCATTTAGTATTTTCTTACCATCCATCTGTTGTATTTAGATCCAGCCAGTGATAAGTGAAATAAGTTTCATTTTATTGAATTTGGAGCACCCTCCTTAGTTTTGTAGAGCCAGAAGTGCAGAGGGCAGTCTTGTCCCTATAGTTGGTCCAGTCATCTTTGAGCTCAATATTTGGATCTAACCCATCCTAAAACCCTATAGCTGTATTGGTTGCTTATGAAAGCATAAAGTCTGATTTGAGGAACCAACATCTGGATGCAACTACTACTGTCGAAGCATAGGAGAACAAGGATAAGAAGAATTGATGTGGTTTATCTTCTCAATGCAGGTGGAGGCGCGGGTTGTTGTTCATGTTTTGGAGAATTTGACTAGGGTTAGGTCCTTTATTTTTTCTATTAGTAGAATTTGGTTGATCCTTAGGGATCATCTTTTTTGGTATAACCTCGTGTGACTTTTAAATCATATTTTTAATTACTTTATGGACTATATGCTCTATAACTACCCTTATGGCTATATGATGATAAGTATGACTTTTATACTCATATGGTTAATTGCTATAGTTTATTTTATGCTTTGCTTTATTATGACTTTTGATAAGGGGTTTGATGGTTCTATTCTTATTTTGTTGACCTCTAGGTTCTGGGAGGGGTTTTGGATATTAAGGGAGGGGATACTAACAATCTGTTGACTTTTTGTTGTTAATGTGTTGTATGGTTTTTTCATTGTTAATGTTCAGTAAGTGCTAATCTGTGGCCTGACCACGTTTTGTGTTTGTACTCAAGGGTCAACCCCCTCATTTTGGCTGCTTTATTATCAAAAACATTATTCTAAAATTCATCTTTTGAAAATATTATCTTTTATTCTATTTTAAAATGAGATAATTTTGAATTATGATTGGCAATATTCCAATTAAATGTGCTAATTTTTGAACTATCACTTTCTTTAAATAAGGTTGTCATAGCTTTCAAGACAAACATAGAAAATTTTGAGCAAACATCATTCCAAAATGTTTTTTCATTTCAAAATGATTTTTCAACAAACATCATTCCAAAATGATTTTTCTTTAACTCTCTCATTTCTCAAAACTATAGTATAACAACAAATAAATGGAATTGATTGATTTGCTACTGTTTAGCTATTGTTTTGAAATGTTCAATTTTCTCTATCATGATTTATTATAATATCATAAAGCTAAATATATATGTGATCTAGTACATGAAGCACATTCCAAAACTCAACTATCTTTAAAATGCTAAATACCATATATAATTGTTGATGGCGAGGAGGGATCTATTAGTGTCTAAAGTAGTTAATTAATAAATAGATCGTTTAATTGACTTGCTTGTTAAATAAATAAAATTATATTCTTACCATTTTGTTGACAACTTTAAAAAGAAATATTGACAACTATAATATCATAAAGCTAAATATATATGTGATCTAGTACATGAAGCACATTCCAAAACTCAACTATCTTTAAAATGCTAAATACCATATATAATTGTTGATGGTGAGGAGGGATCTATTAGTGTCTAAATTAGTTAATTAATAAATAGATCATTTAATTGACTTGCTTGTTAAATAAATAAAATTATATTCTTACCATTTTGTTGACAACTTTAAAAGAAAATATTTATAATATGATTTTTTTAATATTTTAAAAATAAATATTTATATTAACACATTTCAAATATTTATCATTTTTTTACTTTAAAAAAAAAAGTTATACTAATATACTTCAACTACAATTTATGATTGTATTTCCAAGAAAAATAGTTCTCATAAATTCCATTTGAAATATATATCCATTTATATTTCTTTTCTTTGTTGCAATGTTGCTAATTGAGTTTATGCATGAAAAACTTTCACAAAAATTATCAAATTAGGTTTCACACCTACTAACAACATTATATGAGAGAATTACAATGCATCAATACAATGAAAAAGCATTATGGTTTTGTTGTTGCCTGCTATTATTTTCACATTCAAACCATCGAGAAGCTGCTTATCATAGGTTCCTACCATCTTTTATCAATTGTGATTTTTTGTTGAGAAAAAGAGTTAACTTCTAATTTGATCAAGTCAATGTTTTCAATTGATTTAAATTGACTCAAAGAAATTGCAGGCTATGCAAAAAATTAATTTGTCTAAAAAAGCTTTAGAAACTTTCAAGAAAATGTACCTTTCAACAATCTTCCTAAAATACACAATGTCAAAATTTGATAATAAAAAATACAGTCTAGAGATTTTATTTCATGGAATGCAACAATTGCAAGATTTGTGAAAAATGTTTTTGTTGAAAAAGGCTTTCAAAATATTGAAATAAATGCAATTGGCATGTATAAAGCCAAATTTTTTGGTGGTGTCTACCAAATTAGAGCTTTCAAATAGGGTGTGGACATGCATAAAAACATATAGTATGCAAATGTTTTTCAGACACTTAAGCTAGAAAAGCTTTGGTAGACATGCATGCACAATGTGAACTCATATACATAGCCTAAAACAATTTGTATGTTGTCACACAATGGATTCTCGCATGCCCCTTATCATATTTCTAATCTTCGTCAATGTACAGGTGTGTATGTAGTTGCAAAGCTCTCCGCCCTTATTTCAAGATGCCCAAAACAAAAAGAGAAATCCCATAGCTAATCTGAGACAAGTCACCTTAGGTTGCTATAAAACATACATCAAATTTATAGAAAACAAAATATAATAAATAATCTACCTTTCATAATGATAATGATGATTAAGATATAGTAGATTGTTTAAATAAATACTTTTTTCATGGAAAAATATGAAGAATCCATTGTTAGTTTATGAATGTATTTGCAATCTTGATTAGTGAAGTGTGAGTTGTGAGTTTTCTGTGAGAGGGGCGAGGCCTCTTGTATTAAAAAAAAGGAATAGATAAAATCTTACAACATATTTACCTACATTTGAAAAATCCATTATGTATTTAAGGCTCTAGAGAAATTTAATCTAAACCTTTCTTCTGTTGTACACACGACTCCTCATCTCTACATCTTTGAAAACCTGTGACTACAACAAAACACACCATAATATTTCTTGCAATAGCAGTGGAGCTCAAGCCCAAAATTCATTTTCACTGCCTGAATGGATATTTGAAATATATTTAAAAAATAGTTACCGCCCAAATAGATATTTGAAATAAATAATTTTGAAAGTCACATACATGAGAGAGAAATAAGAACATAAATAGACATACGTAAACATGCCAAAATATTTGACTGGCAACCTCAATGATTTCAAGCGTGTAATGCCCCGCTAGGGAACCCATGAGAAATTAACCTAAACATGCAACTAAGTTTACAAAATAATTTTTTTCTTAAGTGTTTACAAACAACAACAACGATGTTTAACAATGTAGAAGCAATACAATATAATTTACAACTCACATACAAATACAACTCAATATAGATTACAAATCTCAAGGGTTCCTTGATGTCGATTACGTAAAATATTAATTAATTACTTTAGATTAGATATAATTACAAATCTCATGTATACAAATGAATGATAAACACAACATCATATAAATGATAACATAAATAGAATTGGTACCATAAGGTATCCATCATAATCCACATCCACTGCACATGTCGCAGGGTATGTAATACAATAATCCTATATATAAAGTACAACATGATATCTCCTAAATAACTGATACAAAGATACAAGAAACATAGAACAAGAAAGATAATAATACATCTCCCACAATGAAGAGCACAAAGGTACAACTGCTACATGGATCATCCAGCATTGGTATATGAATGTCAGAATCTCAAATGGTAAAAGAATCACTACCACCCAACTTCGTGGAACCTAAATGGTCCACTCTCACTGCGCTGAGGAGATAACAACATACCCCACTCAGATATCAAACATCAACAATCAACACAAAATAAGCTAAGGAAGAGATCTTGAAAGCTTTCTAACTCAAAAGGTACAATAGGATAACAAGGTAACACATACACGACCAAAGGCAACCAACACACGTAGAAAACCTAAGATGCATAAAGGGAAGTGTCATCACACGAGCTAACTCTAAGGTTATCCTGGTAGTTTCTCAAGACCCTGACGCCCCAATGACTCTATGCGGTATCAATGACCTCTCATGTAGACGATGTACCAACTATGCTATATCCAGTCCACGTAGGCGACAAACATTTTCCCACTCTCGTCCTACTCAAAACTCAATCAGGAACTCAGGCATGGGCGAGGCACACACTGTTTTATTAATTCATTTAAAACTCTCAATGTTATTTGATTATCACTTGTTAAGCCACTTGCAATAAGTTATCTTGACAACCATTTGTGAGCCCCAACGCCTATTGCAAGCCACTTCTAACCTATACATTTAGTTAACCTACCTAGGTTCACAAACTGAATAACAACCAATGATAACAATAAAACCCTCACAACGGTTCCACAAAATCATAAAAGACATGCACTGATAAAAAATAACAATACCACAAAAATCATTCTCCAAGCCTCCATGTAAACCATTTAAATAACAATTGTTGTGTAAACAAAATCAAGCTAAAAACATCACATAATTACATACTCCGAGCCTCTTTCCAACCAATATATAAAAGCAAGCCTAAAATTTCGAACCTCATACATATACATTAAAATAAAATAAATCATTGAATAAAAATAAAATTAATCCTAGTGTGAAAACCGATGCGAACTTTTTGGTCTTCTCTAGGATTAAACCGTTATAAACCTAACGAAACTAAAACGCAAATCTTACCAAGGGGGACAGTTTTTTTTTCAAACTTTTTCAAACTTCCTTTATACATTTTACGATTTAGTTTACCATTTTGCCAATACCAACGAAACTCCGCCCTGTGCTCCTTTTTAATTCTGCTGGAAGTTTTCCCGGTTCAGTTCGAAAAATACAGCATACAATCACAACTTTGCCCATATATCTGTGACTAGTAACGGGTATCCACAGAAACGGATTCAGGAACACGGGGATTTATCAGTGAGGGTGCAAAGCTATTTTAATGGCGGAGATAAAGTTACCCGAAAGCAGGGACTTGACGCACATTGAGCGCACAGGCGCGCATTCACACATAAGAGGGCTTGGCTTGGACGACACCCTCGAAGCACGCAGTGTTTCGCAGGGGATGGTAGGTCAGAAATCCGCTAGAAAAGCGGCAGGTGTCATTCTCGAGATGATCAAGGAAGGGAAAATCGCAGGCCGCGGAGTTCTGTTGGCTGGTCAGCCTGGCACCGGTAAAACCGCTATTGCAATGGGCATGAATAAAGCTCTAGGCGAAGAAGCTCCCTTCGCAATGATGGCCGGTAGCGAGATATTTTCGCTTGAGATGAGCAAGACCGAGGCCTTGACACAGGCTTTCAGGTTAGCTTAATTTTATGGCAGTTTATATCATGGCAATTTCCTTTTCAACATTGAATGCTGAATTTCTTATGACTGAAGTTTGGAAAACCTGGCAATATTTTTTAGTATTCGGTTTTGAATTTCTTATCGTTGAAGTTTTAGAAATCCTGGCAAATTTTTTTCAAAATTCAATTTTAAATTTCTTATGGAAGCAGTTTCTAATACTGACAAATTTTTTTTAATGTTCAAATTCAATTTTTTTAATGGTTGAAATATCGAAATCCTGGCAAATATTTTTCAATATATAATTTTGAGTTTCTCATGGTTGAAGTTTTAGAAACCCCCGTAAATCTTTTCAATTTTCAAATTTGAACTCCTTATGGTTAAAATTTCACAATTCTGGTAAATCTTTTTCAATATTCAATTTTGAATCTCTTGGAGTTGAAGTCTTGAAATCCTGGCAAGTCTTTGTCAATTTAAATTCTGGATTTCTCGTATTTGCAGTTCACAAAGCTTGGCGAATATATTTTATTATTGACTTTTAAAATTCCTATTTGCAAAGATCAGAAATCTAGGCGAGTGTTTTCAATTTTTAATTCTGAAATTCATTTTGCTCGAATTTAGAAGTCCGATCCACATTTGCAACATTCTATTCTGAATTTCCTTATTTCTGAAGCCCGTTTGGGTGCTGGAATACCAAATGCCAAATCTAGTCAATTCTGGAAGATGCTGCAATTTTGGAAGATACAAATTCTGAAAATGATTTCCGGAATATGGGCTGACCCGTTTGGTTCACCCAGAAGATGACTAAAAAAATGCATAAAGAAATTTAATTCTTTATTTTAATTTCTTTGAATATGGTGTGTATATGTCTGTATATATACACACATACATGTGTGTATATATGCACATATGCACACATATATGTACACGCATGTGTGTATACACACATGTATACACATATGCACATGTGTATATATACACACATACACACATATGTGTGTATACACATATACACACACGTGTGTTTATATACACACGCGTGTGTTTATATATACACGTGTATATATACACACATACATGTGTGTATATATATACACATACATGTATACACATATACACACATGTGTATATATATACTCAAATACACACATTTGTGTATATATACACATATGTATATACACACGTGTATACACACACATGTATAATATACATCCTTATAGTCATGGATCCCACGAAATATTAAATTTGGTTTTATAAAAATTGGAATTGGAATTCGAAATTTCAATTCCACCTATTTGAGTGGAAGATGAAATGCCCATTTTGAGCGCAAAATTGAAATTTTGAAATTCCAATTCCAATTTTTTGAATGGACACAAACATGAAATTGACATTATCTGAAAATCTAATTCCCTAATATCCAGTCTAATTCCAGCACCCAAACAGGCCCATTTTGTGTCAATAGTTTTCAACATCAGATTCTGGTTTCTTGTATTTTTTGATTGGCAAAATGCAACAGTAGGTTGCAAAAATATATATTAAATCAAAAAGAGATGTGTACATTAATTCAGTGCTGCCCTTCCAGAGGGGATGGATATAGCCCTTATCAGCCCAAGCCATAGAGCCTTGACACAGACATCCTATTATAACAAACAATGACCACCTCAACATTCAGTCTCAAAGGATGGAAAAGGGGCCATTAAGAGATTGACACTCTAGAAGCCGACCTTGTGCCAGAAAGAAAAAATAAAAAACTTGCATCCACTCCCCGAGATCCCACGCACATCACCAAACCCCAAGCTTCAACCAGAGTTTTCCATAATAAAAAAGTCCAAAAAAGGAGTCCCCACGTCTTCATCACTGCTCGTTGTAGGTGTCTGAGCAAAACCGTATCTGCAAATAAATGCAGCCACTGCAAGTTGTTGAACGCACCTATACCTATATCCTATCTCAGTAACTCTATACCCACCGTAGCCCATCTTCTATGACGTGCCAGAGCAGTAGCATCCAGGTTTAGGATGAAAGGTTGCTTCACTGCCATTGCTCCAGGCTGCAAGAGTTTGGGTAGGTTGTCAGGCCATGGAATGTTGATACCCAGTTTTGCATATACTACAATATCTATGTCATCAAGGAGAACTTCCTCCTTGAAGACTTCATGCAGTAGGAGTAAAATATCAACTTTTGTTCTTCCCAAATTTAAGAGCGAGGCCAAAAAATGAGATGTTATATCTATGTTGACCTGATATTGGTTTGTCGAGGTTAAGAACTGTTGTTTTTTTGTCATCTGATCCTTCGTTAGCTTCTTAGTTTGGTGACACATGTTCTATTGAGAGTATTTTGGCTTTATTCTGTTCTTCTACATCTATGTGATATCTTCGAATGTGACTGGTGTCCCTGTTAGTGCTGTGACACTCGTTCCCTTTTTACTGTGGGTCTGTCATCATTAGAATATGCACAGATGTCTTTAACGACAGTGCTTCCTAAACAAAATAGCTCTCAGAAAATGTTCTCTATTTTGATTTTGCGGAAGAGATGAAAATATACACGGAAGTCTTAAAACAGAAGGGGCTGCCGTTTTAAAACAGGAATATGACTGCACTGATTCGGTGACAGTTACAAAATGAGGTAGAACCGTCTGCAGTCTGCAATGGAATAAACTTCTCGGTAGAACCGGATACACGGGTCTCTAGCAAAACAAAAACACCTCATAATAGAGATTCGAAAGCAGTTACTATCTCTTGTAGACGTTGGAAATTTACAGTAGCTGGGACATGTTTTGTCTTTGACGTATGTGCCTTCTTCATGTAACAGGAAGGAGATACGAGCGCTTAAAAACAAAGAACAGGATGCGAAATTGAGAATGAACAGAGAACAAAAAAAATGGCTCTGCAGATAATTGAGTACGTTAACAGAAAAGTCGGGGAGCTGCTATTTGGTTTTTTTCAGGGATGTATGCGATTGTGTGGATGTGTGTATTATCGGTGTGAAGACTAGAGTCGTTGATAGAGGGGACTGACTAAAAAATCTTGAACTTGATACTTTCAGTTGTGAGTGCTGTGGGTGTGCCCGAAAGGAAAAAGGACCTCCCGTGTTGCTTAAAAAAAGATTGATATCGGTTTTTTTGACGTGAGATTAGACTGGAACGTAACAGACCAGAGAAAACACTGGTGAACACAAATACGTTTATGAAGAAAAACCACCAGTAGTGTGTGCAGAGATTTACACCATGATGTCTAGCGTGAACAGTGAGTGAGAAGCATCGGGTTTACTCAGTAACAGAGAAATTATACCGTCCAGTACCTAGCGCAAAAACAGAGACATGCATATGTATTGTGCGATCAAAATGCTAAGCTACGACAGTCGGGCATAACTGAAAATTTCTGTGGCAATGTGAAACTATCTTCTAGTAACCATTACGAGGGACCAATCCCCTTTTTGAAGAAAGTTATTAAAAACTGTATATTCCGGAGCAGTTGCTGGATACAGATAAAAACATAGCTATTGCAGTCGTCTTTTAAGGTTGTGAGAAGAATCGGGAAGCAAAAGTCTCAGTTGAAGAAAGAAGATACTGCGTTTTAAGTTGGAATGATAAGAATGTGAAGAAGAGAAGTCAGTGGCATGAAGGTGGAGTGAGAATCTGGAGGTTTTGATAACAGTGGGAGATGAGATTAGAAAGCTTAGACTGATTCTGTGTAGAGAAGGCACAACTGTTTTTGAGAGTCTTTATGCTTCAGTAAAGACATAGATATTTCTCTTTGTTGTAATCCCGGAATCCTTAGCTTTAGTAAGGTTGTAGCCTTATTGTAAACTGGTTGAAGCCAGTTCAAATTTGATGTATGAAGAGTTGTAGCTCTCAGTGTAAAAGGGTTGTTGCCCATGTGATTAGAGAAGCCATGGTTTTTTAACCCTGTTGGGTTTTCCACGTGATAAATTTCTGTGTGCCTCTTCCTTTGCGTGTGAGTGTGTCTCTCCTTCAATAGTTTTGTTTTAAAGTTTGAAACGCTGATTCATCCCCTCCCCCTCTCAGCATTTCTCTGTTTTTCAAGAACTCCCTACACAAGACCATCTTGATGGCCTCCATTTTCAAAAGCCCAAATGCCTTGCAAATAGAGTGAAGCCCTAGCTCCGAGATGAACCCTATTTAGGACATTTGCCTCTTCTCATTGCGAAGCCGAATTGGAGTTCCATATCGAAAGAGAAGCAAAGCAGCAGGATGAGCAAAAAACAAGAGTCGAGGCCATTTTAAAGTTGACCACACCCCTTCCCATATGTGAAATTTAATGTTGCTTGCAATGGGCATTTAATATGATTGTTCGTTTCCAATGACTTAAGCATTGCCATGCCTCCCTACCTCATACTTCACACACTTTTGAAAAGACATTTGCCTTTAATTATCAACCCTTGTAGAGGAGAACATTAATATCTGTTTAAATCTGCCAAAGACAATTTGGCCTTCCCAATATAGAGCTTCAACAAGGTACTTATCAACACAACTTCATAAGAAAGGAATGCATGCCAAGTTGGAGAGTCCATACTAAATGATCAAATCACTAAGTTAGGATTGCCACCACATTCTCATTGTTGTAAATGTAGTCCATCCCATCAACACCATCGTTCACTAGCTTGTCCACCAACATATTGTCCTCTCTGAAAATATCATTAAACGTGGCTGTATCAAAACTTACGAGCAATTCTTGAGCCTTTTCTAATAGGTTGCGAAGTTTCTAGTTGGGAATGGATCCTGTTTGCAAGGCATTGATGAGTAGCGTTGAATCTCCTTCCACTTTTAACAGTTTGACCCACAACTCTTTACTAGTGTTTAGACCATGAATAAGTGCGAGGAACTCTGCATCATTATTTGTTCCCTCAAGCAAGGATTTTGAGAAACTTTGAATAACTTGGCCTTCCCAATTGTGGATGACGTTTCCAACCCTTGAGTTGCTTGAATTGCCTATTAACGAACTGTCTAAATTTAGTTTGATCTAACTGTGTTTTGGGGGTATTGTAATTTCTTTCTCTTTGGCCGATTTAGATGTCAAACCATCCCGCACAACCTAAGGAGGAATTGTAAGCCACTTTAAACCTCATCTTTGCATCCCGATCTGTGAAGTGTAGGCATTTTGGGTGGAGTATGGATAGTCTATTGTTTATAAATTCCACTATGGATGCCTCCATTTTATTTTGTAATGTAGCTAAATTCATCTCATTTTCTTGAAACAACTGCCTGTTACTTTCTTTCCATATTTCCCACATCACTACAGAGGGGCTAGAAATTCACAAACCAGCAAAAGGTTGCATCATTTTTGAGTGTTGGCCATGATTGAAAAAGGCTTAGGATGTCATTGGGCAAGGCACCACACCACTATAGTTTGGTGCATAGCATGACTCCAAGTTTAGCCCTAGTTTTTTTTTTCTTTTTTAACTTTGGCTTTTTCGTTCTTTTCGTTGTACGGAGCCTCCATTCTCCGTTTTTTTTCCCATTATAGTTTGGTGCATATCCATCTCCAGTGCTCCTAGAAGGGACATCCAAGCAAGAGGTGGTCCATAGTTCTTCTTGGGATTTGCATAGGAAAAATTTGGAAGGGCCATGGTAGCCCATTTTGCTTAATTTGTTAGTAGTTAGCATCTTCTTTTGGAGAGCTGCCCAAGAGAAGGTACCCGCCTTTGGGAGGCACAATTTGTTCCAACATAGATGCAAAGGTTTGAAGTAACTTGTTCTTGATTCAAAGTTAAGTAGAGGTAGCCATCCTTGGCATTCTGTTCCTTGGTTGTAGATCCTTCCCAAATTAACTCATCTTCATATTGTCTAAAAATCATCCTTTTACTTTCCAAGGTTACCTTAAGTAGATCTGTCTCCCAAATTGAAAGGTTCAAAGAAGTGAAATATTTCCACTTTCACCCTGGGGTGTTGTCCTCTTATAGGAATATGACATAATCTCTGACTCTTGATTATCGTGATTGCTTCAGTGTTTTCACTTCCACCCTAGGGTGTTGTCCTCTTCTAGGAACATGACATTTTCTCTGACTCTTGATTACCACGATTACTTCAATGTTTCCTTTGTTTGAACTATTTGTAGCTGATTGTGCAAACATGGTAGGCCCGTCCACAAATCTTCCTAGAATAGAGCCCTTTGACCATCATGAATATCCCAAGTGAGGTAATCCTTAACAATTGTCTTGCAAGTTTATATAAAGTTCCAAATCCTTGATCCCTGAGGGGGGCTTGGAGTGGCAAGAATATCACTCGCAACCTCTCCATTCAAGTATTTCTTGTGGAGCCTCCATTCTCCAATTTTTTTCCCACTATAGTTTGGTGCATATCCATGTCCAGTGCTCTTAGGAGAAGGGACATCCAAGCAAGAGGTGGTCCATAGTTCTTCGTGGGATTTGCATAGGGAAAATTTGGAAGGGCCGTCGTAGCCCATTTTGCTTAATTTGTTAGTAGTAAGCATCTTCTTTTGGAGAGCTGCCCAAGAGAAGTTACCCACCTTTGGGAGGCACAATTTGTTCCAACATAGATGCAAAGGTTTGAAGTAACTTGTTCTTGATTCAAAGTTAAGTAGAGGTAGCCATCCTTGGCATTCTGTTCCTTGGTTGTAGATTCTTCTCAAATTAACTCATCTTCATATTTTCTAAAAATCATCCTTTTACTTTCCAAGGTTACCTTAGACCTGTCTCCCAAATTGAAAGGTTCAAAGAAGTGAAATCTTTCCACTTCCACCCTAGGGTGTTGTCCTCTTATAGGAACATGACATAATCTCTGACTCTTGATTACCGTGATTGCTTCAATGTTTTCACTTCCACCCTAGGGTGTTGTCCTCTTCTAGGAACATGACATTATCTCTGACTCTTGATTACCATGATTACTTCAATGTTTCCTTTGTCTGAACTATTTGTAGCTGATTGTGCAAACATGGTAGGCACGCCCACAAATCTTTCGAGAATAGAGCCCTCCGACCATCATGAATATCTTAAGTGAGGTAATCCTTAACAGTTGTCTTGCAAGTTTGTATAAAGTTCCAAATCCTTGATCCTTGAGGGGGGCCTGGAGTGGCAAGAATATCACTCGCAACCTCTCCATTCAAGTATTTCTTTTGTAGCAACCTTACCCATTTTCTCTGAGGTTCCTTGAACATTTGCCATACCAACTTTAGCCCCTAGTGCAATATTCTGAGCTAAGAGATCCTTTATACCTAATCCACCCTCTACCTTTGATTTGTAGATTTCATTCTACGCGATGAGGGCGATCTTTGCTCTATCCTCCTTTCCTTGATGGTAAAATTTCCTCAAATGTTGTCGAAGCTTGTGGTTAGCTTCAATTGGTAGTGTCATGCAAGATATAAAACATATGGTGATGGCTGAGAGAATTGCTTTGGCCATGATAATTCTCCCCACCCATGATAGCCACTTACCCTTCCATATTGAAAGTTTAGAGCCCAACTTCAAATTTGGAGGGTCCTAGAGCAAATTCAACCTCAAGCCTTTGGCTATCGGAAGACTCAGATATGTGGATGACATTGATCCCCTTTTGAAACTCAAAAATCTTAAAATCTTTTTTTGTGAATTGAGATATTTAGGAAGAATACCTCAAACTTCATTTGTTCACCTTTTGTCTTGAAGTTGTTGAGTGTAAATCCAACACTGAGCTCAAAGTGAAAACCTCATTCCTCTTTGGTCTTCCAAACAACATAGTGTCAAGATGTAGCTGCTTTTGGATTAAATTGTGTAACTTTTTTTTTGCATCAACGTTTTGGATCACACTCCATGATCCATCATCAGTATGAAGAGAGCAAAGAGTAGATTTGAAGCTGCAGAGTAAAAAAATGAGGCAAGAGAGAGAGATAGGGAGAGGGAGGAGAGTCGTGCAGTTCAAGGGGTCAAGAAAGTCAATAACACATAATAAAACCCACAACTAATAAGAAATAAGGAAAAACATCTAAGAACGAAAAATAAGAAAAAGAAGAAAATTAAATTGCTAGGTATAAGGGAAGAGAATACCAAGTAAAAAAAGAAAAAGGGGGAAACTGTCAAAGAATAAAACAAATTGGAAAGGAATAAATATATATATATATATGTTTTGCAAAGAAAAATAAACAAACTAGCAAAAGCAAATATCGCCTACAAACCAAAACTAAGAAGACCGAAAAGTATAAGAAAGAAATGCATGTGTATCATAATAAAATGCTTAAATATACACAAAGCAAGCAAACACAATGCAAAATGAATCTAAAAGCATTACATAAAGACACAAACCAAAAACATCCATAAAAATAAAAAAGCAAAGGAAATAAATATATATGCAAATGTATATCAATAAGCAAATACACACACACGCACTATAAAGAAACTAACAAAAGCAAGCATCAACCTATAAACCAAAACTAAGAAGACCGAAAACCATAAGAAAAAAATGCATGTTTATCATAATAAAATACTAAAATATACACAAAGCAAGCAAACACAATGCAAAACAACTCTAAAAGCATTACATAAAGACTCGAACCAAAAACATCCATAAAAATAAAAATTGCAAAGGAAATATATATAACCTAATAAAAGACAAAATGTAGTAAATAAAATCTAAACAAACTAAAACAAACAAAGTAAGTTAAACCAAAAACATCTAAAAAATAAAAATGCAAAGCAAACGAGTATGTATGCAAATATATGTAAATATGCAAATATCTATATCTATATCTATATCTATATATATATAATTTTTTTAATTTTATAATATATATAAACTAAAAAATAAACAAACTAACAAAAGCAAGTATCAACCTACAAACCAGAACTTCGAAGATCGAAGACCACAAGAAAAGAAAATACATATTTGCACACACACACAGACATAGACACATATTATCTAATAAATAAAATGCATTAGATGAAATCTCAATAAACTAACACAAACAAAAGCAAGAAAAGCGACAAACCAAAACATCTATAAAAATAAAATATGCAAATATATACAAATAACCAAGATAAGAAAAGATAAAAAATAATATATAAGGCATCTAAAAAGAAAACTAAAAATATAAAAGGATAAGTATAACAGAAAAGGAAAGGGGGAAAGGGGAAGGGTCATGATGAGGTCAAGGAGAAGGATGAAAATGAGAGAAGAAAGAAGACAGAAAGAGAGAATGAAAGAGACGAGAAGAAAACAAAGGGAGAGAAAGGATCCAAAAGTGAGAGCAATAAAAACAACCTAACAGGAGCATGCCCTAGAGAAGGCATCAAAACAAGAAACAAGAAACAAGAAAAGAAAGAAACCCACCAAATTGAGCTAAGGAAAGGAGGGATGGAGAAGGGGAGAGGGGGACGGGGGGCAGAGGGGGGGGCAAAGAAACAGGAGTACAACTAAGAGGACAAGCAAATGACCAAACACTGGAATGAGAAAGGGAGAGAAGAATGAACCACCCAGAAAGGAGGAATAACATTACTTGACGCTGGATAAAAGTGGGTGCCACAAAACACTAAGACTTCAACTATCATCGCAATTGAGGTTGGTCAGGTGATTAAAGATATCAATGGCTTCCTTGAGCTTACGTTTAAAGAAGTTGTCTTCTTTAAACAAGATTTGGGTGCTCTCAAGACAAATATGGTGCTTGGTCAAAGAGGAGTGGTCAACTAAGGCTAATTTGAGAATCCTTTCATACTTGATGTTTGCAGTATGCTTTTTGATTGTAGTGCAAAACGAGTGTCCGGTTCCACCTATATAAGGAGTGTCACATGAGCAAACAATCTCATAGACATGAGAATCAAGAAAAACGTCTACAATCTTTGAGAGGAGGGATACAATTCTTCATTAAAGGAAAAGGCTTAAAAGAATAACGAAGACCTTTATTACAAAGAATTTTGGCATTTTTGTTGGAAATGCCTTCAACACAAGGGATTGGAGCACATGAGTGCACTGAAGGTTGGAAAGGTTTGGCAACGTAGAAAAATGGGATTTGGCTTGGTTGAAGGCTTTGGAGATTTGCTTGTTAGTGTACCCATTCAAATTGAAGACTCAATATAGATGGGTCAACTCTTGGTTCAGGTTTTCCTCACCACATATGCAATAGGCTAAGATGGCTAAGGTCTTAAGAATGCCAATTTTTTGGCTAGGGTGGTGATGGGAATAAGAGTGAAGGTAGAGATTGTTGTGGGTTGCTTTGCGATAAACACATAAACCTAGAGAGCCATCTGATTTCTTAATGAGCAAAACTTGAAGGAATGAGAGTTGGTTATCAGTTTCAAGCTCCTCGCTGAAGGAAATGTGGCGGGCTATGCTATTGAGGTGGGGATGGAAATCTTCTTACTTCTCATGATCATTTGGCCAATAGATGTTTGTATACATGTCGTTCCCACCACCTTGGTTTGATAGGAAAGGAGAATAGAGCAACTTCCTCAAAGTGCTCCATATAAAGGTTAGCAATGATCAGATAGAGAGAAGAACCCATAGCCACCTTGTCCACTTGCTTGTAAATAACATCTTGGAAAGAGGTGGATCAAAGGTAAAGCTTGACAAGGGACATTACCTTGTCATTAGATTTTCTCATGACAATCTCAATGGCACTGGGATTGGGGACATTGTTGAAAAGCGAGACCACATTAAAGTTGACCAAAATATCTATTTTTTTTGGGATCTATAACAGTCATTTTATTAATATTCACAACTAAGATTACATCAAGTCTGTAGACCATAGTCCAACTTCAACTTCTGAATACTTCAAGAGTCTATCTACTATGACCATAAGCCATCTCTACACCTTACCAACCTACTACTTATCATCTTTATAGATTACTAAAATAAATCCCTAAATCTGTACATAAACTATAGGAGTTTAAAGTTCTTTTAGGGTTTGACCCTTTCAACAAAATTTTGCAAAGGATGCAACAAAAATTGTTCTGCACTTGCTTGTCGCCAGTGCTCCAGCCATCTTCTAGCTTCTAGGTCGCCATCACCATAGCCCCGCTTCTATCATATCAACAATGAACTTCGGCATCACCAAACCGCTCCTTACTCCTTTAAAGCATTATGTTATCTTCTAGGGCTCGTTCAATTTTAACCCACCAAAACCATCGTGCACTTACCCTTTTCCAAAATTGCAAAATTTTCTTTATGACAGAGAGCCATTACTCATTCCTATTTTGTTTCTTGCTATGTGCTCCTCGTTTCTTTCTTGGAACCAAAACTTCAAACACCCTTGTCTTTTGCATTTCCTTCATCTCGACCTCTTTCACCAATCTCTCCAGTTTCTCCCAAGCTCTAGCTATTTCCACTATGTATTCCCCTTTGTTCACTTCACCCCACCAATGTACGAAAAGGTACAAGACCATAGGCTTGGCTTTCTTCTTCATCCTCAAAGCATTTGCTGTAATTCAAGCCAATCCCCGAGATAGCCCATTCCAATATTGACTCAAGCCCTAACAGCACATCGTCTTCAAACATGCTTCTCATAATCTTTTCCACCTCAATTGTCTCTTCAACCACCTCCAGAGCCCATGCAATTAACATTGAAATCACATCCAATTTAACTTGCCATTTCCTCTTTCTTTCTTGAAATTGACTTCCCAAAACTGTGAGAGCTGCCTCTGCCACCTTCAAATCTTTAATTTTCAGCAAACCATCTTTCTTTACCGTCACACAGGCCCCTTTAAAGCCTTCTGTTGCTTCGAAGTGTCCATTGAGAAGGTTGCTTCCATTGTCACTCTCTTTGCAAAAACAAATAAATTCCAAAGATAGCTATTTGAAAAACTTGCACCGCCGAACTACTTTATCATCTTTTAAACTCTCCTAACCTTTACCTTTTGTGAGTAATGAATTCCTGTCACCTCATGTCCTTTCACACCGTTTCTTGGATCGTTATTTTAGAGTCTTGTTAGAGTGCATATCTTCTACAGATTGTGAAAAGACAACCCACGCACTCCCTGTCGCCACCTCCAAACAAATTAGTTACTACCGTCACCAAGTCCTAAGTCATGTTCGATTAATCATGAATTTTTTAAAAGGGGATATCACATTTTCCACGCCATCACTCTCCCTAATCTGACATTTTCATTAATAGCCACCCCTCAAATAACTTACCTTGGTTTTGCTCCAATAGTCATGGCTAGACCGCCAACCACCTTTAGAATTTAAATTTAATATTAAAAGTGCAAGTTTTCAAATTTTATTTCATTAACCTTTTCAAATGACAGAGCCCACTTTGATAGCACATCCGCTTTAGTATTCCCCATTCTTCTTAATTCATCTAAAATAACATTAAACACTCCTTGAAGATGCCAAGCTTGAATCACCCCTTTTTGAATGACTTGCACTATTATTTGAGAATCACCTTCCAAGTGAATTCTCTACAAGTTCAACTTCTTACTCACCCTTAAAGCCAATAGAGCTGCCTTCGCCACCGAGTTTCTGAGCTGCAAAGGCTAGTATGTTTCCCAACCAATCTCTAACAATGACCCCTGTACTCAAAGGGCCTAGGTTTCCCTGTGCAGCCCCATCAAAATTGATCTTCCACCACCCCCTCTTTGGCTGCTTCCAATGAACAGTGGTAAGCTTATCACCCCTATCACCCAAAGGCCTTGGCTTGTTCCTAAATCTTATTTTAACCTCTGGCCATTCTACCTCAATTCTACTATCAAAGGATGTGTAAGGGACACAAGTGTTGAGGTTGGCTGTTGTAGTACTCAACACTTCCGCAACTGAGATATTAATCTTGCCTTTAATCCTCTCTACAAACTCCACTTTATCTTGAAAGATCCTACGATTCCGCTCCTTCCAAATTTCCCAAATAATAATTGAGGGACAAATGTGCCAGACTGCAAATAACACTGTCTTTTTATGATCAGTAGGCCATCCAACAAAAACCTCCCTCACAGAGTTCTGCAGAGGTCTGAGCCATCCAAGTTTAGTTCTCACCATCTCCCAACATTCATTAGCAAATCAACATTTTAATAACAGGTAGTCAAAATCTTCCGAGGTATTTTCACATAAGACACATTTTGTTGGTCCTACAAAACCAAAATTCTTTCTTCTCTCTCCTGTCAAGATCCTTCCTTGAATAGCTCACTAGGCAAAGGAGCCTGCCTTAGGTAAACAGTCTCTTCCCCAACACAATTGTGTTGAGCAATCAACAAAGTTAATATCATTTGTCATCAGTTGATAGCCCAATTTGATTGAATACTCACCACTTTTTGCTGCACGCCAAATTAACCTATCCTCCTTACCTGAGAAAACACATTCTCTGCTCTGAAATAAGTTTTCCATCAAAGTCCTTTGCTGATCTGAAAGGTCCAGATTGTGTAAACATTTCCACCCCAACTTCTGTCCTAAAACAATTCGCTTTATTTATATATAATCCTTGAGTTTGTCACCCCTTCTAATAAATAAATTCTCGATGTGTTGGAATTCAGCTACATCTTTGAGTGCCAGGCATCCATTCCAAGAATCATTCCAGAAGGTAGCTCGGTTGCGATTGCCTACTTGCAAAGTCAAATGATTAGTAATAATATTCCTACAATCTAAGATGAAATTCCATATAGTCGACCCTCTTGGGGGATCTCTTATTGTGAGGATCCTGTCCTTTTCATTGTTATCCAAGTATTTTTCTCTAAGAATTCTTGCCCATAGCATCTCAGTGTTAGAATAGATGCCCCACACCAATTTTACCCCTAAAGCAAGGTTTATAACTTGCCAATTTCACAGTCCAGCCCCTCCTTGTTTCTTGGATTTGTAGATTTTATCCCATGATAACAAAGGATTCTTATCATCAGCACTTGCTCCATTCCAGAAGAATTTTCTCATACTTTGCTCCAAATACCTGAGCACCTTAATGGGAACTTTTAGACAGCTCATCGAGTAAATAGGAATAGCTGAGATGACCGACTGCAACAGCAAAATCCTTCCTGCTTAGGTTAACCATCTACTTCACCCCTCCAATCTCTTGATACAACTGTCTATCAGCCCTTTCCAAAGGTTTGACCTCCCAGTTGACCAAAATATCATTATTATCTATTCTTTTATCCTTCATGAAATCAATGAAATGGGTAACATCCTTGATGTAAGACTTGGATTTTCCTACAAGAGGGGGGATTAATTTAGCAAGGAGAGAAGCCAAGTTGTAGGTGGGAGAGCCAATGGTGTCAACGATGGGTCTTAGAGGGATGCCATCTTTGTGGATTTTGGGAGCACCATAGATACACGGTGTCACTTCTTTCAGAGGTAACCTGCACTTCTTGGTTTTGATATCAAAAGAAGACACAATAGATTTGACGTAACTTAAAATCTTGGAGCAAGGGTTGTGCAACAAGATTTTATAGCTGTATGTGTCAGAAAGAAGATCCAACATTTTGGAAACATAATCTGACTTGATCATAATCATTGTGGCATTCCCTTTGTCAACTTTGGTGATGACAAGGTCATTATTGCTCATTATATTGTTAAGGCATAGTGTCATTTGCAAATTACTGATGGGAAATCACTTTTGACCTCAATGCCTTACAAATTTCCATTAAATAGTTCATTCCTCAAAGATTTGCGCAAGGTCTCCGCCATGACGATGAGTTTAAAAAGGGAGAGTGGGTCTCCTTGTTTTAGCCCGCTTGAAATCTCAAAGAAGCCCTCCAGAGAACTGTTGATTAGGACAAAGTTTATAGGAGAAGAAATTCAGCTAAAGAGCCAATTCAACCACCTCTTGTTGAAGCCAAAAGTCTCTGTAATGACCCTTACTATAAAGGCCACTAAAAACCCCCAAATCTGAACTAAGACAATTCGTCAAACACTTGGCATGCACTGAATTGTTTTGTTTGCAATGATGTGTTTCAATGTGATTGTTGTTTGGGCATCAAATGCAATTGAGATAACAATACCAATATTGAAATGCAATCAATACCAATGCTGTCTTTTACAAACTATCACAATTTTCAGAACTTCAATGACTTGGCACCAAGGGAATTCAATGAACTATTGCCAAACAATGATAGGACTTTTATATCAATGCAATGACCACAATGCCAATTGAAATATGAGTTACTCAATGTCTGATTACAATATGCAAAGTATGATAATGACTGAATTCTGGAAATACATGGACTGTTACAATTCCCATACATGGACAATGAAACTATTGCAATGTTAAGACCTCATCCATGCACCTAACATTCACTATGACATTCCACATACATATAACTAGTTTCGGTGGATAACAGTGACTGTTTACCAAGTATTAGGCATGCTTTTGTATCACTATCCAAGATATACCAATATCCTATGCAGCTGGGTACAAACAGAGACTAAGTTCATAATCTTTCTTGTCACATGAACAACAATTGATATTCATCCAGCATATACAGCAATGACTGTTAATGCACACTTTTTATTACACTTTTGACATCAACTATCAAACACAAAGAAAGTAGGAGAACCTGGAAATGCTGCAATGTGTTGATTGGAGAATGCCGAAGCAAACAGTGCCAAACTGATTCCAAACTGCCCCCTCTGATTACTGCTGTACAGCCACTGGTACAGGCCATACCTGTACGGACAGTATGGCACCTGTAAATTATTTGCAGGTGTCTTGGCTGCCACAAACACCATGAACAGAATCGCTTGATAATGTGTAATGTCCCCCCCAAAGCATAAAATCGATCTCCAAATAATTTGAGAGATATGAGTGAAAATATGAGTCTCAGGCCCTAGTATGGAATGTCTGAAAATGTGCCAAATTGTCTTCAATCTTTGCCAAAATAATTCATCAATGCAAGAGGTGAATTCAAACCCTTATTCCAACCACAAATACAAACCCTCAAATTCAATAATTCAGAAATTGGCCATCCTCCTATAATTTCGGATCTGCTAAAAACGGCCTCCTATAATTTCGGACCTGCTAAAAACGGCCGCCTATAATTTCGGACCTGCTAAAAATTGCCTCCTATAATTTCGGCCCTACTAAAAATGCCTCCTGAAATGCTGTTTCAATCACAAACAAACCCTTACATCAAATTCTCAATGAAGTACCAATGAGATGGCTGAGTACCAACTCCAAATTTGCAACCCTTCAGTAGATATTTCACTACCTCAGTTATGCCAATCCAAGGGAGTGATTGTTCCCAAAGATCGAATAATATTTGCAGACCACAAGGCTACAAATTGCTTCACAATGAAGAAGTAGAAGAAATCCCAAATCCAAGCATGTCCAAATGAAAGCCCAAGCCCTCTATTTATTCTTTTCCTTGAGAAGTTGCTAGAACTTCTAGAAACATCCAATTATAATGTACTTTATAATAAAATAACATTATAATAATAAAGTACATTTCTCAACTCAAAATTATAACAATGTAGGCCCAAATGTCTCATAACTGAATGTAGGCCCAACTACAACTGAACGTAGGCTCAAGACTGAACGTAGGCTCTACTACAACTGGATGTAGGCTCAAACTGGATGTAGGCTCACTCTGGATGTAGGCTCCACTACAACTGCATGTAGGCCCAAGCTAGATGTAGGCTCTACCGAATGTAGGCTCTGTCAGCAATATGCAATCAAATGATCAACATAATGACCCTCTCTCCAAACCATTTGCCTACGAGAGTCGATGATAGGCAAATCCGTCATGCCAAACGATGTCAGCCAAAATGGGGACATGACAGTCTCCATGGTTTCGAGGAGAAAACGCAAATGCACCACATCATATGCTTTTTTGATATCCA
Source organism: Chamaecyparis obtusa (assembly GCA_027943335.1). Lineage (NCBI taxonomy): Eukaryota > Viridiplantae > Streptophyta > Pinopsida > Cupressales > Cupressaceae > Chamaecyparis > Chamaecyparis obtusa. Next base: position 283,373 of record BSBK01006092.1, read on the forward strand.
GTTTGAAAATCATGCCTTGTCTCTTGCCTTGCTGCTGAGAATGAAGAACTTCTTGTGCAACTATGGCTCTGTCCAAGATTGATCTTCCAGAGATAAAGATGGTTTACTCATCCAAGGTGATCCTTGGTAAAATTTTCTTCAATTTATTGGCCATTGTTTTAGATATGACTTTGTAAATAGTGTTGCATAAGGAGATAGGCTGTTAATCATTCAAAGAATTTGCGTTCTCTTTCTTAGGGATCAGAGCAATGAAGGTGTTATTTACTTCCTTGAAAAGATTCCTTGAATTCCAAGAAGCCTAGATGGCTTCTATGAATTCTTCCCCTACTATATTCCAACATTTCTGATAGCAATGGGCCCCAGTCACCAGCGAAGGAAAAATACCAACCAATTTGGTCTGCGTGGAAAGATTGGAGCCCCTGAGGTTGTTTAGGAAGTTGTGGAATAAGTTCGCTGTTTCCCTCGTGATGATGTCTAGGTCTTCAATCAGCGTCCCATCAACCAACTTCAATGTGGTAATTGTATTTAAATTCATTGTTTGCCTTGTGCTATTGTGATTTTTTTTTTGTGTTTTTGTCCCCAACATCAATCCAAGCTACTCATGATTTTTGACGCCAAAAAGCTTCTTCATTTGCTAGGATATCTTCATAGGCTTGCATTAGCTTCTTTTCTTTGACAAAGCCCATTTGGTTCATGCTATTTTTAAGCACATCCTCCTCCAGAGAAAGCAAATCATCCTTGAGGGTTGGCGTTTGGTTGCAAAGATGTTCTTAAAATGATGTTGATTCCAGTCTTTTATTTTCTGCTTTAGAAGCTTCAATTTGAATTCAAAGCAAAACATCTTTAAATCCATGGGTTGATCCTCCTTCCACCAACCTTCCACATGCTTGAAGAAGTCGGGATCCTTCATCCACATGTTCTCAAACGAATGGGCACCTTGCTGGACTCTTTTCTCCAATCATATCAGACACAATCTGAAAGTGGTGTGATCCAAAACATGGGACAATTGAACCTTTCAGCGTAAAGGCCAGGGAACCTAATTCCTTGACAAATAAATATTTGTCTAACTTCTCTGGATGAAGTTGAAACCCATCTTTTATTGACCTTCTGTCGATCATCTAATTTCTGTCCACCCAGCCTTTGAAATCTTTTTGAGATTGATTTTTGCCAATGGCACCACCCCTCTTATTAGAGTCCATTAAGATGGCATGGAAGGCTTCCCCCAATATGTTGCACTGATTCGGCGATAGGCCAAGAAAGGTTTCTGTTTCTTCCTAAACCTCTCTTGTCCTCACATAGGAGGTAGGGCCATACACATTCACAACATTAAAATGTTAATTTGATTGTAGGCTCTCATCTCTAAGACCCATCCAGTTTGATCCTTTATCAATTTTTCTCACACAGATTGATTGAGGTCTCTAGAAGGTTGCAATTACACTCGAGGCTCTCATAGCTGGTGCTCCAAGTACTTGCTAGAGCTTCATTCAACTTTCTACTAAATGAATCTTAGTTTGCCCTAGTCAGCTTTGTCTCTTGGATGAGAATGATATCTGCTTTTGTCAACTCCATCCTTCGTTTGACCAAGCGGTGTTTGTTAGGTGCATTTAAGCCCCTACCATTCTATGATATGGCCCTCATGGCTCCTTGGGAAAGGGAGGCTCTTCCCTGATCTCAGCATCATTGTGGTTATTTTTGCTTGACCTTACTACATCCTTGTCTATAGCTCTCAACTCCTGGAGCAACTTCCTTTCAAGTTTACCTTTCCCCAATTAGGTTTCTTCTTTTTTTGTGAGTTTTTGAGAGACTCCTAGCTTTTTCAATTATCTCCCTGGTTCTTCACATTTTTGTGATAGTTAATTTCCAAAGAGCAAAGCTTGTTCTTCCTCCTTGATATCTCTACCTCCTAGTAAATTTTGTAAGCCTTCCTCTTCATCGGAGGCTAAAGGCTCCTTTGTCACATGCTTATCACATCTTTCTTCTGAGGGCTATGTTGCATCATTGCATTCTAGGGCAATCTCCATTAGTTGCTGATTGATTTCCCCATGTTGGGCTGTGGACTCCCCTAAGGGCTAAGTGGACTCCCCCTCCTGCTGCTTTGTTGTGACTTTCTTTGGAGGACTCCTTTGAATTGACATACCCTCCATTTTTTGGATCCCTCTTCTTGGTTTCTTCTAGTTCCATGGAATGGTCAGTTTGAGTTGTCCTACCAACAATGGCGTAGTCTGTTGGGTTTGAAGTGGATCATTGTTAGCGACAAGCATGCCAATGGGTTCCTTGGTTTGCGGAACGGGAGTGAGAAAATCTTTTTGCTTTTTTGTGCTTCCCCCTTCTCTACTTCAACCAAAAGGGTCTTGCCCTCGTTTCCCCCTTTGATTGCACAGAGCTTCTTTCCCACCTACTTGTTTCTCTCAAAATTCTTTATGGTTTGCCGAAGGCAGAGAGGGCGTCCGAGTATCCTTCATCTTCTAGGGACTCCTTTCAGTCCTGAATAAACTACCGGTTGCAAAACCCTTCCCTAGAATGCATTTGCTCCCTAACTTACTCAGATCTACCTCCACTTTTTGCAACCATTTCCTTGTCTCTGTGATAATCTCCAGATTTTCTAGTTTTTTCAAATCTTGATCTAAATCCACAAAATATTTAGCTTCTGACCCTCATTTGCCAAAGAAGAAACCATTTTCTACTCCTATGAAGGACCCTATCACTTTACCAATCTTGGTAAGAGTCAATAGGTTCCAATATGCTGCGGGCAGATTTTCTAATCTAATCCATCACAGGAATCTTCTTATCGGATGTTTTGATGGATTAAGGTTTGGCTCCCAGCTATACAATAGAAGCTAAAACCCGAAAAAAAAAACCTCAAAAAAACAAAGGTTTCCCATATTTGTTTTTAAAAGAATTTATCCACACATTCTATAAGGAAGAACTTATTTGAAAGTGATTTGGCACTTACCCGTCTGCCATAGCTATCTATCCACCAACTTGTGATTTGTTCTATCAGACTGCTCATTTTTCTCCATTTCTCAAAAAAGCCACAGTTGCTAAGTTGATCTCAGGCTGGGATTAGGGTTTTTGACAGAATAACAGATGCCTTGCTCTTATGGATGGGGGTGCCCTCCAATTTTCATTCCCTACGCTCGATCCCTTCTGTTGTTTCCGAAACCTTCCATGCTTAGGGTTTTTTTGCACTCTTTTATGGAAATTTCTTCCACCTCCAGCTGGATACTGTTTGCACCTGTCGCAAATGCTGGTGTTGATGACAGCATGTGCCCCCGTCGATCAAAATTCACTCTGCCTTGCCCTTCCAGTGTACCCTGCCAACTTGGCATGCCTTCCATCTCCACTTATCCTTCCTTTTCCGCAGTCCCTGCCAAGTCTGCTTGTCTTGCAAGCTATGCTTCGCCTGCCACCCCTGCCTGTGCGGTTGCACCGTAATGTGTATGTCAAATAACCTCTAGGTTTCTTATTTTTGAGAACTAGAGGTCCCAGGAATCATTTTGAATTTGAATTTCACAATGATTAAAATTTGGAGAACTAAGCAAAACATTTTCAATATGGAATTCTGAATTTTCTTGTGCTTGGAGTTTTAGAAATCCTTTGTATTCTTTTTTGTCTTATGAAAATCTCTTTTAGGGTTTTCCAAATCTCGTAAGATCTTATGTGCTCTACAAAAAAATTGCTATTTTCAAGTAGAAGAATGATATTAAAGATTTTTTTTTCAAAGAATAGAAAAGTTATAGAAGAAGAGCTTTAGGAAAAATGTCGAGTAAGAATCTTGCAAATGAAGTGTGGCTTGAAGTGTCTGTCTATTGATATCTTTTCTCACATAGTTATTTTTGTTGTAATTTTTTCTTCTTCACTGAGGACTTCTAAAATATTTTAAAGAAATATTATTTTTATGAATTTGAGGCAAACTGTCATTTTTAAATGACAGTTTCTGAGAAAAGTGTCAAGATTGACCAATTGGTGAATATTAGCTTCTAAAATCATTCTGCCTTTCAGGAAAGCAATAGGTGTCAGAATTAAGGAAGAATCAGAGATTATTGAAGGAGAGGTTATTGAGATTCAGATAGATCGACCAGCTGCTGCAGGTGCTGCATCAAAGACTGGGAAATTAACGCTGAAAACGACAGAGATGGAGACTATGTATGAATTGGGAAGGAAGATGATTGAGGGTTTGAACAAGGAGAAGGTCCAGAGTGGAGATGTAGTAGCAATTGATAAGGCTTCTGGGAAGATCACTAAGCTGGGGCGGTCTTTTGCCAGGTCTAGGGACTATGATGCCATGGGGCCACAGACCAAGTTTGTACAATGTCCTGATGGGGAGCTACAGAAGCGCAAGGAGGTGGTGCATTTTGTTACACTGCATGAAATTGATGTCATCAATAGCAGGTTAGCAAAATTTCAACTATAAGAGGGACAATTTCAAGAAGTACCTACTCTCAAAATTTAGAAAGCCTAGCAAGCCTTTTTCAGTTTTGAACCCCCAATTTTATTATGATCTGTCACACTTATTAAGCTACTCAGGTTTTTATCCTTTATACAAAAAAATTGATAAATTCTTAATGAAAATTTGAAAATGAATTTAGTTTTGTTGAAGTGAAGTCAGATTTTCATTGAAATAAAAATTGTTTTTGGATGAAAGTTTTCTCATTCTCTTTCCCTACATTAATGTGTGCATCTGTATATATTTATATGTATGCAAATTTGTTTTGTAACTATTACAAGATTTCAGTGCCCTGAAAGTTTTAACAAGAATGTAGTTCGAGGCCCAAGGGAAAGATTCCTATAGTATGGGAGCTCATAAAAGATTGTCTACGTCTTGACCGAGCCATAATTTACAATTTTTATCTACTACTGCAATACTAGTAAAAATACCAGATTTGCATTTTGATTTGTACTGTCCCTGGGGATTTTCTCTTGTTTTAGGGTTTCAAATTTTCAATTTTCAAATTAAATGAATTTAAATCCAAACTAGGGTTACAGATTAAATGAAATCAAAACTCTGCTGTCACTGTACTGCGAAACACTGTTAAATCCTTGATGAGAAGTGACAGAAACTGCAGATCTAGAAAGAGTCATTTAATTTGATGGCAATATAATTTATCAAGTAAATGTAGAGTACAATTTGAAATCATGAGTATTTACGAGCAACAAAGAAACTGGATGTTAAACAACTGTTTATATTGTAATATCCCATTACACATTCTCTGGCAGCAATCAGACTCTTTTATTTGATGGATTGTCCAGGCAGAGGTAAGCTGAGCATCCAGGTCAGAAATAGGCAATTTATGGTGTGCCTGGATGGCACCTTAGGGTTTGGTTCAGATTTAGGTGACCCGTATTAGGAATTGGTTGCTCCCTCTATGACTTTGTGGGAATCTCATTCACATCACCTGGTCTGGATGTAACTACATTGCCTTGGATTGATGTTTCATTGTGATCTATCTTCCAGGTTTTGCGGATGTGGTCAGGGAATAAGGTTAGAGTCTCCAATGCCTGCAGTGTGGTCCAGGTCTGATTGCTACTCCTTTGCTCCTCAATAATTCCTTATGCTAGTAGCTACATGAAATTATGGTTGGTGAGTATTCAGAATATCCTGTGTTTGTCTGGCTGTAGATCTGTTCCCCAGCAGATCATGTAACCCAGATCTCCTACTTTGTGCCTTAAAAGTTTGGTGAACAGTATGATCAGTGCCCCACTGCAAAACTAGTCTAGACAGTTCACAATTTGGCACCAATCCTTAGATGAAACAAGATATTGGATAACAGTCAGGCCTGCTATTACAAATTTGGAAGATGTTGATGTGAGTTTTGGGACTGCTCCAACATGCAGAATAAATATTAAGTATCCTATCTTCTCTTGAACAAGGAAACTTCAAATGCTAAACAATGTAACAAATGTGTGATCAAATGAAGCAATCCCAAGGTTTAAAATGCGTACTTGCGATTTTGTGTTGGATATAACTCAGTTGAATTTGATGTGATATTGCTGGTAACACACAAACGGACTTACGTAATTTTTCCTTGACTTAATCAATTCTTTTTCTTCGAAGAGGCTGGAACTTGAATCCAAGGCCACATCGAATTTCCCTTCAAATTTCCATGACTTAGTTGAATTTCCACCATCAAATCCTTGTCTAGGGCAAGTTTCCACTTGAAGTTCCATGGTGATCTTGATTTTCAACTCATTAATGAATGGATCAATCAGACTCCCCCTTGAAAATCCTTGAGAAGGTCAAATGTCCACTCATTAATCCAAGACTTCATCACATTTCCACTTGCAAATCCTCGTCTCCATTGAATCTCCCCTTCATAGTCCTTAACCCCATCAAATTTCCACCCATCAATCTTTACTTGGAGGGAGTTTCCACTCTAAAATCCAGCTCTAGAGAAAAATTTTGCCCCACAATCCTTAGCTTAGTCAACACTCTGCTTAATGAAAAATCCATGGAGAGATAAAATTTCTGCCCTTAGGAAGCAAGGATCAATTAAAATTTTAAATCCAAAATATTGAAAGAGGATGAAAAACAAGAAATCCAAAGTGGAGAATCCAAAGTTTAATGTGAAAGTCCTTGTCTAAATAAGATTTCCGCACAAGGATCCTTGAGGACATGGAAACTCCGACCTTGTTGTCCTTGCTTAGTGTGAATTCCTGCTCAAAAAATCCATGTCTACATCTGAATTCCAATCAAGAATCTTTGAAGACATGCTAATTCTGCCCAACCAATCCATGACCACACCAATTTTCCTCCTTATTGTCCATGACCACATGAGATTTCCTCTCTCTAGTCCTTGGCACAAGCAATAGTCCTCCCTTCTCCTTGACACCATCGTATTTCTGCCCTTGAGAAAGAAGTGACTAAAAAAGTACAAATTAAAAGTGACGGGGAATTAGGCATTTAGGGGGTCAACTATCATCAATGAAATGCCATTACTAGTTGAGAGACAATATATATAAGAGGAAACACATCATTTCCATAACCAGAAGCAAGGCGATTCAAGCAGAACTAAATCACAATCAAGTGCGATTTCTAGCAGAAGCAAGGTGATTCAAGACAAATCAAATCAAATGAAGGTTGAGTACCAGAATTGGAAGCGCAAATTAAATCAAACTTGAGGGTGATTTCCAGAAATTCAAATCTAAAGGGGTGAAATCAGAGCAGAGAAAAGAAAATTTCCTAACATAAGTGTGAATTAGGAGCAGATGAAAATAACTTCCAGTGATCAGCAGTAGTAAAGGGTGCAAATCTCTGATGGAGAAGGTGAATTACATCAGAAAATCATGCATTTTCCATCTGCAGATCAAGTATATTCCAGATTTGAATCAAGCAATATAAGATGATTCAAAATCAATTTCCAGATTGTGAAGGATAAAGTCAGATTTCTACATGTTCAAATTCCAAATCCTAATCCCAAAATCCCTAAGGCCCGTTTGGTAGCGGACCATTTCCAGCATTTGTCTGGAATTGGCATTTGTATATGCCCATTTCGTCCGAATCCTCAGTTTGGGAGTGCAATATGAAAGAGGAAGAGGAATGTGTTAATGCTCATTTTGGCCCAAAATGAGCATTAACATCTTCCATCTAAAAAGGTGGAATTGGGATTTGAGGGCCAAATTCCACTTTTTAAAATCCCGTTTTATAAAACCTCGTTGGGTCCGCGGGCTAAATAAACCTTTTTTTGGCGTTCGCCTTTGTCATTTTTTTAGGGCATTCTGCATTGTTTGAGCAGTGTTGTATTTGAAGGCATTCTCTGCGTGTTTGAAGGCGGCAGTACTTTTTGTTTGAAGGCATTCTCTGCGTGTTTGAAGGCGCTCTGCATTCTGCGTGTTTGAAGGCGCTTTGCATTCCTCGAAACGGTATGATTTCGCTCCACATTGTTCTTTTTCAGTTTAGTCTGCTAAAATGGTGCAGAGAAACCCTGATTTTAGTATCTTTTTCAGTTTAGTCTGCTAAAATGGCCAAGTTGCATACTCTCATCAAAGAAAATCTCAATTTAAGGTCCAATGACTGCATGTTGTTATTCACTGTAAAAAAAATCTATATTCAAAAAGTGCGAAGGTTCTAAACCTTTTTTATCACGACAAGAGAGGGCAGAGAATTTGTGGGCAGAAGAGGATTTATGGTTATTTATTTACCTTGTTTTCTTCGATTCTGCTTCTTTTACTTCGCTCCATGCATTGTTTATGACATGTTACTTCTGTAGGCCATGCCCTAACCAACCTATTAGCAGTGGATAAAAAAAAATTTAGAGAATGGCTGATTAACAACTGATGGATATGTACTATTATTATCTATTTCGTATATACATCCTTATATCAGTGGGAACTTCATCTCAAAGTCAACTAGTCTAAATAGGTTGGTCCCAAGTTCGGTTTCGGATTCAGGTTTGCAGGTTCAATCAGAATTTTTTGGGTGAGGGTTCGGGTTCACTTTGGGTTTGTCTGTACATAAACATATACATACATACATACATATATAGAATCTAAAACCAATATATATATATATATATAGAGAGAGCGAGAGAGAGAGAGAGAGAGAGAGAGAGTATAAAAGAAAGTTAATATTAATATTTAATATAACTAGATCGCTAATATCAGTGTAAAATTTATATGTTAAGAGTATAATAATAATTTTATATAGTAAATTATTAACAATGATATATATATATATAGAGAGAGAGAGAGTCCAAAACAAAAAATATAAAAGAAAGTTAATATTAATATTTAATATAATTAGATCACTAATATCATTATCAAATTAATATGTTAAGAGAACCTATAAAAAAAATAATGTTGAGTATAATAAAAAATATTTTAATATATGATATTAAATTATTAATAATGATATATAGTGCAAAACGAAAAATTTAAAAGAAAGTCAATATTAATATTTAATATAATTAGATCACTAATATCATTATAAAATGAATGTGTGTAATAATAATATTTTAATAAGTGATTTCAGTTTTTTTTTTGTATTAGATATCATCAAGACAAAAATGATACGCCGTAAGTCTGCTGCTATGCAGACAATGTTATCACAATTACATTATACTCGATAGTCTATAACAGCCTATTATCTAATACAAAAGAAAGATATATACAAAATCACTCATATACAAAATATAGCATCTGAAACATGACTCTGCAAGAAACATCATTCTTCATTTTGCTTTTCAACCCAGGCTATCCACCCAAATTGCCCATCCATCCATTTGAGTACTTTTTTTTCCATGATCTGTTGCATATAGGGGTGATGAAGAGGTTCTGCCACTGGAATAGGATCAACAGCCGGGAGGGCAATGGCAAGAGTGTTATGTTTTCTGTCATTGATGTTTTCATCTGTGTTTTGGAGCTGCTTCTTTCAGTGAATCTAATAGCTCGGCAGTAAATGTTTTTCGTTGCATGTAAAGAGTGAATATTCAAGTCTTACCTATTACCTTTTATTTATCTACCTTGTCAAACTTACTTGCCGAATGCTTAAGGTTGTCTTGCCACCTGTCTGTAATGCTTCCCGAGCTTGAAGTCAACCGAAGCAGTTTAGATGATTGCCAAATGCTTAAGTTTGTCTTGCCACCTGTTCTGTAATTGCTCCTGCGGATTCTCAGTTCAGTCTATGCTGGAGATTGCGCTCTCCATTACCTCTTTTCAAATGCATAAGACCACTATGTATCCAGTCACTGTTATAAACACGGCTGGCAGGAATAACATGCGGCTTACAAAAACGGTCACCTTTTTCCTAGAACGGTTTCTTTTAAAAAAAATGTAAAGTATGAGGTAAAGAGTGTGACATCTGTGTTCCATGCAAAGCCTTTTTTTCTGCATGTGTGCTACCGTTCTCTGAGAAAATAGACATGTTTTGTGTTGGGCTGGACAAACCATTCTGTGTGATATACTTCATCAAAAAATGAAGTGGCTGGGCATTTTTTTCATCGCGTGTCTCTTGAGAACATATTTTTGGAGAATGTTGGTTCTTTAAAAATAATAAAAAAATAGTAAGAGAAAAACATATGTAGGAGGATGAAAAGAAGTTTCAGAGCTGGCTGCGTGAGGTAGTTTTTCGAGCATCATGAACATTTCGTTTTTTTTTAAAGCATGGAGGAGCACATGCTTTTGAAAATTTAATCAAAAGATCCAAAAATAGTGAAGTTTTTTGAGTAGGCAAAGCTCTGTTTTTCTATTGCGTATGAGAGCACAAGTATCGCAGGCTGAACAAAAAACAACACTTGCGTGGTATCTGTTGACAGTTTTTTGAAGAAAAACAGGGTGGCTGTGTTACGGCACGCCCTTGTCATTTTTGATGACATGGTTTAAAAAATTGGTGTTTTCAAGTATGATACCACAGCTAGAGACATTGATATAAAAACATGAAAAGAAGTTTTCGAACGGCTGGGTGAGGGAGCTCGTGTTGAATCTTGAACATTTCATTTGTACAGGTGTTCGTATGAAGCCTTGGAGTTTTCATTAAAAATCAAAATTAGAAATTCTGAAAATAGGAGATGAGTCAAGAGCGGCTGGGTAAGACTATGTGCACTAAAATATATCAGAACATCAACAGTCATCAAGGCACCAGATTAAATAGACGAATCCCATATCCATTCAAAGGGTTCGTAGAATTCTATTTCATAGTAGAAATTGAAGTATGGGTTTTAGAAAGTCTTTGCATTTTCAATAAAGACGTAAAGCTTATTCTGGTTTGTTTATGTCATTCATAAATCTTCTACAGCAAAAAGGTTGTTGCCTTTCATGTCAGGTTGAAGCCTGGATTGTTAGTAGACTTAGTAAGAGTTGTAGCTCTTGATGTAAAGGGTTGTAACCCATTTTGTGAGATTATTGGTACCGTGGTTTTTTACCCATCTTGGCTTTTCCACGAGAGAAATTACTGCGTCTTGCTCGCTTGCTATTTGTTTGCATTCTCTGGCTTTGCTTTCATTAAAAGTTGTTTTAAATACTGATTTACCCCCTCCCCCTCGCAGTATTTTTTAGTCTTTCAATTCGTATCAGAGCCGGTCACTCTCTTCTCAAGCTTAAAAGCTTGAGAGTTCGATCTTGGTGTCTACCATGAGTTCCTTAGAAGGTCTTGCTATGAACTGTGCACCTTTATTCGATGGGAACAACTATGCTTTTTGGAGCGTTCATATGAAGAATTACATTATGTCTTTAGGTTGTGATTTTTACCTCAGTCTTGTCAATGGCTACACTATTCCAACTCAACCTCCTATGAACGTTGACGGAAAAAAGGAATTTGAGAACAATGCCAAGGCTATGAATGCTATTCTATGGCCTAACTGAATTAGAATTTGTAAAAGTTATGCACTATACTACAACATAGGAAGTTTGAGACAAACTACATAATGCCTATCATGGTGATGACAAAGTGAGGAAGGCAAAAGTTCAAACACACAAGGCTGTTTTTGAAAGTCTTCATATGAAGGAAGATGAGAACATTGCTGCTTATTTGCTTCGTGTTGATGATGTTGTCAATGCACAAAAAGGTTTGGGAGAAACCGTGGAAGAGAAAACAATAGTTCAGAAAATTCTTTGCTCTCTTCCCATGAAGCTTGATGCTAAGGTTTCAATTGTTGAAGAAATGTCTGATTTGGATACCCTTGTTGTAGATAAATTGCATGGTATTTTAATTACCTATGAGATGAGAGCCACTGTTGAAGGGGCTCCCAAAAATGAGTCAGCATTCAAGGCTTCTAAAAGGAACAAAGACAAGGAGAAAAGACATAGTGAAAGCTCGGGTGAAGATTCTAATGAGGAAATTGCATACCTTGTTAGAAAACTGAAAAAGGGTCTTAACAAAAGCAAAGACAAATTTGCTTTGAAGTGCTTCAATTGTGGGAAACTTGGTCACTTTGCTTCAAAATGCCCCTTTGATAAAGATGATGACAACCAAGATGAAATAGACTTAAAAGCTAGGAAGACTAGGAGATTTGCTAAGTTGCCGATTCGGATTCGGGGACGGATTCAAGTTCGAGAATTCGGTTCGTGGATTCGTGAAATTTTTTTTTTTCCTGTTTTGGATTTGTAAGGATTCATGTATATATATATATATATATATATGCATTATATATCCAAAAGTATAAGAGAAATATACACAATTCTAAAACTAAATCATTTCATACTATGAATCTATGATGCTTGATCATTGATCAATGCCAAATGTCAAAGATAAACATTAAAAATTCAAATAGCATACATGATCATTGATCTATGATTCTATGTTGACGATTCTAAAGAAAATCAACACATTGAATTACTGAATTACAAAATGACAATTCAAAATATTGTTCATTAAAGTTTGAGACATGATTCAATGTTCAATGGTTCATCAATCATGAAAGACTAAAGTTTTCATTTCATCAAACATCAAATGAATTATCAAAAAAATCCAGATCAATGGGGTCTCCAGTCGCTGCAAGTGGTTGATCAAAATCATCATTAATGGAACCCAAATAGGTTCCACTACCACTAGAGGGTATTGTCTCATCATCATCATCATCATCAGCCACATCAGCCAAAGTGGTTTTAGCAAGATCCCGAATGGTCATATCTAGGTCAATAGACTCAGGTGCTACATCCAAAAGCTTCTTTGGCCCCTTCTTGTACTTTGGATCCTTCCGTGACAGGAGACAAAAGTTTTTGTGAATATACACCAAATCTTCTGCTTTTTTTGTAGCCAACCAGTTACGTTTGACTAAGTGGATAAAGGAGTAAGTACTCCAATTCTACTCAGCGGCAGAAGAGCTCGCAACCTAGAGAGAAAACCAACAAAATTAAAAAAATACAAGATAAATTCAAGAGTGTTAAGTATTAAATTCTACAATGCAAGTGACCAAAAAAAAGAAAAAAAAAGTTAAAACTTAAAAACTTGTGATAGAATCTTAATTGCAAGAGGTTTGAGGTATACATAATCTTGCCCATGAAGGTACCACCATCTAATAGCATCCATTCTGCTTTGGTCATTGATAGTAGTAGGGTGTAGATCTCTTCGATAAATGATCCAAATTCTCTCTTAACACTTACCCCAACATCTGGATCACAAAAGATTTTATCAAATGCCCTCTTATACCCATTGGCAACCTCAACATCTCTAGATGGTGCCACTCTACCTGGAATAGCAAGTACTTCTGCGCTATAGTACCTGGGAGAAAGAGCATATGCTAGGAGGGGCAAAGGTGTGGTCATCTTGTTCCTACGATGAAGAACAATTGCTTCCACCTTTTTGTATAAGGTGTCCTCAAGATCATTCTCTCTCCTATGTATGACCTGGGATATCAAATGATGTTCATGTAAGTTATCTTGATGTAAGTTATCATTATGTTAATTTTGAATTTAAATAACTCTCAATAAACAAAGATAGAGGAATGTATTAAATTTATAACTTACCATTTTTATCTTTTCCAACATTGTGTCCATGCTATCATAGATATCCCCTAAGCATGGTTCATCAATGCCGGCAAATCGAAGCATAGACATGATAGGCTCAGTGAATTCCAACACATACTCCACACGAGTCCACCAATCATCATCTAATAACAATGCCTTCACCTTTTGGGCCCTCACAGTATTGGATTGCTTCCAGATGCTCCATTGGTTACTAATAACCATTTGTGATAATGCCCCCTTCACCTTGACAAGGCGTCTCAACACAATTGTGTGAGGTAAACTGGGTTTCAGCCACCTAAGAACATGTTAGTAGTGAGTTAATAACACATTTAAAATATGTAAACAACACATACAATATTTTATTCAATTATGTAAAACATGACATAAAATTATACAATGATAAATGAAACTAAATAAATTATAAATTAATTTACCTTCAACAATTCCAATCTTGAGAAAGTTCTGAAAATTGCTTGTGACATATGGTGATTCGTCACAAACATTTGAATCTCCTCACCCTCCTCATACACCTGTTTCACCCATTCTATTTCGGTGCCAATTGCTTTCATCACTAGATTGAGAGAATGGACAGTGCACAGTGTCCAAAAGATGTGATCATATTTAGCCTCTACCAAAGCACCTACAACCTTGCAAAATTTTGCATTATTCGTAATTACTTGGACAACATTGTCATGACCCACGAACTCTATGGAATCAATGAGAATATGGGCAATGAACTCTGCATTTTTTACTTCACCTTCACAGTCAACCGCCTTAAAAAACATTGACCCCTTGGGGGATACAACAATTACATTAATTAAAGGACAGTTTTTGCAATCTTTCCATCCATCTGAAACAATAGACACACTCGTTTGAACCCAAGAATCTCTTATTGGTTTTAGTTGGGTCTCTAAATTTTTTCTCTCACTATGTAATATGGTGGTGCGCAACTTTTCATATCCAGGGCCATGGTAACTTGAAGGTGCTTCATTTATTGCGTCACACATCTCCCTCCAATAAGGTGATCTCACTAAGTTGAATGGAACACCATTCACAAAGAGGCAACGTCCAACTTTGAGATCAACAATATCTCTTAACTCATTTTGAAATACCCTATCTAATGGGCCTCTCTTGCGGGGGGTGTTGTGTGGTTGTTGTACATCTTCATCCCTAGAAGGCATAGGCAAGAATGGATGTGATCTAGAGGTTAGTTGAGTGGGTGGCAGTATTGTTTTATGTTTCCTGGTATAAGCACCTTGTTTCCCTTTTGCAACTATTCTGTCAACTTCTTGTTCTTTTACCAAAGCTGCTATTTGTGCAGCTGACAATTCCTTCTTATCTCCCCCCTCACACATGTTAATCCCTTGACCCCCAGGGCCTAAAAGATGAAATTTTACTCGGGAGTAGAAGCTTCTATATTGTGTGTTACAAAAATTACATTTCCATACATACTCCCCACCTCCAGAACATTGAGAAATTCTTGTGGTGTGTCTCCATAAGGGAGACCCTTTATCAATTTTAAATTTTTGAGATCCCTCCCCACCCACTGAGCCTTGACTACTCATTGTATGATTGTTGCAATCTATAACAAAAATGAAAAAAAAAAACTTCAAAACTTATACAAAACTTCAAAAAAATTTAAAACTTTTCAAAACTTGAAATAATCTATCAAAAAACTAGAGAATATGGTTCAAATGCATACCTTAATCACTCAAATCTGCTTCTTGGAAGGTATTTGCCACTCCACAATCGATCTCCTTCGAATACAGTCACCTCATTTCAAGCTTGCAAGAATGAGAGAGCAAAATGAAAGAGAATAATAGAGAGCAAAATGAGAAATGAAATGCTAAAGTTTGGAGGAGAAAGGTTCAAGAAATACCTCTCAAGGATCTTGTAGTTCAAACAACCTTTCTAGCAAGGAATGAGAAGGACATATGGTATGTTGATAGTGGCTGCTCAAGACACATGACATGTGACTCTTAAGAAAATGAAAGGTGGAAAGGTTAGATTCGGTGGCAATTTTTCTGCCAAGGTTGCTGGTATAGGTACTCTCTTATTAAACAATGATGAAACAATTGTTGAGAATGTGCTTTTTGTTGAAGGATTGAAACATAATTTGTTAAGTGTGAGCCAACTATGTGATCAAGGATATGATCTTAGCTTTAATTCAAATACCTGCATCATCAAGAAAGGAAATGATGTCATAGCTAATGATGAAACTTGTTATTTAAGCAAGGTAAAGGATGCTTGGCTTTGGCACAAGTGTTTTGGCCATATAAATTTTGATAATCTGATCAGGATCAATAAAAAGGAAGCAATTAGAGACATGCCAAAGATAGAGAGACCAACTGATGTTGTGTGCAAGAATTGTCAAAAAGGAAAGCATACAAGAGCTTCCTTCAAACCAAAAGATTACTTCAGCAACAAGCCACTTGAGTTAGCTCACACTGATCCGTGGACTAGCTAGGATAGAAAGTCTTCAAGGTGAGAAATATTTTATGCTGCTAATTAATACTTTTTCTCGCATGACATGGGTTACTTTTCTAAAAGAAAAATCAGAAGCCTTGGATAAATTTAAGATATTTAAGACTTTGGTTGAAAATGCAATGGATCTGAAAATTAAATGCTTGCGTTTGGACAATGGAGGAGAATTCACCTCAAATGAATTTGTGAATTTTTGTGAGCTACATGGTATTAAAAACAAAGTTTCAGCCCGCAGAACACCACAACAAAATGGTGTAGTGGAAAGAAAGAACATAACAGTTCAAGTAATGGTTCGTTGTTTGATGAATGAAAGAAAAGTAAAAGATATTTTTTGGAGAGAACCTGTCCACATTGCAGTCTACATTCAAAATAGAACCTTGTTGAGACCTAAGCTCAACAAGACTCCATACGAACTTTGGAAAGTTAAGCCAGCTATAGTTGGATGAAGATAACTTGGGCAAATTTGATTCTAGAGCTAATGAGGGAATTTTTCTTGGTTATTCCTCCAAGAGTAAAGTGTTCAAGTGCTACAACAAGAGGCTACATAAATTGGTAGAAAGTGCTAATGTAAAAATTCATGAGTTTACTAATGAGTTTAGTGAGTATGTGGACAACACAGATGAAGAAACAACTCAGACCAACACTATTGTACCCCTTTCTCCTTCACCCACACAAGTTGTAGCAGCTAGCAAAGAATGGTGAAAATGGTAAAGAGAAATCTCAATCTACTTATGGGAGTAAAGTCTCTTCCTCAAATGAAGCTGAAATCTCATATGCACATTTCGAACATGACACACAAGGTGACCTTGATGTTTCTTCCTTCAAAACTCCGTCTAAATTTGTTCAAAAAAATCATCCTCTTGATCAAGTAATAGCTGAAAAGAGAACAAGGCATGCTAAGAAGAATATCAATTATTTTGAGGATGATGATTTTTCACTTATTTCTATGGTTGAGCCAAAATGTTTTGAAGAGGCAGCCGTGGATGAGCATTGGGTTGCTGCCATGAAGGAAGAGTTAGAGCAAATTCATAAAAGCAACACTTCGGAGCTTGTGCCTAGACCCAAAGACACGAATGTAGTTGGTACAAAATGGGTGTTTTGCAATAAGGTAAATGAAGAAGGTAAGATTATTAGAAACAAGGCCTGTTTAGTTTGCAAAGGGTATTCACAAATTGAAGGTGTTGACTTTGGTGAGACTTTTGCACCCGTTGCTAGACTAGAAGCAATTAGAATATTTCTTGCTTTTGCTTCCTTCAAAGGTTTTAAAGTATTTCAAATGGATGTCAAATCAGCATTTCTAAATGGGGATTTGAATGAAGAAATATATGTTGGACAGCCGGAAGGTCTTGTAACTGACAACTTGGATTATGTTTGCAAGTTGAAGAAGGGGCTTTATGGGCTTAAACAAGCTCCTAGAGCTTGGTATGACAGGCTGGACAACTACTTACAACAGCAAGGTTTCAAAAAGGGATACGTTGACAACAATTTATATGTCATGGAAGAAGGTAACAACATTCTTATCGTTGTGGTATATGTTGATGATCTGATCTTTGGTAGTGATAACGTTAAAATAACCAAGAAATTTGCTGATTACATGAAAAATGAATTCAAAATGTCTATGATGGGTGACTTGACTTATTTTCTTGGGCTGCAAATCAATCAATCTATTGAAGGTGTTTTCATTTCACAAGCTAAGTATGTTAGAGGGCTTCTTAAAAGATTCTAGATGGAAGATTGCAATCTAGTCAACACTCCTATGGAAACTGAATTTAATTTAAGTAAGAATGATATATGCCCTTTTGTTGACCAAACCTTCTACACATCTATTGTAGGAAGTTTGCTGTTTGTTACAGCCACTAAACCAGATATTATGTAGGCTGTTGGTTATGTTGCAAGGTTTCAAGCCTCACCCAAACAAACACATGTTCATGTTGTTAAGAGGATTTTTAAATACTTGAAAGGCACTGTTGAGTATGGTCTTTGGTTTCCTAAGAGTTCTGATTTCTCTCTTACAACCTATATAGATGTAGATTGGGGTGGCTCGGTGGATGACAAGAAAAACACTAGTGGATGTGCTTTCTTCCTAGGTGGTTGTTTGGTCTCATGGCTCAACAAGAAACGGTCTTCCACATTTTTATCTATAGCTGAAGCTGAGATAGCAACAGTTTCATGTTGCACTCAGGTAATTTGGACGAATAACACTTTTTTTTATTACAAGCTTGAGTTTAATGACCTTATATGCATCTTTTGTGACAATACGAGTGCCATTGATATCTTTAGAAATCTAGTCTTTCACTCCTGCACCAAACACATTCCAATTAAGTATCATTATTTGAAAGAACAAGTTCCTAACAATATGGTTAAGCTGACATATGTTTGTTCAAAGGAACAAGTTGCTGATGTTTTCACTAAACCACTACCGCGGGCTCGCTTTGAGTATCTTCGAAGCAAGCTTGGTGTTCTATTACCTCACTAAATGGTATGTTTTCAGGGGGAGTGTTTCTTTGATATATCTTTTGTGCTGTATCTGTATTTCAAGCTTTATGGTTATTGATGTCAAAGGGGGAACAGACTTTTGGGGGGAGTTGGCTCAAATTTTCAAGGGGAGTTGGTTCAGATTTGACACTTACTCAACTAGGTGGTTGCCGGAGGTTGCCATCAAAGACAAAAAGGGGGAGATTGTTACATTTTCTGTCATTGATGTTTTTTATTTGTGTTCTGGAACTGCTTCTTTCAGTGAATCTAATAGCTCCACAGTAAATGCTTTTCGTTGCATGTAAAGAGAGATTATTCAAGTCTTACCTATTACCTTTTATTTATCTACCTTGTCAAACTTACCTACCGAATGCTTAAGGTTGTCTTGCCACCTATTTGTAGTGCCTCCCGAGCTTGAAGTCAACCAAAGCAGTTTAGATGATTGCTGAATGCTTAAGTTTGTCTTCCCACCTGTTTCGTAACTGCTCCTGCGGATTCTCGCTTCAGTCTATGTTGGAGATTGCGCTCTCCATTACCCCTTTTCAGTATTTTTTAGTCTTTCAAAGAGGAACCGCATCAGGAACATCCCTCCCCCTTCTCTCTTTCTGGATATCCAGCTCTGCCATAAAATCATGAAGTGCATCTTCAAATGGGGAACTTTCCTCTGCCCTCCTGGACCAGGTGCACCCATTTGAAACTCCCCATTTAAACGCTGTAGCTATCAAATTATTAATAATGATAATATTATAAAATAAAATTATTAATATATAATGTTATAGTATAATAATATAAGCTTTTTTGTATTAGATAATGTAACCAAAATATACATACTCAATTGTTTAGATTTACATCAGTATTAGCAGAACTTAAACATACTAAACAACATAACCTAATACATCAGTAACATCATATCTAATACAAAAGTGCTCGGAATAACATGGTACTCTAAGAAAGTACAGCTGCAACCAAATATCAGTACTCTGCAAAAAAGGATATGTCCTGTGTGTACATAGATTACAGCCTTTGAAATTCACCATTTGGATCTCTGTCATCCCCATTTTCTTCCACCCACGCTGTCCATCCAAGTATTCTGCCATCTTGCACGAACTGAGCAGAGGGATGTGCCACTCTTTCTGCTACAGGAATAGGACCTTGTGCCCCAGGTGGAATGGCAGCAGGTGGTGCCACAATCTCAGGAGTGTCTGCTGCATCATCAACTCTCTGCCTATGCTGGTCAAGTTCAGTCATAAAATTGTGCAGTGTCATCTCAAAAGGAGATCTTTCAGCTGCAGTCCTCGTCCATGTGTGACCATGGGATATCTCCCATCTACCCACCCTGACCATACCATCCTACAGTAAGTCCTCAACCTTATTTCTGTCAAGTCTCATCGTAATGGACACATGCAAGTCTATCATAAAATATGGGCCTCCTTAGAGACTTAGTAAGGATTCTAGCCCTGCCACTAAAAATATTGTCATTGCTTAACTTCCATATAATCCAAAGAATCACAATAGAAATGCAAGACAAAAAGATATTACAATTTTTCTAAGGCCCAAAATATTGCCAAAAACAATCTCAAGGATAGTGATGTTATCATTGATAGAGAAGCCAAATAGGTTCTAGATTTCTTTAGCAAAAAAGCATTCAAAGAAGAGATGCTTCAGAGTTTCAGGAGTTGTGCAAATTGAGCAAGGATTAAAATCGCCATTAGGTTGCTTGAGAGGAAACTTGTAGAGAATCAATCTCCACAGAGAACATTTTTTTTGGGCTCTACCATTTTGTTCCAAATGTTATAAAAAATCTTACAGCAAGAGGCAGAGTTATAGTTTACAGCCCAACAAGAGTTGGAGTGGGAACATATATCCTCATTATCAGATAGAGAAGAGTACGATGTTTTGGCTTTGGTGTTGGGGAGTAGAGAGCTATCAACCTATTGATAAGAAAGGAATCTATCTTCCACTATATTACACATTCTAGGTAGGGAGAGAGGATTACACGCCTCCCTTAGAATAGAAAAGGTCCTCCATTGCACCCGTGGGAGGTTGAATTTCAGTTTAGTACCTTTAGCTACCCAACTTTTTGCTGAACACCATTGAAGTAAAGCAAGGGGTTTGCCTTTATCTTTCAGGCTCGCCTAGATAGATCTCTCTCCACAAAGTTTATTATCATTTGAGACAAGACCATTGCATGTAATCAAATCAAAATGCGTTACATGTTCCTTTCCCTTCCAAATAGATTTAAAAACATTAGAACTAGCCACCTTGACTGGGAAGTGACCACCATTGCGGTCACAAAGCTGCAACCCTTTCCACCAAGATCCCTTATAAGGTACAACTCTGCTAATATTGTCTGATCATTACTTTCTATGGTTCCAACCCTTGAAAAGCCTTAAAATCCACTCAGCCACAAGAAAAATTCCTTGTAATTTGAGGTCCTTTAACCCTAAATCTCCCATGGATCTTCTCATGGAGCACCATTTCCATCTCACTGCATGTCTCATCCCGCCACCTTTACCATTTAACCATAAGTAGAGTTCGTGTTCTGTTTCTGAAGGTGCTTCTACTGATATTGGCTAAACAACTAGGTAGAGGGATAGTATATATTATAAGGTGAGAGTATCTTCTGGCTCACCTAAAACCTTTCGGCCAAAGATAAGTGCCGCTCGTCCCATTTGCTTAGTTTCCTATCTATCTTGGTTCTAATCCAATTCCACATGACTCTCACATGACTCTCAAATCCGGCTGAATAGAAAAAAGGAATCCCTAGGTACTTCACCTGATGCTTTGGGCCCCCCCAATTAAGTCCAAATCTGTTGAGCCAAGTAGGTGGGTGCTCCTCCCATCCAAGCATGATGGACTTAGGGAGGGAGATTTGGCTTCTAGAAGCCTGACAAAATAGCTCTAGTTTGGTAGCCAACTCTTCTATGTTATTATGATTCAGTTCTACAATTATGGTTGTATCATCAACAAACTGCACATTAATCTTCTCCATTAGGAAGGGTAACCCCTTTATCTTTTGGGGAAATAGAGTTATCTCTTAATAAGTAGAATAAAGCATCAATCACTATTACAAATAGAGCAGGAGCAAGGGGGCAGCCTTGCTTGATGGATCTGGACAAAATAATGCGTTCAGATCTGCACCCATTAACCTCCACTTTGGCATTGGCATCTTTCATTAACACCCTCACCATTTGTTGGAAAGCTCCAGGGAAGCCTAAACTGTCTAGCATCATAATGATAGATTTCCATTTAATCCTGTCATAGGCTTTTTCATAGTCAATGAGCAACATGCTTATTTCCTGGTTAGAGTCCTTAGCCCAACTTATGGCCTCCCAACAAGTCAGGAGGTTCTCCAAAATGTATTTGGCCTTGACAAACCCGGTTTGGGTGGGGTTGATGATCTTTGGGAGGATATCTTTTTTTGCTAGCACTTAAGCCAGAATTTTATAGGATACATTTAGCAATGTGATAGGTCTCGAGTTCTTTATTAGAGATCTATCTCCTTCTTCAGGGATTAGTTTTATAAGGTCATCATTAATATCTTTTCCTAGAGACCCATGCATAATGGCCTCTTTATAAAGTTGACATAGTTCTCTATGAATCCCACTGATATTGCTTTTGTAGAACTCTGCAGGCAACCCATAAGGCCTAGGAGATTTATCAGGGCTCAATGCATTGCTGGCTTTATTAATCTCTTCTACAGTTATTTCTCTACACAAAACTTTTGCATCCTCCTTGCTAACCTTCTTGGAAATGATACCCTTGATTTTGTTCCTAGCATCTTCCATTGTTGGCCTGAAATCCTCAAACGTGAACAATATGCTGTAGAATTGACTAAAGGCCTTCAAAATCTCCTTTTGGTCTGTGAGATTAGCTCCTTCCTCCCATATATTGTCAATCCTTTCTTTGGCTTCCTTCCTCTTATGTAGCTGGAAGAAGTATTTTTGACCCTTGTCTCCATGGTTCAACCAATTCATTTTGGCTCTGAATTTGGCTCCCTAGATTTTTATGTTTTGTATTCTTCTCAAGGAGTCTTTTACAATGTGTAAAGCCTCCTTAGCTCTAAGATTGTACCGATCTTTCTGGATACAGTCCTCGACATTCAACAACCTATTATTCAGTCTTGTTGTTTGATGTCTTTAGCTTTCTTCTTCCCAACCACTTGGAACATAAGTCTCCAACTCTTCGTATTTTGTACCCACTTGTCTACTTCACTAGGTTGTCTTATTACACAGGTAATTGGTAAAAACTTGAACCCTCAAATTTGCTGCCCTCAAGTTTGTCTTGTGGCCTCTCAACCATGTTAAAATCTCCACCAACAATCCAAGGAATATCTTCTAGTTGAAACATCCATTTCCACAATTCTATTATTTCTCTATAGTCATTAGGAGCATAAAGAGAGAAAATACCAATATCTTGATCCTTAACCTTGAGAATCACCCACACCTCTCTACTACAAGGAGAGGACCCCCACCTAGAAATAGCAGCCTTCCATCTAGGACTTACCAGGATGGAAGCCCCTTCTTTCCCCTTACAGTGGTTGATAACGAAGAATTTTGAGTCCCTACAAATGCATCTCAAATTGATTTCCAAATCGAAAGCCATTGCCTTCATTTCTTGAAGGAGCATAATGTCAATGTTCTTGTTCATATTCAGAAATCTTTCTACATTATACTTTCTATTGGGAGATCCTAGCACCCTCACGTTCTGTGCTGTGCATTTTCACTCCATATGGTTCATGGGGTGGTATCCATTGAGGTTCAAAAGTTCTTATAGCACTTGGGTGGAGCACCCTTAGGGAGTTGGTTATCTTTCCTAGAGATGGTAGAGTCACATGGCCTATCTATCTTCCTTTTGATTTTAATATTATTAAAAAAATTAATAATTTTTTTTCTTTTAGCAGGTCTCGACTATCTTTTCTTTGAGTATTATTAATGTTATAATATAAATTTCAATATAATTTAAAAATAAATATAAATAATAGCAGTACAAAATTAATATATAATATTATAATATAATAATAAATAGATTCACTTTGCAATTCAATTTACAAAATTATTTCTAAGGTGATGGTATATAGATTGAAGCTGATGCTCAATAGGATCATCTCGGTTGAGCAGCACGGATTTGTTCCCGGCCGCGAAATTGTGGATAGTATTATCCTCGCCGGAGAATCCATTCACTCTTTGCAAGAAGATAAGCAACCAGGTATGATTGTTAAATTAGACGTCAGTAAGGCTTATGATAGAGTTAGGTGGTCCTTTCTCTTCTAAGTCCTTCGGTTTGGATTTGATCAAGAGTGGATTAGGTGCATCATTCATTGTTTATCTTCTGTCCACTTCTCTGTTCTTGTTAATGGTTCGGTATGTGGCTTTTTTCAAGCTACTAATGGGTTAAGGCAAGGTGATCCACTGTCTCCCTTTCTTTTTGTGTTGATGGCAGAAGTATTGGGTAGAAATATCAAAAAACAAACCAGTATGGGCCGTTGGAGAGGGATTTCCATTCATGTCAATCTGGACCCGATTTTGCATTCTCAATTTGCAGATGACACCATCCTTTTTGGAGAAGCAACAGTTAGGGAAGCCAAGGTTTTCAAAGAAGTCTTGGACAGCTATGAAAGAGGGTCGGGACAGAGCATGAATAGGAACAAGTCATTGGTGTACTTTCTAAATACTAGCATAAATGTGCGTAACAAAATCATTGGCATCTTGGGATTCGAACTAGGAGATTTTCCCATTGTTTATCTTTGTGTTCCTCTATATGCGGGTAGGATTGATCCCAAATTATGGGAGGAAGTTTTGAATAGATGCCGGCAAAAAGCGTCAGCATGGAAAAACAAGTGGCTTTCACAGGCAGGAAGGATCCAAATGATTAAATCTATGCTTTCGGCCATTCCTATCTATTTCATGTTGGTATACCAAATGTCCAATAGAGCTGCTACTTCTATTGATGGGTTGCTGAAAAAATTCATGTGGGAAGGCTCGAAGGAGGCAAAAAGGATTCCTCTTATCAACTGGGATGTGGCTTGCATGATCAAAGAGGAAGGAGGGACTGGTATGAGGAAATGGGATTGCAAAATCGAGCACTGGGAGCCAAATTGGCGTGGAAAATGTTCAAATCCCCATCGAAGCCGTGGTGTAAAGTCATGGCCGCTAAATACTTGGATGCTTTTGAACCTGACAGAATTTTGACGGATGCCAACTCGGTCAAAGGTTCTCATATGTGGAGGTTTCTTTGGAATAGCCGTGATCTTCTCACAAAACACCTCACATGGAAAGTGGGTAATGGGCATAGAGAGAGGTTCTGGCGGGAATCTTGGAACGGAGATCAGCCCTTGATAGACTCCTTTGAAGATAAAACTGGGTTATCCAGATGGAAGCTTTGATGGGCTAGTGGGTGGTGGATTACTGGATCAGACCTGCTGACTCCTCTTCAACGTTGGGGTGGAAACAAGTGGGGATGGTGATTCGACCAACCAAAGGAAGCTGAGGGGTCTTTTGTCAAACAAAATAGTGCTCCCCTCGGATGTAGCGGACCAACTGATATGGAGTGCTTCCAAATCAAGAGATTATAAAGTCAGCTTGGGGTATGAACTGCAAAGGTTTAGAAATAGGGATTGCAAGTGGCCTTCGATCCTATGCTGGGGTAAATGGCCACTCGCGAAGGCCGGGGCTTTCCTTTGGATCGCCTTGCATGGTAGAATTCTGACATGCAGTCGACCGAACACGATGGGGATTGTGGGCCCCAACTGGTGTATCATGTGCAAACAGGAGGATGAAACACTCAAGGATTTCCTGTCCTCATGGCTTGTCCATAGGAGACATTCTAAATGGCGCGTACTATGGACAGTGTGTCCTTCACTTTTGGTTTGGCATGTATGGAAGGAGCGTAACAAAAGAATCTTTGAGGACATATCTATGGAAGTGGGGTTGTTTCAGAATAAGGTAAAAAATGCCATAGAGGAAGTAGTGAACAACAGGATCCAAGGCTTGCACTTTAAATATCAATCAAAATGGGATCTTGACATGGAGGCTATTTGGACATCCAAGAACCTCGGGGACCATTGTATGAAAGACAATAAGGTTAATAGGAAGCTAGTGGTTTGGCAGACCCCCAAATTGGGTGGATGAAATTGAACTTCGATGGAGCTAGCAAGGGTAACCCGAGGAGTGGCATAGGAGCTATCATTCGGAATGCAGAGGGTATAGTGATAAGGGCATTGTCGGGATCACTAGGAGTTACTTCTAACAATGTGGCAGAAATTTTTGCCTTGGAGGCTGGTCTTAAGTGGTGTGTCTTCGATGGAATCAACAATCTCATCATTGAAGGTGACTCACAAGTCATTCTAAATGGAATCGCGAAATTAGATTTCCAGTCTTGGAGGCTAGCAGATTGGATACCTAGTATCAAAGACATCTGAAAAGATTCGACAATTACCATCTTCAACACGTGTATCGGGAAGGCAATAGGGCGGCGGATTACTTGGCTAATATGGGGATCGTTGTGAAATCAAACATTGGATTTGATAAGGATGATACTTTGCCGAAGGATCTGTAGGCAATCATCACGACAGAGCAAGTAGCAATCCCGAGAGGAGGAATAGGATAATGGCATGTTTGTGACGGCATAATCTAAGGAAGCCGTGCTTAGCTCGTGACCTCTGGAGACGGAGCAAGCTTCCGAGTACAAAGGCATCTTGCAAGAATGACATCCATAGATCAGGAGTCGGTCAGATTTGTCGGTTGGGCTCCAGTTATTTAAGTCAACACTGATAGCCTTCTCTAAGCAGAGATCAATGGCGTTTAATCTGGGCATTAGCCGTGAATGCACCAAAGGGGTAGTGATGGAAGAGCCGCTAGAGGTCCAAATAGCTCGCATTTTCAAGAGAGCCAATGATCGAGAGCAGGTCACGGTGGTGGAAATCCTGGGAGAAGATTTTTGGCTGACAGGCCCCATAGATGATGAAATTTTGATAGAAGACCTATTTCTTTCCATTATTTAGGTGTTGGGCAATGCTCTGCCGGCCACTACAATAGTGCGGAGGACTGTAGAGGACAGCATCTACACAGAGGTGGTTTGTTCTTTGGATGGCATTGATGCCAAATTGACGAATGGATGCATGGTAGGCCATTTTTGGCTCCAAGTTGAAGGCAAGAAATAGAAAATGAAAAAGGCATGGTTTTTGTTCAGGAAAGGAATAGTGAAGGATTACAGTTTGGAAAAGTTTGATGCATTCGACAAGATTTGTTTCTAGAGGGAATAGTCAATAGGCTGATGAGTATCTACAGTAGTCTTTTCCTATTCACTATGTAAACTTTCTTCTTATGGTAATACAAAGGGTACTGCCCCCTAGGAAGAGCTTGCTTAAAAAAAATAATAATAATAAAACTATAAAAAATAATATTAATAATAGAAAATTTGTCCAAGTTACATATCAAAATATTTAGATGGTACAATATAGTCTAAGTTACATTTTGAAATATTTAGACGCTATACTATAGTTGAGCAAAAATATTTGATGACTGAGAGTTCCTCTTGGCCAAGCATATGTGGGTATACAAATTGGAATGATCATTCTTCCTACATAAGGCTATTGTTTGGAATTATAGAACTATTCGTATTCATGAGAATCTCTGGTTGCTAATATTAGGAGTAGCTTGGAGAAATAAGACATATGATGAAACTTTCAAAATTTATCATTTCAGTGATAAATATCGTGGGTTGCACAGCAAAAAAATTTGTCTTCGTAGCAAGAAAATTGGCAAAATTTGTCGGCACAAACTACTTCCGAACCCACAGAGAGATTTAAGAACACTTGACAAACTTCATCCAAATTGAACCCGCATTTGGGCCGGTATGAATTGAACCAGGACCCTGGGCTTTAATGGACGAACTTGGTAACATAGAAAAATCCATATGCAAGTTCAATTCAAGATTGAAATTCTTTGTGATGAAGTATGAAAGTTTACAAGATATGCAAGCTGAGGTGGCCCCTACTCATCTTCAACCAATCCAATAATTTAAGGTCAACATGTCCAAGTTCATCGAACTTGACTCATCAACTACTAGACATGTGGAAGGCATTTAATGCAATAGTACAATCGATTTCCTCATTGGCACATCCTTAAAAGGATATGTACTTAAGGACTTGTTGTTTTATTCTTAGATGATATTAAATGTTTGAAGGTGATAGTTGTAACTACTCCAATCGGGGTTTTCTTTGAATTATCTTGGTCGTTGATTTATAGTTAATCTAGGTCTTGCATTTGTAATTGAGAAGTCTCTATAAGCCTTGGCCTTCTCATTTGTAATATTAGTAGATTGTAGAAGAGATATTGGGAGTAAGCAAGTAGGAGGAGATCAGAATTTGTTGCCAAGACTATTTCAAAATTAATATACAATTTTCATGGAAGATATGGTGGATCTTTGTGTATGAGTTTCTATATTTTGCAGGGCTTTTATGTCTCAATGTTTTAGTTAAAGCTCATTGATTTAAATGGAGAAATGTGGAGAGATGTGATGAATTCTTTGGTTCATAGCATTTGTAGTTTTTTGATTACAAATTACAGTGTATGGTTAGTTTGAACCTCATTTTGGCCATAGTTTGATTGTGGATGTTTTTTGGATTGCGCTAGTATTGGGTATTTGGATGGATTATTTACAATATAAAATCTTTCACTACCTTAGAAGATTGCATTTCTATGGCATTGTGAGCTATCTCTGTTTAAGTAGACAATAGTTCCATAAGGAATTTGTCTATCCAAGCATTATCCATTGTCATCATTGCCCTTAGGTTTAGATTAGTTATCTCTAAACTCTTATCCTTTTTAATCCTTTATTTGAAGTTCAAATTAGTTTAGTACTTAAGTTCTAGTTGCTTTAAGGGAAACCGACAATATCACATCATTTCATTGAGTTTTTATCCATTATAAAGTCACATGTTTGCTTTTAAAACCTTGGTGTTGCCTTAATTTATCACATTGTTTAAGACTAATTTTATTGTTTGAGCTAACATTTCTTTGGTAGATTCTGTCCAACAATTAATGTGCTGATCGCTGCTCCATATTTCAGAGGCTTTGAGTATTTACTTGAAAGTTTCACGAGCCTTTTCAACAAGTGTGTTTTGCGTGGGTTAGTGATGAAACAGCATTTATCCTTCTAGATGGACATGAGGCCACTAATTGCTATGCCTTGGCTCTCTTAAATGACATTCCTCTGCGGAATTCTAGCAAACATTTTCTGTGCGCTTCATTTGTATCCTTTTCTGCTCTTAGAAACATATTGAGCCATTTAAATGCAGTGTGGAGGCGTTTCTAAAAGTCATCTCCATGGATGCATCTTCCATAACATAAACACATATCTGGGCTGTAGTGTGAACATCAAAACCTTCTGCTGGAAAATTGTTTGGAACGGCTACCAACAAATCTGATCAGGATTAGAATCTGTCCAGGAATAAGACAATGCCCAGACATGAATACAATGCAGCCCTTAGAGGTTTCCTTGGAGAATAATACTAATGAAATACTTTATCATGCTGTAATAATTTTTGCTAGGAATTGATCTCAATCCTCTGCCATTGTCAGATATATTTTCCTGCAAGAAACAAACAGAGAAAGGACTGTGAAACCCTAGTCCTAACTATTAATGTTTCCCCCTTTTCTCACTGTTATAAAAAAGCGAAGGTGCATGCTCGCAGCTTTTCCTAACATTTCTTTTGTGGCTTGCACTGGTGCGCTCTCTCGCCACATGGCAAAGAGAAATTTTCTGTGAACTTTATTAATATTTTCCATGTTAGGACCAACATCGCATTTTTTTTGAAAATGTTCTCCCTATTGCACTCATGTGCTTGAATGACACGTGGTATATAAACTTTGCAATATCTTATTAGTTGCTTCTTGCCCGCTCTGCCATTTGCAATGACCACTATTAGACCCTCAAACTAGGTACTTGAAAAACCAATCAAATCTGACTGTGGGAAGATTAAAATTGACAAAAATGCTTACTTAGAAATGATGAACTTGATCTCAAAGCCATTCTGCATTACAATCACTAGATATCAAGATATTAACTCTCAAAATAGGCCACTTAGAAAAGCTTTTGCAGGGGTGTATTTGAATGTCAATCAATTTCTATCAAAATCACTTCAAATTCCTTCAAAATTTGAAGGTACCAACTCCTCCAATGTTGGATATTGTCATAGTGATGAGGTTACAACAACACATGACATTGGAGGCATTTCTTACACCATCAAGGAAATTCATCACATTCTTACGGATTCACTTAGAGTTGGTTAGTTCGCATTAATGACATGATGAGAGACATCTATCACATCCATTTTGAATGTGATAGTGTGATGACTTGGGATCCAAGAATTCGCACGATGGATGAAGTGCTTCTTAGGTTGCTGTAGATTGATGATAGTTATGTTAGTGGCACAATGGATTGGTGGAACCATATCTCTGAGATTGATACGGGATCTTGGTATTCAAACTAGCATATAGGCACAAATAACATTTGGTGTTGGTGGTATGGTGAGATACATCTATCTCCTCACTTTCAGCATGGGGGGTAGAATGGTCTGGGATCCTAGCATTGGTATGTTTGGTATGGTAGTTCATTGGGATCACGATGCATCGTTTCACAATTTGAGGTATAGTGATGTTTTTATTAGAGTGGAGCAGTGGAAGTTTAAAGGAGATGTACAAGGGAAGACATGCTGAGGTTGTCGATTAATTTGAGATCTAGGTATTGATTGGTGTATTTGGAGTCATTGTAGAGTTGACACATGTAATTGCTTGAGGACAAGCAATCTTGGGGAATACCACTACAATACAATTTATCATATGTCGATTGGGATGAATCTCTTTAAAGCATTGTACGACTATGTTGCAACTTTGTTTGTGGTTGTGATCCTCACTGATAGTAGAGTACCTAGTGCTAAGGACCTAATTCAGAAAAGCAATGATATTTTGGAAGCCCTCAGAGAGATCTTGCGACAAGCCCAAAGTCATTAGAAGTTATATGCAGATAGACATCGAACAGAAAGAGCAATTGAACAGGGTGATATGGTGTTTTAGACAATCATCTATGAAGGGAAGCTGAAAAGAGAAGCTAAAACCATGCTTTTATGGTCCTTATTTGGTGACTAAAAAAGTGGGACAGGTTTCTCATGAGTTGGAATTACCTCACAATTGTAGGATTCACAATACTTTTCATGTTTCATGCTTAAAGAAAGCGCTTGTATAGCAGATCAACCTTTCCATGAAGCTCCCTCCGCTGGACTATGAAGGAAAATTGATCCTTGAACCTGAATCTGTTCTGGATATAGGGGAGAAGAGATTACGTAACAAAGCTATTCCATAATACTTAATCAAGTGGAATGGACTACCACCAGAAGATGCAACTTGGGAAGGAATTAAAATCTTTGAATACTGCGACCTAAAATTGGTTGAGGTCAAGCAATTAGGGGACGAGAGGACTGTGATGAACCCGTGAAATTCAGACCACTTGGCCTAGACGACAATGCTGGCTGCCGACTATGCAAATCTTGTCTTCTCGCAGAAATATTAGAGAGATCAGATCGCTGCCAACTGTGCAACTTTTGTCTTCTTACATAAAGATCAAAGAAAAATCAGATTGCTGCCAACTGTGCAAGTTTTGTCTTGCAAAAAATCAGATATTGTTTTGTTTTCTATCTTTTACCATCTTCTAGAAAGGGGCCAAATCAGATTGTTTACTTGCCTTGCACTGCAAGTTGCTAAACCGCCCCAAGTAGGTATATATAGAAGACTCTGCTACGTTTTTTGTTATGCTGAATATTATTGTTGCTGTTGAGCACGTCTGGGCGAACGACAAAACCCCCACTAATCACCTCTGCAGTTGTAGTTGAAACTCTATACCGAGTTCTGTGAAATCTGTAGGCTCAAGCTGCTGCTGTTAGAGACTATGTTCTGTAAGCTTAATTGCTGCTGTTAAGAAATATATGTCAGTCTTCTATGAATAAATGGGTTCCAGAATTTGTAGCTTCTAGTGAATTTGTGTAAGCGTTGTTGAATGTTTGAATGATCTATAAGAATTTTGGAGTTCAGTTTAAGTGAATGTTTCTTTTATTGAATCTATATTTGTAAGCAGTTTGTTTTTGAATTTTATAGTTTAAGAAAAGAAGTGATTCAGATCATACTGACCTTATGGTCTTTATAGGGATGCTTCCCCGTGTTACACTGAATAAAAGTTGCACCTTCACTTGCCTCTCACAATCAATTGCCTCAGAAAACATTGCCCCTTTAAGGGATATTACATTGACATTAATTAGTGGTATGTTTTTGGCGTCCTTCCATTCTTCAAAGATGATGGAAACTCATGTTTTGGGTCAAGTATTCCTTGATTACTCTCAATGATCTCACGTTTTGGGTCAAGTACCCTTGATTACTCTCAATGATGCCGTTATAGAACCTTTTTTGCTGGCCAATATGGTGGGCATACCTTTTCATACCCAAGACTAATGTAATCAACTGGTGCATTGGTAATTGCCATAATGATATCTTGACAATATGGTGGTCTAACATGGTTGAAAGGAAGGCCATTTCTATAAATGCAACTCACAATTTTCTCATTTGGAGCCTCTGATGCCTCATTTTTGAAGGCCTTCTCCAATGGCCCTAATTTATAAAAAAGAAAAGGAGTATTCTCTTCTCAGGGAGATGATGGTGGCATGGAAATGATGTAAGTGAGCCAGTTGCATTAATCTACTAGGCAGTTTTTTGCCATCTTTTCTTTAAAGGATGTGTAATTTGCCCTGCTTTGCTACTTGCCATGTTGCTGTCCTCTTTCTCTTTTGATGTATCCTGTTATTTGTTGCATTGGCAACTCTTTTTCATTTGGCCTTGGAAAAACTCTTATTCCTAAGTTTTGTGAACATTTGTAAAATGCCAAGTAGAAACTTGTGATTATTGAGTGGTGGCAAAAGGATATTAGTGAGCTATGAATGAGAAATGAGAGTTTGGGTTATAACAAATTATTTTATTCATTTTGAGAATCTAGATAACTACAACTTGATAAGATATGGCTAACACAATGAAAGAGTTATCTTGCCTTCACGATCAATATATCAACAAAATCCATTGAAACATCATCTTTGATTCTTAATTTCTTTTAGAAAATAAGTTTCTTGAATTTTAAATATCACTGAAATTGGAGTTACAGCGTCTCATGAATTACATTCCTTTTAAGAAACTATGGGAACAATTATTTTATAAGATACGACTGAATCTTATTACGTGTAGATGTAGTATCTACAAGAGGAAGTACAGAAAACATATAACTGCTGTAAAAAGACACGAAGAAGTTTTGTGAACACTTTGTAAGTTTGTATATTACACACACATCTAACAGTCAACTACTAAAGGCTGATGATATTAACTAGACTCGAACAAATTCACCAAGACACATAGGCCAAAAATCTTTTGACAAATTCTAATAACAGCTACACCATCAATGGTTTAGGGCCGTTACATTTAACCTTGCATTAGACATGCCTGGAGTGGCAGTGAGTTTTTATGGAAGAAGGCCAAATATAAGCTTGTGATTATTAAGTGCTAGCAAAGGGATATAAGTGAACTCTCAGTGAGTAATGAGGTTTTGGGGGTCTAACAAATTGCAATTTCTTTTTCTTGAGTTAGTAGATTTAGTGAGCAGGTATTAAGCAATCATGTCCAGATGCCGAACTATGGACTCAACAATAATGCATGCGATTGGGTTGATATTACTGAAATAGAGTATAGAAACCTGCATATGATTGATAATATTCACAATTGTTATTTTATTACATCATGGAAAAATATGACCGTATATCTGCACATGGTTCTGCAATGGATGATATAGTTAGAATTTGTTTAGTACAAAACAGGTAAATGGGAGGGCTGTTGGTGCCAGATGACTTTATTAAAGTTCACATCATTTTTATTCTCATTGATTGTGGTTGTCATGAAATATGAGCTTTCATTATTTTCTGGAGGCATGGATTGATCTTACTTGTATTATTTGATACAACAGTTTATTTTAGTGCATAATCATTGTGATAATCATGGATTACTTTTTTTCTCAGGACACAAGGGTTTCTCGCCCTCTTTACAGGGGATACAGGAGAAATCTGTGCCGAAGTTAGAGAACAGATTGATACTAAAGTAGCTGAATGGAGGGAAGAAGGTAAAGCTGAAATAGTACCAGGTGTTCTTTTTATTGATGAAGTTCATATGCTTGATATTGAATGCTTCTCATTCTTGAATCGTGCATTGGAGAATGAGATGGCACCTATATTGGTTGTTGCAACAAATCGGGGTATCACTAACATCCGTGGGACAAATTATAAGTCACCACATGGTATCCCCATTGATCTATTGGATCGCATGCTGATTATTTCAACACAACCATATAAAGAAGACGAGCTGCGGAAAATTCTTGATGTAAGGTGTGAAGAGGAAGATGTGGAGATGACAGATGATGCCAAGGAACTTCTAACGAAGATAGCAGTTGAGACATCTCTGCGTTATGGTATTCATTTAATTGCAGCAGCTTCTCTAGCTTGCCTCAAGCGGAAGGGAAAGTATGTTGAGCTCGAAGATGTTAGCCGGGTGTACTCATTATTTATGGATGTTAAGAGGTCAAAACAATTTCTCGAGGAATATCATGAGCAATTCATGTTCAATGAGGTTCCGGGTAAGGTTTATAAAGAGGATACAATGGCCGAATGATTGGTTTCCTGCACCATTAACAATTTGAAGAAAGGAGGCGATTTTGTACTAACGAGGAAGAGAAGCAGAAGAATTTGTAAAGCAGGCTAGAGTTCTAAAAAATTGATATATTTGTTACATGTTATTGGATTGTTTTTTAATAATAGTTTTTGAGATCTAATAGACCCTTAGCAGCATGCAAGTGAAATGCATGGAATTGATTGTTTGAATGAAAACTGTAATGGAACTGCCTTTTGTGTACATAGAAATCTACGGTACAGAATTATTGAACACGAACTGCATCTCATGTGAAAAAAATATATTTCTTTTCCTTTTGTGTGAAGACATGAACCCGTCTCTTTTTATCTTTACTTTGTCAGTTTTAATATATATATATATATGAGTGAAAATAACTATTTAAATATTAAAAGTCAAACTTGGAAAATAATGTGAAGATGGTCGTTGTATGAGTGAATTTTTTTTTTTATCAAATTAATTATTGTTGTTATTTTTGGGTAAAATGTTTTAGGTGTATAGTTTATATTATATATGTAAAGTATTTAATGCAAAATGGAGTCAATATCCATCCTTGATGTCACACTGAGAAGAAACATCGCAACTAAGTGACAACACAAGTATAAGGAAGCGTCAGTATGCTGCAATATTTGAGGAAGATAAATGAAGATAAATTATTAGCATGACATGTTAGATTTGCATTTTTGAGTTGTGACTATACTGTTAATTGATTGTTCAATTGGTTGAGACATGTTTGTAATATTATAGTGCATCTATTCAAGGCGATGGAAGTGATTTGAAAGTTTGTCCCAAAGAGTTGGTCCAGTTTCCCAACTAGTGAGCTTGCTCTGACAATCCTATTCACTCCACATTCATTAATATATAGGAATGACATTTTGTTATTTGAATGGAGAATATGGTTACATATGTTCTATCAATATCTAGTGTTTCCATAATTTTGGTGTATTGGAACATAATATTGCTTTGCTAGCTTGGTTATAGTTTGTGTTTGTATTCTGGGGTGATGTGGCATGCATTTAGTGTATGCACTATCAGCGATCAAGAGTAAAAGTTCCTAGAGATAATATTGATCCTTCGTAGGATCCACATGACATGTTTCCTTTTGTGGAACTGTGTGAGCTTCTTAGGACAAACCTATTAAATATTTGATATGGCCAACTTGAAGATGTGTTGTAACATGTGTAACTATTACATTTGGGGCCAAATTTTGACATAAACTTCCTATGGGTAATTTTTTATTTATTTATGAATTTGGTGATTTTTTTTGTAAATAGGCCCTGATGGTGTCGATATTCCGACAGTTTCGGGGTATAGATGAAAAAAAAGTGAAACGGCCAAATCATTTTTATTTCAATTGCATAGAAAAGGAGTGGGAGAAAACGAGAAAAAGCTGAGCGCGAGAGAAGGTATGTGATTTCTTCATCTTTTGAGCCTCTGACATCATATTCGACTGCTTCAAATGCATTTTATTTTATTTGATCATGAATGCTCTTTGAAATGATCACATTCTACTGGTGTCGTGCCCTAGCCAGTGCTCCTCTTTGGTCATTTCATTTAAGAAAGTAAATATTCTCCCAATTTAATCCATGATGAAAGGAAAACACAAGAATATTTCACCACTTTTTGTATCTAACCAACATAAAAGAACATGCTCAGTTCCAATTAAAAGACAAGGCTAAGCTAACTATTCCATCATCCTGGTTTTCAATAAGTAACATAATTGCATAATAGATGTAAAGATTTCCAGGCAAATATATATAAGCATTCCTTTCAATAGGACCTTTTATTTCTCAAGCACAAGGAAACACAAACAAACATTCTGGCATACCTTAGCACATGCAAATATTGTTTACCTTGTATTTTATCTGGTATACAATTTAATCATAATCTCCAAGTGTTGGTGCCTGTGCTCAAGGATATCGATTTTTTTGAAATGTTGACTATGTATATCAAATGGACAGCCCGTGAGCTTCTAGCTAGGCGCCATTTGTATTGATAGCTTAGGGCATCAAATGTATTGTATCATTGATAGTTGAGACTTTGTTAAAAGGAAATAGGACAAAGAACGATTTTGATTTATTTTCTCTATTTTGATCCCTAAGTGGTTTACAACCTTGGAGAAGTATATGCAGATTTACGGATGCAGTTGCAGGATACATAGCAGCCGATAATTCACAAGAAATCCATGCATCCAATTTAAATAGCAATTAATACAAAGAAATAGGGTCCTCCAATGGCTCAATCATCCAGACCTTGATTGCCCCCTCAACCAGTGGCCCTTCAAAATCGGGTTATCATGCAATCAATGAGTGATCCTTCATTCTCCTGGTCCGCCCTACATCCAAACATATTAGAAATACACAATACAATGATAACAAGTCTTTCACAATCCCCCTTCCCTCAAGGAACACTATCAACCATCCCTTCCACATAGCATTTCAGTGTTGTATGAGAGGATTGTGCAGGAATAGTTAACATTAAACAAGGAGCAAACTTCTCAACACATCTTGGAAACCATTGAATTCAATAATAAATGAAACCTAACACTAACACTATTCGTTCCATTCACTTCTACCAAGAATAAAGCATTTAATCCATTCAACATTACATATAATCATTAGATAGTTACATTTCTTGACTGTGTACAGGAACAATCATGACCAAAATGATCAAAAGTACTTTCACCCTTGCACAAGCTATTCCAAACTTCAAGTAAAACAAGCAATATGCTATATCAAATCATTCATATTCATAGTAACCATTCAAAAGATCATTTTGTCAATGAACCCTCTGATTGTACCCCTGCGACATAGACTGACAATATACATGAAATTTACATTTTTTATTACTAAAAGTGGTTTACATAGTTTCATATGATCTTTGATCGATCATTAACCTTGTCTCCATTCCTCTGGCATACACAAGGAAAAGAAAAGAGATAACATGAGAAAATCCTAAGCAACCCTTGCAGAAATGGACCATGTCAAAACCTCAACTAGGCTTTTCACCCTAATCCTAACATCAATTATCATCTCATCATGGTCTATTCACCATGTTTAACCACCCCATTCACTCTGATCTATTCAACTTACACCTTTCTTCTTCTACAACCTTTCTAGGCTTGTCTAGTAGCCGTACACACAAAATTCAACAAATTACACCCAAAGTCTCCAAACAACTTGGCAAAGTAGTTACCTTTTCAAATACCCTTTTCAGAGTTACTAACCCCATCTCAATCTCAATCTTCCATCCTTTGACTGGTGAATACTTCCATCCCCAAATGCTCTTCTCCTAGGCCTAATTAGCCCTCACTCAACAAAGCAACTCCTATTTCCACTTGTCTCCAAGACTCAAAGGCTTGAAACATCATATGCGGTAAAAATTCATGAAATACTAAAGAAGACCTGCTATTTGTCAGACAAATCTTCATTGTCCCCCACAAAAAACTAAGTAATAACTACTCTACCCTTAATTTGTTTAACAATGCACCATATTAGATAAAGTAGGTTCTATCACACATGGCACAAACTCTCTTCAAAATCACAATACGTTGCATGCGTAGTACAAAATTCATGAGATTCTAAAGAAGGCCTCACTCTTAATCAATTATAAACATGCCATTGTTTTAGTTTTGTTTGCGAGTTATGATAATTGTTGTAAACATGCCATTGGTTCAGTTTAGTGTATTCATTTTTGTCAGACAAATCTTCATTGTCTTTTGATTGTCTTATTTATATACTAGCATGTATCAATTGGCTGACAAATAAAGAAGCATTTAGACAATCAGAAGACAATGAAGATAATTTTAAATACATTTAACACAATTTGTTTTTATAAAACTGAATCAATGACATGTTTACAACAAAGAAATAGAGTGATAATAATATGCTAAAAATTGTATTCTGTCCCTTGAAACGTTCAAATTTTTTTTCTCAAAAGATGCACTCTCATGGAATACAATGACTTCAGATTATGCACAAAATGGATCTATCTTCTATCACTATGGTCTTATCCTATGTCAAAATGGGATATTTATGACACAGTATAGATATCCATCAAGGCATAAATAAAATTCAACTTTTCTCTAATGTTGTAGTTGCAAGTAATGAATTTTAAATTTTATTTTCTTATTCATAGAAGCTTGCAGTATAGTTGCTTTTAATGTAGACAATTTAGACAGTGTATTTGCCTATAGTGTTCCTTAGCCTTGATTGAGGATGATAGGCACATGGTCGCTAAACTAGACTTGCATAGTGCAGTTAGATTAAAGGGGTGATTATTTTGGTGGTGAAGATGAGAAGAAAAACACAATTCATTAGTTAAATGTTTTGTATATAAATTGGGTACTACTTTTGTAGGTAGTTTTAGCTCATTGTTTTGTAATGTAATTTTTCAATTTCATGTATTTTATCTCCTATTTATTAGGTGCATGAGATGAAAGTTGAATGTAAGAGTCTTATAATGTTGAGTTACCTTTGGATATCGAGTTTTTGATATTCCTATGATGATCTTTCTCAACAAGTATTTTATTCTATTGTTATTTTTTGAATAACATATTGAGGAAATACAAAACTGTGTACTTCTATAGGACAACCAACACAAAATTGAAGCATCAAACAAGACTTGATCATGTTGTAGGTGGAATGTGCACTCAAATAGTAAGTAATGTAGAATAACAAAATAAGTAATCTGTCGTGTCTACATTTTGTTATTTTTTGAGATTACATCCATGTTCTATATTCACAGAATGGTTCAAAATTAAAATTTACAATTTGATAAAAGTACTGACAAGTGTTTTTCCTTGCACCCTCAATCAACAACTTGCCTCCATTTGTGGTCTCAAGTTGCCTCCATTTGTTGTTCCCTGCACCCTCAAAAAGTGTTAGATAGACATATTTGTCATTTTAAGATCAAAGATAAAAGGCCTCCTTTTTTTATGTGCGCACACACACACACACAACATATACAACCTTCACCCTGCAACAAATGTATTATTGTGAAAATCATCGTGCAAGTCCATTTGTTGTTGGGTCTAGCTCTCAATAGTGCTTGGTCAAATTTAATGCACTTCTGATATATTTTGTGTATAATAGATATGATATTTTATTTTGATTTACAAACTACTATATTATTTGAATATCTTTCTTTATTGCCACAATAGGAAAGAGTTTGAGGTGGAAGACTACAATAACATAAGTGTTTCAATTTGGTATACTATACTACAACATCATTCATAACTAACTTTTCAATTTCTATATATAATTAGGTTATAGATAATCTAAGTGAAGAAGGATCATGTCAGACTATACTACATTAATCTTGTCCTGAAATTTTGTCCCAAAAAGTTGGTCTAGTTTCCCAACTAGTGAGCTTGCTTCGAAAATCTTGTTCACTCCACATTCATTAATATATAGGAATGACATTTTGTTATTTGAATGGAGAATATGGCTACATATGTTCTATCAATATCTAGTGTTTCCATAATTTTGGTGTATTGGAACATAATATTGCTTCACTAGCTTGGTTATAGCTTGTGTTTGTATTTTGGAGTGATGTGGCATGCGTTTAGTGTATGCACTATTAGAGATCAAGAGTGAACATTCCTTGAGATCATATTGATCCTTCGTAGGATACACATGCCATGTTTCTTTCTTTGGAACTGTGTGAGCTTCTTAGGACAAATCTATTAAATATTTGATATGGCTAACTTGAAGATGTGTTGTAATGTGTGTATATACTCTGAAGATTGTCTAGGGATGACCATTGGGACTAGTAAGGCCACATTGGGATGTGCACGAGTTTCATCTTCTAGCAAATTGTGTGAGCTATTTGACTTGACATACTTCATGTTTGATTTAGGACCTATGTTGGAGGTAAGACTTGTAGTAGTAATCTTTATTATAGGCTAACCTATGCTTGTAATTGTAATTGTAATTGTGATGTATATATAAGGGACTATAAGATTTGTCCCAAGTGCGTATGTTGTGTGAGATTGTGATATGGTACTTTTGATGATACATGATCATATCATGCAAATTTGGAGAATGATGGTGTGTGAAGCATCTTGATGTAGAGCACCATCATCAAAATATCACAGGATATGAAATGCCACACCCCACCAGAGCACCCTTGAAAATAAGACACAAAATGGTTCTCAACAATTTTTTGTTGTTGATGTAAGCACAATTAACTATGCTGATAAAATGAATGCACCATCAATGCATACACAATGCAAACATACAACATCATCAAACATTAATATCAGATGCAAATAAACATGATCATCATGAGCCAACAAGGTGGACATACTAGTGTTTCCAAGGGTCCTAAGGTCACCGTGTAACAACCACTCAACAAGGACTTACGAGAGCACTTGGACAACATTCACAAGACTCTCAAACTGCATAGTATGCACTAAGGCCCATTGGCATCATAAGTAGGCATAAGCACTACAACACTCTGACCATACAAAAACTGGTTTAAAGATCTGATCAACCAATGCATTAGATGAGGTCAAAGACTAACTGTGATAGCATGAAAATAACCACATGAGTAATGGGTATCCAAATCACTAACCCAAATATGCACAACACTTGAAGAACCGTATTCAGTCATAGATGCGTAGCTCTACATTTGATAAATGCACAAAAATAGGCCATGGATGCATAGGTATCAACTTCAGGGCTGACAGTGCAAATTTTAACACACATGGGTAGAAGCAGAGAATGGATGCCCAACAAGAATGGACGTATGCACGATTTTAAGGGACATATCCACCATTTCACAACTAGAGCCAAAAACTTGAAAATAGAGAAGGTTTTAGGGTCCACACACTTGAATTAGGTCAATGTAGGGTCATATAACCAAGGATGTCAGAGGCATACAATGGGATCTCAAACACATCCAACGAAGTCAATGTACCATGATTAAGCTATCACATAGCTAGATCCATTATGAATAGCCTCTACAATTACGTTAACTTACACCATAATCAATTAAGCACCCCACAACACTTATCTAACTTGACAAGTTACCATCTTAAGGATATGAATGCATCCATGAACAACATCATACCATAAAATCAAACCATAATGGGTTATGAAGCCCAATGCCTTAAGTATAAACACACGTTCTATGCTAGAACCAAAATGCATGATCAAAGCAACACAAGTCATGAGATAAAGAGAGTTCAACATGTAATCCTAAAATGAACCAATGACTCTAACCCAAGATAAAGGATTAAACAAGCTCTCTATAAGTAGACATACACTACTTACCATCATGATAATAACAATGTTCCATTCCACAAACACACTATCTCTACATGAGCATACGTTCACCCTATCTCATAACATAAGTACATGAGAAAATACAAGGAGGATAATAATGACATGGTTGAGTTTGCATATAAAATGGGACCGATTGACACTTATACTCCAGTCCCCATTGATGGTTGGCCCAAGAACCCAACCACGAGGAACCCTCAAGCCCTCTCCCACCATGCTCCAAAGATAACCATATGGCCCAAGCACACACACACCACCAAGAAAGCAATAAGGCTTAAAAAAACACAAGGTACCAACTCACATCCAAGCACAAGGGATGCACGACATGAGAGATCAAGAACACATCTCAAGAAAGAAGAGCAAAGGGAACCTAATCACCCAAGGCTAGCATGCACATACAATAGGGAAACCATCCATCACAAGTGCATCATGGGAATACTATCAAGCCACCAAAAATGCACACAATTCATAGAACCATCCACAAAAGAAATCGAGGCACAATACGACATCCTCAACACTACAATTACATCCACATTACATAGCACAATATTGGTATTACTCACGACATA
Source organism: Chamaecyparis obtusa (assembly GCA_027943335.1). NCBI lineage: Eukaryota > Viridiplantae > Streptophyta > Pinopsida > Cupressales > Cupressaceae > Chamaecyparis > Chamaecyparis obtusa. Next base: position 325,349 of record BSBK01006092.1, read on the forward strand.
CACTCCAGTGGTCTACAACCAAGAGTGTGGATCCATTTGAGTCCCATATACTACTCATATGCCATCTTAGGATTGTGCATAAGCACCATCAACTTACATAAGACCACACACACATGTTACTATGGACACTTACAGTGCAACCACTTATCCAAAACCATATCTCAAAATACGTTTCCTAGAAATTGCTATTGACATGATCACCATCGTAAACCAAGGAGACCATAAAACATGCCATTGTCATACCGATTGTAATATACATTAGGATTATACCAAGGAACCCATAAAAAAATAATATGAGGTCTTACATCAATGCATTCTAACATACAAATGGATGTGTAATACCCCTCTAACCCTAATATAAGTTTTGTGTTTTTGAAAGAATTAAGATCCTTCGATGTTTTCTTACAGCTTAAGTTGTACATGATACTTGTTTGATCTATTCCTATAATTGTTTATAATAATTTCATAAGCTAGTACTCAATGATTCTAATATCAGACATACTATCTAAAGGTATCATTTTTGTATGTATTTATCTCCATGTATGTATTGAGTACCTACAAGACCTTTATGAACATAGTTAGGATGTTATATGATATGTACTTGATAGATATATATAAGTGGTTATTTATATTTTCTTCTATTAAGGTTACCTTAGATGAATCTTGTATCTCACTTGATGATTTGATTATGTTAATTTATTATTAGTATTGATAAGAGACTAACACAATGCTTGAGATTCTAACCTTCATTATGATGATGCTACATGCTTTGAGTGTATATATATACATGATGTGTTTTCATGATTCAGGACGAAGTCGTAGTTACTCACATAGCTAAGGTCCACACGATGTATCGATCCTGGTCATCTGTCTGCAATGTTTTCTTTTATATGTATATCCGTGCATATGTATTTCTTCTTTGTGATGCAGGCTTGCAGGTACCGGGCATCGACTTCACCTGGCTTCACAGGTCTGAGCATGCCCTCAAATCCTCGATGGTTGTTGTTATGGAGATAGTACTAAGGCCCCTACATGAGTCTTCCTTTGTCATTATTCCAATTTGGAAATATTAGGGTTCCTTCTTTGTCAGTCAACCTTTGGGTCAAAAATCCAGATCCAACGCACCCGGTTGGGCATGGTTGTAGTTAGTGCCTTGTGACCACTTGAATTCATTTGATTGTATGATTTGTTCACTCATTTTATTTATTTCTCCTTCTTGGTATGATTCTTAGTTAATCTTTCTATGTTGTGTTTCAGGAGTTTGGCTTGACTTTCCTTGTTGACTTTGGTTGACTTTGTTTGATCTTATGGTTTTCTCGATATGTTTCATAGATGATTTGTAAGGCCTCTTTGGATGATTAGGTTTATTTTGAGGTGTGTGATTTTATTCTACCTCAGTGATTATATCCTATAGTAATTATAAATAGGTAATAATATTGTGATCTATTACTTCATAATCTTATAGATTATAGTGTTTGGTATTTGGCATATATCTATATAAATATAAATATAAATATATATATATATATATATATATATATATATATATATATATATATATATATATATATATATATATATATATATATGGAAATATATATATGGGTGCACACATATATGTATTTATATATATATAATTTATATGTGATTATATGTTAATTATTGTAGATATTGTTGATGGTGTATATTTTGGGATTAATGTAAAGTATAATATTATTAATAATTAAATATTAAATAATGCGAGGTATATTATTCTCAATTATTAATTATTAATAATGAGGATAGGTTATATATATAGATATTGATGTAATTAATGATGGCATATGCATATATGTTAGGATAATATTACATATGTGTATGAATGAATACAAATAATCTTTTATTGTATATTTGAGTAATATAGTTGTATGATATTAAGTTATTTTATAATACCCTTTAGTTAAGAGTTAGTTGGGAGTTGGTTACTTTTCCTCTCAACCTTTGGAAATCTATTTATATGCACTACTTTCTCATTTGAAGAGGGGGGATTTTGGGGCTGAAGCATTGAGGAGAGGATGGCCTTAATTTTCATGGTGATTTTGGAGAGAAAACTTGGAGATGTGAGGGAGATTTTGTAAGCATATGTCTTTAAGAATTTTTGGTTATCTTTGCTTTTGGGAGAGAGACATTTTTGTGAGAATTTCAATAGTTGAGAGAGGGATTCTTTGCTGTGGAATTATTTCTTTCTTTCATGGAGATTTCTGAAAGTGGATAGGGTTTGAAGGATGCATCTCAAGTTTGGATTTGTCTTCTCTTTTGTTTCCTTCCTTCTTCGATTCAACCTTCGTAGGACATGAGGTATGGATTGAATATGTTAGTTACTTTATGTCTCTGATAGATTATGGATCTATTTATATATTATAATTATTTATTATATCTGTACTTTTAATTTCTATGGTTATTTTAATGTTTTGAGTTTTTATTTGTAAGAATTGGCATGTGTTTTCCTAGGGTTTTTAGCAACCCGTTTTTGGAGATCTATTATTATAATAATTTAAATTGCATCTAGGATTTTACTAAATTGATTTTCTGAAAGTAAAATTCACAGATCTCAAATGGGTATCTCTCTGATTTTATTTTTAGGGTCGAATTAATGCTTTATTTTTGACATTTTGGCAGACTATGCCTGTCCATTCTCGATTCTGAATTTTCTGTCAAATGTATTCATATGCTACAGGCTGATATGATTATATAAAAGTCTAAATTTGATATAAAATATTCTCTTAAGTCTTATCTTTCATTTCCAATTGGTTTGGAGAATTTTTATTATGTTTTGTGAAAATTACAACCGTTTTAGTGAAGGCAGGTCTGAACCCTAACCAGAATTTTCTGTTTTAAACCAGAAGTCATAACTTTCTTTCCCACCGTTGGATCTTTCTAAAAATCAAATTGAGAGTCCATAATTATGTTAGATAAATCTCCACCGAAGCGATTTCCTTTATTATTTGTTTTGTGGAAGATATGGATGACTGTTCTATGATGACTATTTTTTTGCATTTAATCCTTGCTTGAAATAACTCAGTTTAAGAACATCATTAAGTTTTAAGGTTTCGTATGGTCACCAGAGGCTATTAGAATTTTTTTTGGTTAATTGGATCTATTTATACTTTTAATATGTTTATAATATCACTTGGATGTCTTCTTATATGTTTGGAACATTCTGAATGCCATATTGGGTTTAGGGTTGTCAAGTGGACTAGGGACAACATATATTTTCCTAAACTCAATCAAATGTTGTTATGGAATTGGTATGAATTCTTGATGATGGATCTATTATGTTCTTATGATTTTTATATGTATGTTAGGGAACCTAAGTACACTAGGTGAGTGGCTCATAGTGAGGGGCCGGGGCCCTAAGTGGCTAGTACCAGGATAACCTACTATGAGTTATTTAATCAAGTGATAACCTAAATAAATGAATTGGGAATGGGATTGGAATGGGAAATTACACACTAATCAAGATTAATTGTGCCTCGCCCATGCCTTTAGTGCTAGTAAAGACTAAGGACGGGAGTGGGAGAAGGTACCTATGCGTAGGTACGACTGGATGACCTTGTCTGTACGAGAGGCATTCGGTTCCGCATGTGCCTACTTGGGGGCCGGGGCCAAGAGTGGCTAGTACCAGGACAACCCAAGGGGTGAGGGCTATGCGATGACACTCACCTAGCTTGTAGCTTAGAGTCTCTACCAAATTTGATCATGCCTCTGGTAGTCCTTGTGGTCTTCTTGTCTTTTCTTTTGTGTTGTGACTTTGGGGAAATTTTATCACCACCTTAGGAATTTCCTAGTTGTTACCTCTTGTATGGGCCTTTGGTTCTATCTCCTAGCTCGGGGGAGTGGGCCTATTGGTTCCACATGGTTGGGTGGTTAATATTTATATCGAGGTATTGATCGTGATTCTTTGGATGATCCTAGCACATATTCCATTCCAGACCTGCAGTTGAAGATTTCTTATTGGATATTTTAATATGAGATGTACTTATGTATTTGTATTCATGTAATTTTAATCTCCTAAAAGGAGTCTTGTAGTATTGATATAATCTCAATTCAAAGCAATGCATAAGGGAGTGGGTAGTTCTAGGTAAAAGAAAGGGAAAAGAATGTGGAATATTGGACATGTTACTAGCATTAAAAGAAAGTGTTTATGTTATTTCTCCTATCCTCTTATGTTGTCCATATGTAAAGGAAATGATCTTAAATATAGTTATATATAATGATGTATCACAAAAAAATAATGTATTCTCTCTTGATGAAAGGATCCAAGAAAATTATTGAGAAATGATAGGTTAGTGATTGGAATTATTAATAATGAATGGTTATGAAATAATGCAATAGAATAGTAATTTGATTTTAATGTTAATACTTGGTTCATGTTAATGAAGTACCTAGGATGATGCCTACCTTAATGAATATTAATCTCTTACCTAAATTATTAGAGAAAAGTGATATAAAGGATAGTAGATGTAGATGAAATCAATATGAATTTATGAAATGAGTTGATAAAAGGAATAATGATGTTGGATGATTAACCTATGTTTAATAAAAGAAATAAGTTAGGGACATTTAACTTGGTGCATTAAAATGAATGTAGATCTTTTAAGCTCATGATTCCGTGAATATCTTATGCATGTAAATGGTTTATATGATGTTGCTTTAGTAGCGACGTTAGGGAACCCGGGAGGACTTAAGTTGTATAAATCTTACATTCAAATAGTAGAAAATTATTTCTTCTTTTAGAAATATGAAGTGTAATGATGAATATTATTCTAGTTAAAATAAATAAATAAAATAAAATAAAAATTCACTACTTGCATTTTATAGAGGTTTTATGTCTTGTCCTCTTGGGTTGCCTGGCGGGGCATTACAGGATGCATACCTAGAACCAGTTGGACACAAGCCACAAAGTGGTAAACACCATAAACTCAAACTCTCCAAAAGGAAATTATCAAGTGAATCCATCTCAAGGAAATCACAAATTTTATCCATAGAATGAATAACAACATACATCCACAATCTATTTCCCATTCAAAACCGTTTAAAGATGAAATTAGCTCAAATTCAGGTGAATGCAAGTCAACATGCCAAATTCATTAAATTTTAAAACTCCATCAAATGAAAATCTGGGAAACTATTGATCCTCAATGGATTCTCACCCCCAAAACACCTTCACTTCAATTATTAATTCACCCATAAAAATCTTGGAAGCATAAGAATACAATGAAACCTTCATTTTCTCATAAATCCAAGAAAATAATCAAATCCTCATCAAATTATTTCCAACAAGTTTGCAATGAGATAAAATCTATCCAAGAATGCTTCTTCAACTACATTCAAACCATTAAATCAAACTCCAACAAAGATTTAGAAGGAAAATCAAAGACATACCTCAACATGCTCAAAACCATATAATAAGAATAGAAATCCATCACCAATCCAAACAAAATTTTGAGGGAAGGAAGTATTCAACGCGAGGAATCCATTGGGAAAATACCCACAAAAAGATCTCCTCTCCAAAATTCCCCACATTGTTAATTTCGAATTTCCCATGAAGGTTTTCACAAGCAACTCTCCAAAATTGGGAAAAAACATAAGAAGTAATCTAAAGCCTCCATGGCAAATCATATAAACAATATGGCAATTGCTGCCCAACCATGTAATGACAATTGTGGCTAGGGGAGTTAGCTGGCCATATGGTTAACTCCTTATTTAACCATCGTCGAGGTTAAATGCTATATGTATATTTTGAGCATGCTCATCCCTACCAATTCAGGGGAAGTTGATGCGCTGTACCTGTCCACATTAGTACCATAGCCGAAGCACATATACATATATACCAATCATTAATAGGCAGTGAAGGGGATCAAGACATAAAATAGTAACATGAGCATGCTAAGGATTAAAACATCAACAATCCATGAACATGCAAGTAATCATTATCATATATTGCAATATCGTCAAATAATCATTATTTAAACATTGAACAAGAATGATATCATTTAGGCATCTTGATTATATCTCATCTAACTAAATACATTATTTCCCATAAAATAATATTATTACCACTAATCCCACATGATCAACGCATCATATTCCATCTAAACTAACATATTAGCCTCCTTAATCATCATCTATCAATATCAAGTAACTATATTATCATAGCCAAAATCATCATAAATTCACAAGTATAAACTCCTGTCTAGACTACTAATATCACTGTACAACAAAGGCTATAACAATAAGTTCAATGGAATATCTAATTTTTTCAATTAAATTATAGTATCCTACCATAATTAACACCATAATAATTTGCAATATACCAAATGTACTTCTAGCCTTATTAATCAACATTTAAAATTGACTATACTTATATCACATCCAGTCCAAAGTCTAGAATCTTGTTACCTTTTCATTGAGGTAGGATTGGAGTGAGACTACATGAAAGAGAGTATCCCAAGCTTGATCAATGCAATTGAAGATCAACATTTCATTATTTACTATTGAGATTGAAGTCTTGGTTAGTGGGTTGTTATTAGATATGGATAGAGGAACTTGGTGAAATCAATAGGTTGGTGCTCACATTTACAACAAAGGACTGGCGTCTCTAGTAGTTTGATGCCTACTTCATGTTTGTAAGTGATTCGTTATTTTGTGAGGCTAGATTTGGTTAGTAGATCCAAGTAGGTGATTCTCACCATGGTTTTCCTATCTTGGGTTTCCACATATATTTGATGTTCTTGTGTACTTTTGAATGTTTATTCATTTCTTAATGCATCTTATGAAATTTTGTAGAGATGTATTAAGGTCCCAAGGCTCATGAGAAAGTTTTTATTGTTGAATTAAGTTGAAAATTTTCATATACTGAACCCCCTCACCAAGTTTACTGTGTCCCTTACATAAGTAACCTCAAACTAGGTAGAATTTCTACTTAACCATCTACATAACCTTCTTGCTACTATAGTGACACTCTTTGGCTTACTCTTGCGACCCTCATCTTATCCTATCATCAAATCTTGCATTTGATATTTGTTGGGACTAACTACATAAATGTTGTGGGATTATTGTACCCTTGCACATATATGGTTATTAGAGTTTATTTATACACGTTGAATTATTTGCATTGATAATGTGGAGACACTTTTGATTACATATTTGGGTTCTCTATTCATATATTAATTTTTGTGCACTGATGGTGTGAATAACCATTTTGATTGAATACTTGGGTTTTTATTCATATACTCTTTTCACATTTGAATCCACATGTATGGATGTTGTTTGTCTTTCTGCTGATGCTTGTGTTTTTATATGTAATTATGTTGGACCCTCATGGTATTATGCTTCATGTATCTTTTCTTTATTGTAGTCATTATATATTTTTCCCTTGAGACCATTATAAAATGAGTGTAGTTGTTCACTATTATTATAAAAAGACCCATGTAAATTTATTAATAATAAAGATTTTAATAGACTTAGCAAAATCTTAAATCTTCATTAATGCAACCCCTAATCGAGGGTGAAAAATGAAACAATGCTCGCATAATTAAAACAAGATTAGCATGTTTTGTTCTTAATTAATCGAAAAGGCAGATTTTCTTGTAAGGATTGGAATGTTGCTACTCACTTCAACAACATAATGGTTTGTGTTCAAAATTTGATGATAAAAATGGTCCAAGACTTCATATTTGAAGGTTTTGAAAAACAGGGATCAATAATAGACGTAAAAATGCAATGGACGGTCAAGATCGAGGTGATTGGGTGGTGGAGAGATGAAAGGTGAGAAAAATAAAGAATTTGTTTAATTTAAAGAATGGATTTTGGGAGAGGGTTGAACAATTAATGATGGAAGATTTAATTATTTTAATTAATTAAATCATATGGGTATGAAGAGGACATGAAGTGGTATTAGGATTTAGGGAAATCTATGTCTAGATTTAATTTTAACTGTGTGCTTTGAATACTATGTAGGGTTTTCAATGCATTTTTTTGGGTGAAATCTTAGAGGTTAACCTTCTTAGATCAATTAGAGGGTATTTTAAAATTTTAAGTCTTTGGACTGCATATATCTATGTTAAGCCAACATTTGAAATGTTGAAAAATCTTACATCTTATTGCTAAAGCTCCCTTTGCTGTTCAAAATCACAAGTAAAATAGTTTAAAGTTGCCAAAACTATTCAAACACATCTTTTATAGTGACATTCACTCTTATGTCATTGAAAATGTGTGCTAATTTTTGAAAAACAAAACAATTCTTTCTTAAAGCCATGAATCTTTTGTGAAAGTGATAAAACTACACTACGTTTTAAAAACTCATTTGAATCGTCTTTTAAATTATTGATTTCAACCTAGTTTATTGGCATGAAACCATGCCACTTTCCTATAAAATATATGTTTGTTTCTTAAAAATATATTGTTTCTTTGATATAAAAGGTGAACGTGTTTCTTAAAAAACCTATGCATTGTTCAAAATTGTGTACGGTTTCTGGTAATGTTGAGCCCTCTTTACGAGCAAAATAAAACTAGAGTAAATGGTTAAATATCACATGAAAAATAGTTCCAGATCATTTATTTCTCAAAACTTCAATTGAAATTATTTTTTATAATTGTTTTTACATCTCGTATAATTTGTTTTAATAATAATTTTAATTTAGATTTTTATTCTGTTTAATTCACAAGGAATTTAATTTTAATTTTAATTTTGTTTTTTCAGGGAGATTTCAGTTTAAGATCATATGGGAAACCAAGCGTCTTGCTCAACTTAGGCTCTTGGTCATTTAAGAGGCTCGACAATAGTCACTTGATACTGAGTTTCAACATTTGGGTGTTAGAGGTCTTTTATTTTACCTTTTTGAATGAATGACAGTCTCTTCGTTCATACATGAAACTTTGTGTTCTTAGTGATTGGAAAGAGGACTTAGAACGCAGTGCAGTTTTGAAAACAATTAGCTTAACTTATGCATGAATTTCGAGGTATAATTATTTGAATACAATCTTAAAACACACAACTTAAACACATTAGCTCACAATTTTGTTAATTTTGTTAATTTTTATTTTGCATAAAACACTTTGAATATTCCATTGTTGATATTATTTTTATTTCTATTGTGTTCTCCTATCATTTAAAAGTTTTTTTTTTTACGACTTAATCTTTTGTACTAAGCAAAAACTCACAGGTTTCACATGTGTTAAATATTAAGTTCATACGTTTATATCTCTTAAATGATATATTAGATTTTGACATTTTTTTTGGTTGTCTGGGTATGCGACTTAACTGCTTAAATAAGGTTTTGGTTTTTGAGTGTTAACACTGCAGGTTGTAGGAGTCTTATGCACAAAAAGGTCAAAAAGTGGTCATTTCAAAGTGTCCACTGATAGATGACCTCGATTGCATCAGTAAAGTTTAGAAATCTAAATACCAGTAGTGATAATATAAACCAGTACTGAAACATCTAAATACCTGATAATTTTCAACATCATTTAAATACCTATAATATAAACTTTATTAACCATACTTTTTTTATTAAAGTGATTTTTAAAAAAAATATAAAGAAATCAAATACTTTACATTGCTTTTCCCAAATAATCATATCTGATCAATCACTTTGTAATGCATTGAAGGGGCCAAATAATCAGACTTTAATGATTCTTCCTTACTAAAGAAGTCCCAGACTTTAAAGATGCCTGTGTTCTTCACCTTCAATATTCAACTTTTGTATTCCACACGGACGAATGTCTCATATTTCGCTTTCTTTTCTAAATTCTATAGACTTCTCATTCAAATTTACTTTATTCACTCAAAGTAGACAAGATAATTCTACCATTTACCTTTTATTTCGACACATGTAATTCTGACATCTAAAGGATTATAAGGTGCCCCAAAATCCGAATGCCTCGTTACTTTTGCTTTGGATTTATTCTTCATTATTGCCTCTCGCAAACGTAACACTAATTTTGTTGTCCAATACCTTCTAACTTCGTAATATGACAATATGATTTTGTCATTTATAAATAAGTCATTTATTTTGATAATGTAACTTTTAAATTAGTACTTAATATTAATGTAATAATTTTTAGATTTAATTAATGATTACAAATATTCCTTTAAATTGATTATAATATGTATTTTTTCTATTCTAAATTTGAATATTTCTATAATATAAATGTATATTTCTTAAATTTTAAAATTATTATAGTATGTATTTTTTATATTCTAAATTTAAATATTTCTATAATTTCAATGTATATTTCTTAAATTTAAATTTTTTTGAAATATATTATAATAATTTGACTGGCATAATAATAAGTTTCTTATATACAAATTTCTAATTTTTAAGACATAAATTTTATTTTAATTTTCTTAAACTTATAAGCATTTAATAATTTTTTTAATAAATTGCACATCATTATATTTAATTATTATAAGAAAATATTCTATAGTATTAATAACGTTAATAATTTTATATTTTAAATAAAATATATTTAAGTCATTTAAATAATATATTCTTAAACTTAGAATTAAAATTATGTTATTCTAAATTAGAATTAGAATCATGTAATTTTAATATTACAACATGCATAAAGTTTAAAATTACAACATACATCAAGTTTATTTTAAGAAGGTTAGTATTAAAGTCAATTAAATACATTAGTACTCTAGTCTTAATTATTTTTTTTTCTAATATATAATTATTTTAATTTCTTAGTAAATTATTATGTAAGAAAATTATAATTAAAATAATAAATTTAAATACTACTTTTATATAATAATGAAAAGATAATTCTAATTCTAATTATTATAATTTTAAAATATAATAATTATGATTAAAATTAGTATTGTAATTGTAATTATTATAACGTACTTACTCTAACTTCTACAATCCTTCTTTTCTATAATAAAAAACAAAAATGTTAATTTCATGTTGATCCATCTTTAAAGTCTTTCCAAAACTGAAAGTAATAACAATTTTGAACTTTAAAAGATAACTACAAAAATAACCTGAAATCATTTGAATTGAATGATTAATTTAAAATTGAATAGTTATATTTTTATTTCTTTTTTTTTATAAAGAATATAAGAACTAAATGTTGATTTTTCTATGTTGACTTAGCTTGATTTGAACTCTATCAAAAGTAACAAACTAGTGTAGGTTAGTAGTCAAATTGATATTTTAATTTCTTAGTTGAAATATTTAAACAAAAAAATTATTTAATTTTTAAAGTGAAATATATGTAAGAGTAACTTTTTTATTTTTATAGAGGACTTCTATCTCTATCTAAAAATATTAGATTTCTTATTTCACCTTTTGAAACATTATGAATTTTTAAACAAACTTTACTTTTATAACATTAGAGTGTTTTTTATATGGAAATTAAATTTTAATAAATTTTATCATTAAAATATATATTATATTTATGATAATACAAAGTATAGAATTAAAATAAAAAAATTATATTTTTAATTTTACTTTTTAAACATTATATTAATTTTTTATTTATTTTGGACTTCTACTTTTAGGTAAAAATATTATTTTGTATTTATATATTATATAAAATAAAAATAATAATATTTAGATGTATCCTAGCGCATATATATATATATATATATATATATATATATATATATATATATATATATATATATATATATATATATATATATATATATATATATATATATATATATATATATATATATATATATATATATATATATATATATATATATATATATATATATATATATATATATATATATATATATATATATATATATATATATATATAATTTTTTTATTTTTATAGAGGACTTCTACCTCTATCTAAAAATATTAGATTTCTTATTTCACCTTTTGAAATATTATGAATTTTTAAACAAACTTTACTTTAATAACATTGGAGTGTTTTTTATATGGAAATTAAATTTTAATAAATTTTATCATTAAAATATATATTATATTTATGATAATACAAAGTATACAATTAAAATAAAAATATTATATTTATATTTTTACTTTTTAAACATTATATTAATTTTTTTATTTTGGACTTCTACTTTTAGGTAAAAATATTATTTTGTATTTATATATTATATAAAATAAAAATAATAATATTTAGATGTATCCTAGCATAAAATAAAAATAAAAATAATAATTTTTACGGTTAAGGTTAGTGTTAGGGTTATGGTAAAGGTTAGTGCTATAGTAACAATTAGGTTCATCAATGTAAATAGGGTTAGTGTTAACAATTAGTGTTATAGTCATGGCTAGAATTGGAGTTAATATAATATTAACTTTAGTATTAAACCTAGGGTCAATAGTATTGTCATGGTTAAGATTATATTGATTAGTTTATACTAAGGAGTAGTGGCAGGGTTACAATCAAGGTTACACTTAGGGTATCGATTAGGTTCAATATTGTAATTAGGGTTTGTGTTAAGGTTAGTATTATAGTTATGGTTACATTTCCAGGGTTAGTATAAGAGTTATGTTTAGAATTTTACCTAGCGTCAATGGTACAGCTATGGTTATGATTAGGGTTAGGGTTTAACCTTAGGAGTATTATTATGTGAAGAGTTACAATTAGAGTTATAATTAGTATTAAGTTTACTGTTTGGGTTTGGGGTTATATTTAAGATTATTGTTAGGGTTAGTGCTACTATAATGGTTAAGGTTAGTGATATTGTTAAGGCTATTGTTAGGGTTAGTACTCCTATTTTGGATAAGGTTAGTTCTATTGTTACAATTAAGGTTAGCATTTCACCTAGGGTCACCAAGATGGAAGACAGATTAGTGGCCACATAAAAAAAATGAAATTTTGCATAACCTGTATGGGTTCCATAAAATTAAAAATTGTGCTAGGCTTGGTTTTAATTATGGGTTATGGCTTGGTAAAAGGTTTGTCTAATATGACCCTAAGGCTTGCAAGCCCATTTTCCCTCCAATTTTGCCAATTTACACATTTTTCTTCTTTCAGCATGATTTATCAACTTCGTCATCATCGGCTTTACAAATAATCAAGTTGGTATCTCTATAATTACTACCATCATCTAACACGTCTTCTAAGCTTTCTGACCATATAAATTTTTCTATTTTTGGACAATATTAGCATAGTAAACTTTAATTTTCTTTACCAATGTCTTCACAGTCCTCACTGACATATGTCTACCATTTTTTAATAACTTTTGATTTACTTGACTAAATTCAAAAAAAATTATATATTATTGTTCTACACTAGATTCTATACACTTTAATTGAATTTTTTTTGTAATTTAGATTATTTTGATACAAGTTATGCCTAACGCATGAACAAGTACCATATTTTCAGGATGCGGTCACTTCAAAAAATCATAAAAAATAAAATACTCAACAAAAAATTACAAAAAATATACAACTTCTAGATCTCACTCTTACCTATCATCCTACCAAAGGGTTTTTCAAAATACTAAATCTAACTATATATTAAATTGTGAAGCACACAGAAACAACTATGTTATATTTTTCTTAAAAAATCAGGAACAATTTTTCGTGCATGAAAGGTTTGAGCCTCTTAATCTTATCCATTTTTAAAAACTTTAGTAGTTTATAAACTAGATTCAGAGTACTAGAATTCTTATTCTTTACACAATTCCTAGTTTTGAGTGCATGACCCTCAAATCTCTTAGTGAAGTTCAGGTTTCCCTGATTTCAGGAAAAAATGGTCAATTCTACCTACTTTTTATTCACCATCTTAGTGCACTTACCAATATATATATATATATATATATATATATATATATATATATATATATATATATATATATATATATATATATATATATATATATCCCCTAATCTCTGTCTATATATATGACCCTAATCTCTCTCTCTCTCTCTCTCTATATATATATATATCCCCTAATCATCCCCCTCTCTCTCAAAGTTAATCAAATATTAATGTAATATCTAATATATTTGATATATTAGATAAATAATAATAAATAAGTACTATCAAATAGTAATTTGATATTTCTATTTCTATTATATTTATTTATAATAAATATATTAGGTTTAAGGTTGAGGTTCCATTTAGTTTAGTGGTAGGGTTAGCATTCAATTTTGTGTTAGGGTTCATATTTGATTTGATGAAGGTTGGGGTCAAGGCTAAATTTGATTTATTCTTTAGTTAGGTTTATGGTTATGGTTTAGTTTGGTTTAGTATTAGGTTTATAGTAGATTTTAGTATTTGGTCGGAGTTAAAGTTTAAGTTATTTTAATATTTAATAAAGATTAGAATTAGGGTTATATTTATTTTTTTGTAAGGTTAGTTTTTAATTTAATTTAGTATTAGAGTTAAGTTTCAATTTTGATGGGTAAGTCTCAATTTAGTATTAGAGTTAAGTTTCAATTTTGCTGGGTAAGTCTCAATTTATTTAAGGTAATACTGTGATTTGAAAAATTAACATTTAGTGTTAGAGTTAAGTCTCAATTTAGTTGGGTAAGGCTCTATTTAGGGTGATGTTGTGATTTGAAACATTAATTCAAAAATATCGTATAATTAAATTTGAAAAAATAATTAAAATAATTATATATAATAGATTATGAATTAATATTTTTAGAAATTTCACGATCCCTTTCTTTAATGATGGATTGATAATAAATGTATATTCAATATTGAATTGTTTATCTCTAAAATTTATTGTTCATGACAATCCTATTACTTTCAAATAACTCATTAAATATTAATAATAATAATAAAAAAGAAATACTTTTAAAATAATAATCTTGTTAATAAAAATAAATATTAAAAATGTTAATTTTATTGTAATTATAAGTATGGAAAGCGACTTTTTTCATAATCTTAATTTATTTAAATTCTTTTAAATTTTAGATATGTAATTAAAAAAGATAGAAACATCAGATTACTTCTTTTTAAGATACTTTTCTAATATATTCTACTTTCTAACTGAGAATAATGATATTTCAAATAGAAAAATATAAAGAGAATATAGAAACATCTTTATTGTAAATTAGAAAAATAAGAGGTATCTATTTTTTCTTTATATTTTTAATCTATTGTAAGAATTAAATGTTAGAAATATTATTATAGAAATATAAAATTGAGAGTTGACAACATATTTTGTCAAAGGTGATAAAAAAGTCTTTAATATAAAATTCAATCAATTCCTTCCATTCATTTATTGCTCAATTATAAAACCCTACAAATTGATTGGTTATAAAGAAAAGATACATCTTAGATGTCATTTCTATAGTTTACTACTTATTTTTTTGTAAGTTATGCCCACTTAGATTTTTGGATCAACACAAAACTCAATAAAAGACTGGTTAGACATAAAAAAACATTACGATATTGTTTCTAAATGTATAGAGGGAAATTGAAATCATCAATGTTAAGGATATACTAATTATCCAGTCTACCACTAACATTCAATACAAGAGAACGAAGGTGATCATCTAACATAACCCTCAAATGAGATCAAGCTTAGATTAGCAATGCCAAAATAGGTGAAGGGATGCCAATGATAAGCCCAAAACCAAAAAAATATGTATGTAAGATGTCTTCTTTCATGCAATGTTCAATTACCTTACTAATTTAGTGTGTATTGATTGAATTAGGGTTGCTTTTATTAAGATTTGATTAGGGTTTGATCAAAATATGACAAGAAGGAAGGCACAACAACAAGTAAAGAAAGATATCAGATTTGAGATATATAAGGAGTGGAAAGTGACCTACTAAACTTATAAATATGATGTGGAAGATGCAAATTAGGTCTGAAATTGGATGCAAGCTAAGTAAGGAGGATGTGTCTCCTTCAGTAGATCAGTCTTTTTATAGATCTATGGTAGGGAGTCTGTTGTTTGTGACAGCCATTAGACCGGATATCATGCATGTTGTGGGATATGTCGCTAGATATCAAGCTTCTCCTAAACAAACACATGTTTCAGTGGTTAAATTTTTTTTTAAATATCTGAAAGGCACAGTTGATTTTGGTCTCTGGTTTCCAAAAAGTTGTGATTTTCTTCTTACAACCTATACAGATACAGATTGGGGAGGTTCAGTGGATGATAAGAAAAGCACTAGTGGGTGTGCTTTTTTCTTAGGTGGCTATTTGGTTTCATGGCTCAGAAAGAAATAGTCTTGCACATCTTTATCCACCGCTGAGGTTGAATATGTTGTAGCAGTGTCTTGCTGTACGCAGGTAATTTGGATGAAGAATACTTTACATGATTATAAGCTTGAGATTACTGATCCTATTTGTATTTTTTGTGACAACACAAGTGCCATTGACATTTCAAAGAATCCAATGATGCATTCTCGAACCAAGAACATTCCAATTAAGTATCACTATTTGAAAGAGCAGGTTGCAAATAATGTTGTTAAGCTGAATTATGTTTGTTCTCAGGAGCAAATTGCAGAAGTGTTTACTAAACCCCTACCTCGAGATCGCTTTGAGTATCTTCAAAGCAAGCTTGGTGTCATTTCACCCCAATGAAAGGGTTGTCTTCAGTGAATGCTCCTCATTGCTACATTTTTTGAGCAGCTGTTTGTCTTGTTGTGTTGCATGGTCATTGATGACAAAGGGGGAGTAGACTTTCTTATGTCTCAGTGTTTTCGGTTGGATCGTTTTATGGGGGAGCTATTTTGGTTTTGCAGTACTTTTAGTTTGGTTCTTTTGCTCAGGGGGAGTGCTTACAGATTGTGTTTTAGCTGGTTTTACATCAATGACATAAAAGGGGAGATTGTTGTTAGTTTTTCTGTCATTGATGAACTTTCACTGCTGGTGTGTGGTAGTGTCTGCTGTGTGTATCAACTACTTAACCGTGCAGATCATTTTGACATGTGTTCTCCAAGACTTGTTCTCTCTGCATAATATGTCCTCCCTGCACACATTATGACAAATGTTGTCATCTTCTGAAGTGTTTTAACTTTGACATATACACATCTGACAATGTTTCTTTTGGAATATCTAGCATCTGCGTTTTATTCCTAACCAAAAACCGCAGTAAGACAGTGGCTTTGCGAGTATATAAGATAAAGGAGATAGAGAGTGTAAACTAACGTGTAGCTGTGTCACAAGTGTAACCATTCCAGAATAATTAGTAGAGAATCTCTATTGAGCATGATACATCTTTGCTTCACCGTGCTTGCTGTGAAAAGAGAACGGCTATCTCTGGCCGCCTACAAGAGGGTGTGTAACGATTGGTGAGTAAAATGAATATGAAATGAGAGCAAAAGATACACGGGTCAGATGTATAACAAAGTTAGTGTATCTGGATAGGTGTTGTGGATACATAACGTGTGGTCACTCATAGCCGTCGGTAGGTGGAAATAAATTATAGGAAAGCAGTGTTCAAAATCTTTTTCGAGACTGTGCAAAAACGTTAGGATACTCTTGGGTGCTTTTGCAGAATCATGAGTGATGAATGTTTCTTCCTTGCAAACAAAAAAAGACTGTCAGTGACCATTTTCAAAAAGGAGGTTACACAAAAGGTAAGATAGTTGGGACTAAAAAGTGAGATAGCAGAGCCGAGACCAGTGCAAAAAATGCCTATCCAAAGTGGGTATAAAAAACGCATGTCTTCCTGAAGAAAAATTCGACACCAGTGTCATGATTTGATTGTTATGCCTGTGTTAAGGAACAGATGCATTTTTAGAATATATGCGTTTTTGAATATTGACTTTAATAGGGACGTGAACCGGTCTGCAGAATTCCTTGTCCGAGTATGTGAATGAAACGCCGTAAAATGAAAAAGATTAATACTAAGATTGAAAAGAGCTGTTACTTGTGGTCGTAGATATACTTATGTAAAATTCTTACAGTGTGGAAGTAGACAGAAGGAAGAATGAACAACTTAAACAGATATGCATGCTCAGGACAGTGGTGTAATGTGAAAAGTCGCCTACTGTAAAGTGTGAACACAGGCCGTTGTATTGTGCAAAAAAAGGAATGCGAGAAGTTGGGTTCTGGTCTTTCTTCTAGGAAGTGGCAGCACAAACGACACCTAGGAAATATACACGATATCTGGTTTTCTACAGATATACATACCGGGCATATGTGATGTTTAACATGACACTGCTCATTGAATCACCTTGGCACAATGAATTTTGAGAATGTGTGGAGTAGTTGTGTGATGGTGTACTTGCAGCTACAACAGTCCTCCATGAGAAAGTTGCTTGTTTTATGATACTCGAATTCATCTAGATCTACCAAAAAGCTATAAAAGAAGCATTTTTTGCAGTGACAAAATAAGGATATGCCGTGAGTTGGAGTTAGATAAAAAGACAAGAACTTTATAAGGCCGTAAGAGAATTTGTAGCAAGTAAGTCTTGAACTGGACTTTGTGAGAGGTGCTCTACTATTTACGATACACGTTTATGAAGTGACTCACGACAGTGCAGACATGATTCTTGTAGCTGGGACTAGTTAACTATTCAAGGTGTTGATAAAAGGATACAAAGAGGATTGACAGTGTGGGGGAGTTGATTTCTATATATACAGACCAGAAGTGTTGAGGACTCTTTTCGGTAAATTTTAGTATTCCTACAACGTCTTCATATTTTAGTGAAGATACAGAACGTATGTATGTGTTGACTCATCTTTCATCAATTGGAAAGAAGGTAGTTGCCTTCTGAATTAGGTTGGATCCTGATATTGTAAGGTTGAGGAGAGTTGTAGCTCTTAGCTGTAACGGGTAGTTTCCCATCAGATTAGTGATGCCGTGGTTTTTCCCGTCTTGGGTTTCCACAAGATAATTTGGGTGTCTTGTCTCCTCTATTGTGCACTTTTACAAATTCTGTTTCGTAGTTTTTGTTTAAGATTTTTAAAATACTGATTCACCCCCTCTCCCTCTCAGCATTTTCCGTTTCATAGATATATCCCCTTTTGTTGACTAAACCTTCTACAGATCTATGGTAGGAAGTTTTCTATTTGTTACAGCCACTAGACCAGATATTATGTAGGCTGTTGGCTATGTTGCAAGGTTTCAAGCCTCACCCAAGCAAACACATGTTCATGCTGTTAAGAGGATTTTTAAATACTTGAAAGGCACTGTTGAGTATGGTCTTTGGTTTCCTAAGAGTTCTGATTTCTCTCTTACAACCTATATAGGTGCAGATTGAGGTGGCTCAATGGATGACAATAAAAGCACCAGTGGATGTGCTTTTTTCCTAGGTGGTTGTTTGGTCTCATGGGTCAGCAAGAAATAGTCTTCCACATCTTTATCTATAGCCGAAACTAAGTATATAGCAGCAGTTTCATGCTGTACTCAGGTAATTTGGATGAATAACACTTTATTTGATTACAAGCTTGAGTTTAATGACCCTATATGCATCTTTTGTGACAATACGAGTGCCATTGATATCTCTAGAAATCTAGTCATGCACTCCTGCACCAAACACATTCCAATTAAGTATCATTATTTGAAAGAACAAGTTGCTAACAATATGGTTAAGCTGACATATGTTTATTCAAAGGAACAAGTTGCTGATGTTTTCACTAAACCACTACCCCGAGATCGCTTTGAATATGTTCGAAGCAAGCTTGGTGTTCTATTACCTCACTAAATGGTATGTTTTCAGGGGGGGTGTTTCGTTGATATATCTTTTGCGCTGTATTTGTATTTCAAGCTTTATGGTCGTTGATGTCAAAGGGGGAGCAAACTTTCGGGGGAAGTTGGCTCATATTTTCAAGGGGAGTTGGTTCATATTTGACACTTACTCAACTAGGTGGTTGCTGGAGGTTGCCATCAATGAAAAAAAGGTGGAGATTGTTATGTTTTCTCTCATTGATGTTTTTCATCTGTGTTTTGGAACTTCTTCTTTCAGTGAATCTAATAGCTCGATGGTAAATGTTTTTCATTGCATGTAAAGAGAGAATATTCCAATCTTACCTATTACCTTTTATTTATCTACCGTCAAACTTACCTGCTGAATGCTTAAGGTTGTCTTGCCACCTGTTTGTAATGCCTCCCGAGCTTGAAGTCAACCGAAGTAGTTTAGATGATTGCCAAATGCTTAAGTTTGTCTTCCCTCCTATTCTGTAACTGCTCTTGCGGATTCTCTCTTCAGTCTATGCTGGAGATTGCGCTCTCCATTACCCCTTTTCAAATGTGTAAGACCAGTATGTATCCAGTTACTGTTATACACACGACTGACATGAATAACATGCGGCTTACAAAAATGCTTACCTTTTTCTTGGAACGGTTTCTTTTAAAAAACTGTAAAATATGACGTAAAGAGTGTGACATCTATGTTCCATGCGGAGCCTTTTTTTCTGCATGTGTGTTACCGGTCTCTGAGAAAATAGACACATTTTGTGTCGGGCTGGACAAACTATTTAGTGTGATATCCTTTATCAAAAAATGAAGTGGTTGGGCATTTTTTTAGATCACGTTTCTCTTGAGAACACATTTTTGGAGTTTGTCGACTCTTTAAAAATAGTTAAAAAATAATAAGAGAAAAACATACGTAGCAGGAGGAAAAGAAGTTTCATAATTGGCTACGTGAGGTAGTTTTTTGGGCATCATGAACATTTCATTTTTTTTTTAAAAGCACAAAGGTGCACATGCTTTTGAAAATATAATCAAAAGATCCAAAAATTGTGAAGTTTTTTGAGTAGGCAAAACATCATTTTTTTGTTGCGTATGAGAGCACAAGTATCGCGGGCTGAATAAAAAACAACACTTGCACAATATTTGTTGACAATTTTTTGAAAAAAAATGGGGTGGCTATGTTACGGCACGTCCCTGTCATTTTTGATGACATATGGGTTAAAAAAATGGTGTTTTCAAGTATGATACCACTTCTAGAGAAATTGATATAAAAACATGAAAAGAAGTTTTTGAACGGCTGGGTGAGGGAGCTCGTGTTGAATCCTGAACATTTCATTTGTACAAGTGTTCGTATGAAACCTGGAGTTTTCAATAAAAATCAAGATTAGAAATTTTGAAAATAGGAGATGAGTCAAGAGCGATTGGGTAAGACTATGTGCACTAAAATATATCAGAACATCAACAGTCATCAAGGAAGGCACTAGATTAAAGAGACAAATCCCATATCTGTCCAAAGGGTTCTTAGAATTCTATTTCATAGTAAAAATTGAAGTGCGGGTATTAGAAAGTCTTTGCATTTTCAGTAAAGACGTAAAGCTTATTTTGGTTTGTTTATGTCATTCATAATCTTCTACAACAGAAAGTTTGTGCCTTTAATGTCAGGTTGAAGCCTGGATTGTTAGTAGAGTTAGTAAGAGTTGTAGCTCTCGATGTAAAGGGTTGTAGCCCATTTTGTGAGATTATTGGTACTGTGGTGTTTTACCCATCTCGTGTTTTCCACGAGAGAAATTACAGTGTCTTGCTCCCCTGTTGTTTGTTTGCATTCTTTGGCTTTGCTTTCATTAAAAGTTGTTTTAAATACTGATTCACCCCCTCCCCCTCTCAGTATTTTTCAGTCTTTCAAAGAGGAACAACATCAGGACCCTCCCCCTTCTCTCTTTTTGGATATCCAACTCTGCCATAAAATCATGAAGTGCATCTTCAAATGGGGAACTTTCCTCTGTCCTCTTGGACCAGTTGTACCCATGTGAAACTCCCCATTTAAATGTTGTAGCTATCAAATTATTAATAAATGATAATATTATAAAATAAAATTATTAATATATAATGTTATAGTATAATAATATAAGCTTTTTTGTATTAGATATAATGTGACCAAAATTTAGATACTCAACTGTTTAGATTTACATCAGTATTAGCAGAACTTAAACATACTAAACAACATAACCTAATACATTAGTAACATCATATCTAATACAAAAGTGCTTGGAATAACATGGTAATCTAAGAAAGTACAGCTGCAACCAAATATCAGAACGCTGCAAAAAAAAAAATGTCCTGTGTGTACATAGATTACAGCCTTTGAAATTCACCATTTGGATCTCTGTCATCCCCATTTTCTTCCACCCACACTGTCCATCCAGCTCCTCGTTCCATCCATCTAATTATTCTTCCATCTTGCACAAACTGAGTAGAGGGATGTGCCACTCTTTTTGCTACAAGAATATGACCTTGTGTCCCAGGTGGAATGGCAGCAAGTGGTGCCACAATCTCAGGAGTGTCTGCTGCATCATCAACTCTTTGCCTTTGCAAGTCAAGTTCAGTCATAAAATTATGCAGTGTCACCTCAAAAGGAGATCTTTTAGCTATAGTCCTCATCCATGTGTGACCATGGGATATCTCCCATCCACCCACCTTGACCATACTATCCTGTAGTAAGTCTTCAAACTTATTTTTGTCAAGTGTCATCGTAATGGACACATGCAAGTCTATCATGAAATATGACCCTCCTTAGAGACTTAGTAAGAATTCTAGCCCTGCCACTAAAAATATTGTCATTCCTAAACTTCCATATAATCCAAAGAATCACAATAGAAATGCAAGACAAAAAAAATTACAATTTTTCTAAGGCCCAAAATATTGCCAAAAACAATCTCAAGGATAGTGATGTTATCATTGATAGAGAAGCCAAATAGGTTCCAGATTTCTTTAGCAAAAAAGCATTCAAAGAAGAGATGCTTCAGAGTTTTAGGAGTTGTGCAAATTGAGCAAGGATTAAAATCACCATTAGGTTGCTTGAGAGGAAGCTTGTAGAGAATCAGTATCCATAGAGAACATTTATTTTTGGGCTCTACCATTTTGTTCCAAATTTTATAAAAAATCTTACACGAAGAGGCAGAGTCATAGTTTACAGCCCAACAAGAGTTGGAGTGGGAAAAGATATCCTCATTATCAGACAGAGAAGAGTACGATGTTTTGGCTTTGGTGTTGGGGAGTAGAGAGCCATCAACCTATTGATAAGAAATGAATCTATCTTCCACTGTATTACACATTCTAGGCAGGAAGAGAGGATTACACACCTCCCTTAGAATAGAAAATGTCCTCCATTGCACCCGTGGGAGGTTGAATTTCAGTTTAATACCTTTAGCTACCCAAGTTTTTACTGAATGCCCTTGAAGTAAAGCAAGGGGTTTGCCTTTATGTTTCAGGCTCAACCAGATAGATCTCTCTCCACAAAGTTTATTATCATTTGAGACAAGACCATTGCATGTAATCAAATCAAAATGCGTTACATGTTCCTTTCCCTTCCAAATAGATTTAAAAACATTAGAACTAGCCACCTTGACTGGGAAGTGACCACCATTGCGGTCACAAAGCTGCAACCCTTTCCACCAAGATCCCTTATAAGGTACAACTCTGCTAATATTGTCTGATCATTACTTTCTATGGTTCCAACCCTTGAAAAGCCTTAAAATCCACTCAGCCACAAGAAAAATTCCTTGTAATTTGAGGTCCTTTAACCCTAAATCTCCCATGGATCTTCTCATGGAGCACCATTTCCATCTCACTGCATGTCTCATCTTGCCACCTTTACCATTTGACCATAAGTAGTTCGTGTTATGTTTCTAAAGGTGCTTCTACTGATATTGGCTTAACAACTAGGTAGATGGATAGTATATATTATAAGAGGAGAGTATCTTTTGGCTCACTTGAAACCTTTCGGACCTTCGGCCAAAGATAAGTGTCGCTCATCCCATTTGCTTAGTTTCCTGTCTATCTTGGTTCTAATCCAATTCCACATGTCTCTCAAATCCAGTTGAATAGAAAAAAGGAATCCCTAGGTACTTCACTTGATGCTTTGGCCCCCCCTAGTTAAGTCCAAATCTGTTGAACCAAGTAGGTGGGTTCTCCTCCCATCCAAGCATGATGGACTTAGGGAGGGAGATTTGGCTTCTAGAAGCCTGATGGAATAGCTCTAGTTTGGTAGCCAACTCTTCTATGTTATTTTGATTCAGTTCTACAATTATGGTTGTATCATCAACAAACTGCACATTAGTCAAATCTTCTCCATTATGAAGGGTAACCCCTTTATCTTTTGGGGAAATAGAGTTGTCTCTTAATAAGTAGAATAGAGCATCAATCACTATCACAAATAGAGAAAAAGCAAGGGGGCAGCCATGCCTGATGGATCTGGACAAAATAATTCCTTCAGATCTGCACCCATTAACCTCCACTTTGGCATTAACATCTTTCATTAACATCCTCACCATTTGTTGGAAAGCTCTAGGGAAACCTAAACTGTCTAGCATCATAATGACAAATTTCCATTCAATCCTATCATAGGCTTTTTCATAGTCAATGAGCAACATTCTTACTTCCTGGTTAGAGTCCTTAGCCCAACTTATGACTTCCCAACAAGTGAGGAGGTTCTCCAAAATGTATTTTCCCTTGACAAACCTGGTTTGGGTGGGGTTGATGATCTCTGGGAGGATATCTTTTTTTGCTAGCACTTTTGCCAAAATTTTATAGGATACATTTAGAAATATGATAGGTCTTGAGTTCTTTATCAAAGATCTATCTCCTTCTTCAAGGATTAGTTTTATAAGGCCATCATTAATATCTTTTCCTAGAGACCCATGCATAATGGTTTCTTTAGAAAGTTGACATAGTTCTCTACGAATCCCACTGATATTGCTTTTGTAGAACTCCGCAGGCAACCCATCAGACCTAGGAGATTTATAAGGGCTCAATGCATTGATGGATTTATTAATCTCTTCTACAGTTATTTCTCTACCCAAAACTTCTGCATCCTCCTTGCTAACCTTCTTGGAAATGATACCCTTGATTTTGTTCCTAGCATCTTCCATTGTTGGCTCAAAATCCTCAGACGTGAACAATATGCTATAGAATTGACTAAAGGCTTTCAAAATCTCCTTTTGGTCTGTGAGATTAGCTCCTTCCTCCCATATATTGTCAATCCTTTCTCTGGCTTCCTTCCTCTTATGTAGCTAGAAGAAGTATTGATGCAGGAGCATCCTGGGTGTAAGAGCAATCTTGCATCACCCAAAAAATATTTCTGTTTGCTTTTTAATAAGGGCTGTCTTGTGGAGAGATGCTATTTATGGAAACTTACTATTTTTAGTAAGTTGGTCATATGATCTCAGAATGTTTTGATTTCACAAGTGGAGGTTCATCTCAGTCATTTTAGCCTACCAGTTGAGTTTCATTGCCACATAATTAGTATCAGTGAAGTTATTGAGGTTTTTGGGTACGAAATTTTTTAGGTTAATTTTGAAGGCCTTAGAGGCTCCAGATTGCCATTGACCCCCAGTTGACTGGCGCTTGCGCGTGTCAAGCACTGTAGATCTCATCATAGCGTTTCTGGAAAGTGGTTACAATAGAAAAATGGAGCTACGGTTAAAAAGCTATGGTATCCGAAAGTTGGGCTACCTAAAAGCATATTTTATATTTCTTTTGAGCTGACCCTATTGTAAAAATTGTGAAAATAAAATAATTCTATGTATAGTCAGCCTTAAGGGCTAAATTTCTAGAACCTTCTTGGGTGGTGGAAATTGCCTATATAAAGAAGGAACGTAGTGTTGTCTAGGGAAGTTTTGGGTAGTAGATTTGAGTAATAATTCGAGGCTTTGTCCTACAAAATATTGTAAGGGAATGCCCATGTGGCTTTGCATATTGTAATTCTAAAAGTTTGTAATTCCACATTAGTGGAGATAATAAGAAGACCATTTTTTGTTCTTGCGAATTGTTGTTGTTTCTCTGTTTCTGTTATGTGTTTGTGGTAGTAAGGGGAGCACCCTTCATCAAGTGGTATCAAAGCGGGAGTTCTTGAGTGTGTAAACAGATCGCCGACTGTGAGGTAGTTTGCACCAGGACCGTGGGTTAAGGTTTTTGTGTAAATAGATCACCGACTATGAGGCAGTTTGCACCAGGACCGTGGTTTAGGGTTTCAGCAAGTAGCGCGAAAATGCCTCCACGAAGGGAACGTGGTGGAAGAGCTGGTGTTGTAACACTTGAGGTTAGGGCACTGCAGAGACAAGTGTGAGCATTGCAAGAGGAGATTCACAAAGGAATGAATCTTAATGTCAGAGATGAAAGCGAGGATGAAGCCGAAGGAGAATGAAATTCTGATCAGGAAGGTGAAGTCAAAGTTTTGAATCAAGAAGAAGAAAGACTTTTTCGAGCCATTTCAAAGATCAGGAAGAGACCTAAGATTGAGGTTTCGACATTTTCTGGAAATCTTAACCCAAAAGAGTTGATCGACTAGATCAATGAATGTGAAGAATATTTTGAGTATGAAGATATTGAGGATCCTGATCGGGTCAAGTTTGGGAAGGCCAGACTAAAGGGTCATGGAAAGATCTGGTGGCAAGAGATTCAATTGGAGAAAAATAGAAGAGGAAAGGATAAAATCACAAGATGGGATCAGATGGTGGATAAATTGAAGTGACAGTTCATCCCTGTTGATTATGAGCTTGACCTACTAAAGAAAATACAAAGTTTGAAGCAAGCAGGAAGATTTGTTCAGGAGTATACAAAGGAGTTCTATCGAATCCTCATCAGAATAGGCCATGTAGAAGTTGACAAGGAGAAAGTTTCCCGTTACTTTAATGGGTTAAGGCCAAGCATTCAGGAAGAATTGAATCTGGTTCGAATGAACAGTATTGAAGAGGCATACCGATTTTCCCTAAAAGTAGAGGAAAAGCTTAACAAGAAGTTTGAGAACAGACAAAGCGGAAGAGGTCATGATGGGAGATCTAGTGGACGGCCATATGGAGATTGAAATAAAGATCCGAAAAAGCAGGATGAGGCCAGTAACAATCAGAATTAGAGAGGAGATAATTTCAATCATTTCCATGATCAAAATAATAGAGATCAGAGAAGAAGAGGAAGAGGACAAGGATCTAGAAGAGGAGGCTTCTGTGGATCATGTTTTCACTGTGGAGAAGAAGGTCATAGGGCATTTTAATGTCCTCAATGCCAAGGAAGGACATATAGGAGGAATGAAGGCCAGGCCAGAGTTGCACATGTAGATGAAGATGCCAGATCATCAAATTCTAAAGATGCTGAAAGAGGAGAAATGTTGATTAACAAAAGAGTCATGCTGAGTGATGAGAATGAACCTGAGCAAAGAAGGAGCCTGTTTCACACTAGATGCAAGTGTGAGGGTAAGTGTTGTGATGTGATTATTGATAGTGGAAGCACTGACAATTTGGTGTCAGAAGAGATGGTGACAAAGTTGAAGGTCAAGAGGCAGAAACATCCACATCCATATCGGGTTGCCTGGGTGCAGGATGACCACAAGGTCATGGTCAATGAACAATGCCTAGTAAAGTTCAAGATTGGCAAAGACCATGATGAGGTACTATGTGATAACATATCTATAGATGCATGTCATATGTTGTTAGGTAGACCATGGCAGTTTGACAGATGTGCTATACACGATGGTCGTGTGAATACCTATTCCCTAACAAAGGATGGAGTGTGACATAAGCTAAAGCCATTGAAGGAGACCGAAGAAAAGGTATGTGGTAATGCAAGATTAACTTTTGTTGATGGAAGAAAATTTCTAGATGGTATGAGTCATGAGCATATGTGTTTTACTTTAATTCCAAATGCTAGGAAAGAGGAAGTAGAAGATGTACCTGTAGAGGTTGTAGAATTATTGAATGAGTTTCAGGATATTGTATCTGATAATGTACTTGATGGATTACCACCAGTAAGAAAGATTAGTCATCAGATGGACTTGATTCTAGGAGCCAGTTTGCCAAATAAGGCAGCACACAAAATGACACTAGTAGAAAGTGAAGAGTTGAAGACAGATTTGAAGTTTAGTTCATCACATCATCCACAGATTGTATATGGAAGTAGTCCCAGAAATGCATCTGAGTTGAGGAAGATAGATAAAGGAGAAATAAGTAGTGCTGAAGCTAAGGATTTTGCAGAACATTTGAAGAACATCCACAAGGAGGTGAGGAAGCACATTACCAAGATGAATGCGCAATATAAGGCTAAGAAAGATGAGAAAAGGAGGCATAAGGAATTTCAGGTTGGAGATGAAGTCATGGTTCATTTGCGGAAGGAGCGATTTCTAGTTGGTACATACAACAAGCTGAAAATAAAGAAGTTTGGGCCATGTAAGATACTGAAGAAGCATGATTCAGGAAATCCATAGGAGGTAGAATTGCCTAGTGAGCTGAATATTTCACTAGTGTTTAACATTTCAGATTTGACAGAGTATCATGAAGGAGGTGTTGAAGATGAGGTTACAACAACACAGTGGAGTATTCCAGCAACCAGTTCAGATATTAAGGAGATTGAAGACATACTGGATAGTCGTGTTGGTAGAAGCACAAGGAACAGGACATATGAAGAATATTTGGTCAAATAGAAATGACGACCTGTTGAAGATTCATCATGGCTGACAAAGGAGGTTAACCGTCTTGGTTTTCCTCTACACACTCGAGTCGTGACATGGTCACTTCTCAAATTACCCTGGGTGTCTGATGCAGGAGCATCCTGGGTGTAAGAGCAATCTTGCATCACCCAAAAAATATTTTTGTTTGCTTTTAAATAAGGGCTATCTTGTGCAGAGCTGCTATTTATGGAAACTTACTATTTTTAGTAAGTTGGTCATATGATCTCGAAATGTTTTGATTTCACAGGTGGAGGTTCATCTCAGTCATTTCAGCCTACCAGTTGAGTTTCATTGCCACATAATCAGTATCAGTGACATTATTGAGGTTTTTGGATATGAAATATTTTAGGTCAATTTTGAAGGCCTTAGAGGCTCCGGATCGCGATCAACCCCCAGTTGACTAGTGCTTGTGCTTGTCAAGCACTGTAGATCTTGTCATGACGTTGCCGAAAAGTGGCTACAATAGAAAAATGGAGCTACGGTTAAAAAGTTATGGCCTCCAGAAGTTGGGATACCTAAAAGCATATTTTATATTTCTTTTGAGCCGACCCTATTGTAAAAATTGTGAAAATAAAATAATTCTATGTATAGTCGGCTTTAAGGGCTAAATTTCTGGAACCTTCTCGAGCGGTGGAAATTGCCTATATAAAGAAGGCCCGTAGTGTTGTCTAGGGCAGTTCTAGGTAGTAGATCTGAGTAATAATTCGAGGCTTTGTCCTACAGAATATTGTAAGGGAATGCCCATGTGGCTTTGCATATTGTAATTCTGAAAGTTTGTAATTCCACATTGGTGGAGATAATAAGAAACCCATTTTCTTTTCTTGCGAATTGTTGTTGTTTCTCTGTTTCTATTATGTGTTTGTGGTAGTAAGGGGAAGACCCTTCATCAAGTATTTTGGACCCTTGTCTCCATGGTTCAACCAATTCATTTTGGCTCTGACTTTGGCTCCCTAGATTTTTATGTTTTGTATTCTTCTCAGGGAGTCTTTTACAATGTGTAAAGCCTCCTTAGCTCTAAGATTGTACCGATCTTTCTGGATATAGTCCTTGCCATTCGACAACCTGTTATTCAGTCTTGTTGTTTGATGTCTTTAGCTTTCTTCTTCCCAACCACTTGGAACATAAGTCTCCAACTCTTCATATTTTGTAGCCACTTGTCTACTTCACTGGGTTGTCTTATTACACAGGTAATTGGTAAAACTTGAATGAATTAAAGATTGAGCAACATGCTCATTACAATATTAGAAACATTCTAATGTTTACAATATTAACAATATTGACCATTAAAATAATAATAAATAGGATATTACGAAGATAGTATTCTAATACCCTCCCTTAATGGTCAATTTGTTTACTACACCAAGGAGCCCCCTGAACTTAACAAACTTCTTTGGAAGTAGGGACTTGGTGAGAATATCTGCAGTTTGGTCCACTGTAGGAACATATTGCAAATACATGGATCCATCTTCAACTAGTTGGTGAATGAAGTGATGATGAAGGTCAATATGCTTGGTTTGCTCATGGAAGACTGGATTTTGGTGAGTTTCAGCACCTCCTAATTGTCGCAGAAGAGGGGTGAAGGGCTTGCTTGAGACATCTAGATGTTTGGAAGCATCCTTAGAAGCCAAACAACCTCACAAACTTCTTTGACTGTTGCTCCATATCTAGCTTTTGTCGAGGAAAGAGATACAACTTGTTGCTTTTTGCTGGTCCAAGTGATAGCACCTATGACCAAATTGAAGACATACCTGGAAGTAGACTTTCTGTCATCAACAGAGCCTCCCCGATCTGAATTTGTTTACTCGATGAGTTTGGGATCTTTGGTTTATCCATAGAGGATACCAAAGTTTGAAGTGCCCTTGACATAGCGTAGGATTCACTTTCCTACAGACCAATGTTCTGGAGTAGGAGCTATCATGAAGCTTGATATATAACTTACTGAAAAGATCAGATCAGGTTGAGTGGTGGTGAGATAGATTAAACTGCTCACTAGTTGCTTGAATGTAGATTCATTCTCAATTGGAGAACCAGATTTGGCTGACAACTTCAGGCCAAACTCCATAGGTGTAGATGAAGGTTTGTAGTCTTGCATTTTGAATTTATTTAGCAAAGACTGTGCACACTTAGACTAACAGATGAAGATGCCATGATATTGGTTCCAAACTCGCCACCAAGGCAGAAGCCCAAGATCGGTCATATCAAAAGAATGGCATAAATTCTATTTGCTTCCCTGAATCAAAGATGCCAAACTGCCAATGATGATCAGATCATCAACATCAATAACTAGAAGGATGATGTCACTGCCAACAATTTTGACATGTAGATTTGAGTTTGAAGAACTACTCTGGAAACCTTGATCTATGAGGTACTTATCAATTTTCATGTACCATGCGCTAGGAGCTTATTTTTGGCCATAGAGCATTTTCACCAATTTGAGTACCCAATGTTCTTTACCAACAATCTTTAATCTAGGAGCTTGCATCATGTAAACCTCTTTCTATAATTCACCATTCAGGAAGACACTCTTTACGTCCATTTGATAGACCTTCCAGCCACACTAAGCTCCCATGATGAGGACTAATCTGATGGTGCTCATCTTTCTTGTCGTAGCAAAGGTCTCCTCATAATCAATTCCTTCATGCTAAGAGAAGCCTTTGGAAACAAGATGAGCCTTGTACTTATCTAAAGTACCATTGGCCTTGTATTTGACTTTGTAGACCTATTTGCATCCGATGGGTTTCTTCCCTGAAAGAAGATCTGACAGAATCCAAGTATTATTTTTTAACGGTTTATGATGCTGTCTTCATAGCTTCTTCCCACTTAGGTATCCCTTTTTCCTTTGTGTATTTTTGAGGCTCATACACATTGTAAATGTTGGCCATGAGAGAAAAATTGACAGAATCAGAAGGTTTTCTTTTCTTCTAAGTAGTTCTACCCTCGATGAGCTCATCATTATGAAGATTGCTAATCGTCTTTACCTACCATTTAGGCCAAAGAGCATAAGTGTCAACATCAAGTTCATCAAATACAATATCAAATGAATCTTGAGGAAAATTAGGTGGTGTAGCTGCATGTCTGAGTGATCATGTAGGAGAAGGAACTGGTAGAGATGTAGGAACAAGAATAGATGGAGCCTTCTTAGTTGGAGTCCTCCCATCAGGTGGACCTATTGGAAGACAGATACCCAAGTCTTGAGCCTTAAGAGGTTGATCCTTTGAGAGCCTTGAGAGCCTTGAGAGCATGAGTTTTTGGCTCTTGGCATCCAACTTGGTATGCTTAGCATCAAGGATCCAGACAAAAGCAGTGGAGCCAAATTTTTTGAGATTACTGATTCTAGGCTTACAGCTTGACCAGGTGTCTTTTGGAGTTTGTTTCTTGACAGCTATTGTAGGAGAGCGGTTGAGAAGATAGATGGCAGTGTTGATTGCTTCAGCCCAAAATTTCTTTGGAATGCTCCTATGTTCAAGCATAGTTCAGGCCATTTGGGTGATCATGCAGTTTCTCCACTCAATGACATCATTTTGTTGTGGGGTGTAGGGTGTTCTTAATTGGTGATTTATGCCATGTTCACAAAGATGGAAAATGGCAGAGGAACAAAATTCTCCCCCATTGTCAGTTCTAAGAGTAACAATATGTTGACTGGACTCTTTTTCTACAAATGCTTTGAACTTTTGAAACAAAACAAACCACCCTTTGATTTCTGATGAAGGAAATATATCCACATTTTATGACTGAGATCATTAACAAAAAGTAAAAAATACCCGGACTTAGTTACCAAAGGAGTAGCAATGGGTCCACAAATATCATCATGGATCAGTTGTAAGACCTTAAAAGCTCTCCAAGGGTCACTATTTGAAAAGAGAGTGCAATGTTGCTTCCCAACTTGACATGCTCCACAAATTCCAAGGTTCTAGGTATGAATCTCCGATAGTCCAATGACAAGATCTTCCCAAACAAGCTAAGAAAGATAGTTCACATTTAAGTGCCCATACCACTGATGCCAGAGTGTGCTAACAAAGGAGCATTTCACTACCATAGAAAGCTCCTGAGAATCACTAGAGTCAACAAGTCTGAATAGACCATGATCCTCAAGACCCACGACAATAATAGACTGAGTCTCCCGATCAATGATATTGCATTGATGTGAATTGAAGGTCATGTCTAGCTGAGGAGAATGTCTTAGAATTTGACCAACTTAGAGAAGGATGAGTTCCATTCCTAGAACATAGTATACATCAAGGAAAATCATTTTCCTCCCTCCAGATTAAATCTAGATATTGCCCTTTCTGACAACGGTGTACTCTTCCTCTCCTCCAAGAATAATTGAATTTGAGAATGGCTAAAAATATGTGAACCAATTTTGATGATGAGTGAAGTGGCGAGAGGAACCTGAATCAATATATTAGGCAGAAGATTTCACATGATCTACAAATCTTTTAGCCATGAAGGCGTAAAAGGTAGACTCACTCCGCTCAGTGTGCTCCGCTATATGTGCCTTAGGCTATGAACCAAATTTCTTGGTTTGCGCTGCTAAGCCTTTACGACACTCCAACTTCATATGACCATATTTATGGCAGTAGTTGCACTGACTATTTTTCTTCTTCGGGCCTTCTGATTACTAAGCCTAGGGATTTTGTTGAGAAGATTGAGAGTTTCCTTTATCCTTATGAAAGGAGTTGGCTGAGAAAGCTTGTTCGTTAGAAGATAAATTGGTACCATTGCCGAATTGTCATTTCCATTGATCTTGTTGTAAAAGCATTATGCAAAGATCTGAAAATGTCATGTCAGCATGAGTGGAAGCAATGTTGAGAGTCTCAATAAAGTGCTCATAGGAAGACAAAAGACTTTTTAGAGTGATCACCACCATGTCTTCTTCCACTTTGCATCCAATTGCTTCTAATTAATCTCGAATGACCTTGATTTTATTGAGATGATCTTGCAGGGACACTTGTTCAACCATCATGATTGTGAAGAGCATATTCTTTAAGAAGAACACACGACTCTTATCGGAGGTTTCATGCAAACCTTTTAGATGTATCTAAACTTTAGGAGTTGATTTTCTAGAAGGAACCTACCATTGCTAATCATCAATGACCAAATGTTTGATGAGCATAATAACTTCTCAATTTTCCTCATCAAATTTGCCTTGCTCCTTGCCTTCATCTTTAGGACGATTAGTCTTGCCCAAAACATTGTTGTCAAGACATCTCTATAAAAAGATCGTCATCATATGCTGCTTCCAAGTATTGTAGTTTCTGTCATTGCATTTCTGACTCCCTCCCCTAAGTAGAATATTCGTCAAAGATGCCATTGCATAATACTAAGGTCAAAGGTGGTTGACCAAATGTTGACACAAATATAAAGGTAGAATATGATCAATGCATGAAAATCGTGTTGTGAACAAGATTGAGGCAGAAAACAAGTACTAATTTTGAGGCTCAACAACAAAAATCCGGGCATGGATCCCAATGTAAAAATTTTAGATCTGGAAAATTTTGAGAGAAACCTAGAAAACCTCTCAGAAAACCCACCAAGAATTTGCAATCAGAATTTGAATCTGACTAAAAAAAAAAAGGGTATTGAAGAAACCCTAGCTGGCGGTGAAGAAGGTTTGTAGAAAAGTAGAATATCAAAAGTAGCTTAAAAAAATGAAGCCCTAGCCACGGATTGAGATAGGAGAAACCCTTCATGTGCCAAAAATGACCTTTGTGGTGGTTGTAAGTTGTAGAAAAAACTTTTATTTCTTGACAAACATGTTACAAAAAAGAACAGGCTTGCGAATTGAGAAAATGAGCTCATCGATGATAAAGAAGCACGTTTGAAGAAGAAAGGATCACTATTCTAGTTGTGCGTGCTTAGAAAAGGAAGACATGGGTTAGTAGGTCGCAAAAAATAGGACAACAAATGACATGAAATACAATTGTGTTTTCAACCTTAAATAATGGTCGGGATGAACAAAAAATGACCACAAAATGGTCGTTTGATCTTGAAAAACATTGATGCTTGCAAAAAATGACCATAAAAATGGTCAGAAAACAAACTTTCATGAATTTGCAAGCAAAAGAACGCGAATTCATGTTTTTCAAATCTAGAAATATCCACACAATCACAAGCCAAAAATGTGTCTGAAAACCCTAGACGGGTTTTGGAGAATAAATTGGAATAATTTCAGAAAATTTTCACTAATATCAAATTAGGATTAATTTTTTTTTGAAAAAAAAATCTTGTGCTCTGATACAATATTACATAGGTATTGGTATAAACTTGAATGAATTAAAGAATGAGCAAGACACTCATTTATAGTTTACAAAGATGATGTTTCTATTACAAAACAATCATTGTTAGTAGAAACATTATAATAACGAGAGAATATTTACAATATTAGAAACATTATAATATTTACAAGATTTACAATATTGACCATTAAAATAATAATAATAAACATGATATTATGAAGATATTATTCTAGTATGTCTTGCCACCCATGAATTAAAATGTCTGATGATGTCCACACCACAACACATCCTCATCCTCTAGCAGTTTCACATAAAGAAAAAAGGCATCCTTATTGGGACTAAGTACATGAGTATATCCCAAAGTATAGATTTGAGCACCACTGGATGATAGTCTTATAGTGTACAGGGGATAACTTTAATGCTAGACCCTCTCTCATCCTTCTCAAATTTGAAAGTGTTCTTGTAACATAAAACCTATCTAGTCAGGAGTAAATTCTCTTGGAACCTTGCTGGTAGTTACACCAAGTGAACCAAATGCTTGGTAAATCAAGCTTCCTACCAGCTAATGGATAAAAAAGATTGAACTTATTCAGCATCTTAAACCAATAGAAGCTTTCTTCCCCTTTCCACTCAAATTTGCTGCCTCCAAGTTTGTCTTGCAGCCTCTCAACCATGTTAAAATCTCCACCAACAATCCAAGGAATATCTTCAAGTTGAAACATCCATTTCCACAATTCTATTATTTCTCTATAGTCATTAGGAGCATAAAGAGAGAAAATACCAATCTCTTGATCCTTAACCTTGAGAATCACCTGCACCACTCTACTACAAGGAGAGGACCCCCACCTAGAAATAGCAGCCTTCCATCTAGGACTCACCAGGATGAAAGCCCCTTCTTTCCCCTTACAGTGGTTGATAACGAAGAATTCTAAGTCCTTCCAAATGCATCTCAAATTGATTTTCAAATTGAAAGCCACTGCCTTCACTTCTTGAAGGAGCAGAATGTCAATGTTCTTGTTCATATTAAGAAATCTTTTTACATTATACTTTCTATTGGGAGATTCTAGCACCCTCACGTTTTGTGATGTGAATTTTAACTCCATATGGTTCATGGGGTTGTATCCATTGAGGTTCAAAATTTCTTATAGCACTTGGGTGGAGCACCCTTAGGGAGTTGGTTATCTTGCCTAGAGATGGTAGAGCCACATGGCCTATCTCTCTTCCTTTTGATTTTAATATTTTTAATGTTATTAAAAAAATTAATTTTTTTTTTCTTCTAGCAGGTCTCGACTATCTTTTCTTTGACTATTAATAATGTTATAATATAATATAAAAATAAATATAAATAATAGCAGTACAAAATTAATATATAATAATAAAACTATAAAAAATAATATTAATAATAGTAAATTTGTCCAAGTTACATATCAAAATATTTAGATGGTACACTATAGTCCAAGTTACATTTTGAAATATTTATACGCTATACTATAGTTGAGCAAAAATATTTGATGATGAGAGTTCCTCTTGGCCAAGCATATGTGGGTATACAAATTGGAATGACCATTCTTCCTACATAAGGCTATTGTTTGGAATTATAGAACTATTCGTATTCATGAGAATCTCCAGTTGCTAATATTAGGAGTAGCTTGGAGAAATAATACATATGATGAAACTTTTAAAATTTATCATTTCAGTGATAAATATCATGGGCTGCACAACATAAAATTTGTCACGGTAGCAAGAAAATTGGCAAAATTTGTTAGCACAAACTACTTCCGAACCCACAAAGAGATTTAAGAACCCTTGACAAACTTCTTCCAAATTGAACCCACATTTGGGCCGGTATGAATTGAACCAGGACCTTGGGCTTTATTGGATGAACTTGGTAACATAGAAAAATCCATATGCAAGTTCAATTCAAGATTGAAATCCCAATCTTTGAAGAGTTATTTATCACAAAAAATATTTTAAGTTCTTCAAAATTGCATTTCAAATTTAATTCGTGACTTTTGATCCAAGGTTTTTTTTTCTTCACAGTAACGGAGAAAGGGAGATTTTGCTAATCAAGTCATTCAAGACAATGAGGAAAGACAAGATTCCCACTTTAAGAAGGAATTCAAGATCAAGTTGTACAAGGAAAATGATTGCTTTACAAATAAAGGACACCACAATGACTTCAAGACAATGAGGAAAGACAAGATTCCCACTTTAAGAAGGAATTCAAGATCAAGTTGTACAAGGAAAATGATTGCTTTACAAATAAAGGACGCCACAATGACCTTGGATTTCCCTTGGAAATTCAACATCAACATGAAGGACTCTATTACTACAAAAAGATCAAGATCAAGTCATCCAATGAGAAGAATTCCAAAAACAATGAGGGATTATCGTGAAGACGAAGATCAACAATTTCAAAGATGAAGATGAAATTCACAAGAATTAGATAATTTTAGAAGAGTTAATCAAAGTTAGAGAAGACTTCTTTGTGATGAAGTATGAAAGTTTACAAGATATGCAAGCTGAGGTGGCCCCCACTCATCTTCAACCAATCAAATAATTTAAGGTCAACATGTCCAAGTTCATCGAACTTGACTCATCAACTACTAGACATGTGGAAGGCATTTAATGCAATAGTACAATCGATTTCCTCATTGGCACATCCTTAAAAGGATATGTACTTAAGGACTTGTTTTATTCTTAGATGATATTAAATGTTTGAATGTGATAGTTGTAACTACTCCAATCGGGGTTTTCTTTGAATTATCTTGGTCGTTGATTTATAGTCAATCTAGGCCTTGAATTTGTAATTGAGAAGTCTATATAAGGCTTGGCCTTCTCATTTGTAATGTTAGTAGATTGTAGAAGAGATATTGGGAGTAAGCAAGTAGGAGGAGATCAAATTTTGGTGCCAAGCCTATTTCAAAATTAAGATACAATTTTCATGGAAGATATGGTGGATCTTTGTGTATGAGTTTCTATATTTTGCAGGGCGTTTACCTCTCAATGTTTTAGTTAAACCTCATTGATTTAAATGGAGAAATGTGGAGATATGTGATGAATTCTTTGGTTCATAGCATTTGTAGTTTTTTTTATTGCAAATTATAGTGTATGGTTAGTTTGAACCTCATTTTGGCCATAGTTTGATTGTGGATGGTTTTTTGGATTACGCTAGTATTGAAATTTAGATGGATTATTTACAATATAAAATCTTTTCTATGACATTGTGAGCTATCTCTATTTAAGTAGACAATAGTTCCATAAAGAATTTGTCTATCCAAGCATTATCCATTGCCATCATTGCCCTTAGGTTTAGATTAGTTATCTCTAAACTCTTATCCCTTTTTATCCTTTATTTGAAGTTCAAATTAGTTTAGTACTTAAGTTCTAGTTGCTTTAAGGGAAACTGACAATATCACATAATTTCATTGAGTTTTTATCCATTATAAAGTCACATGTTTGCTTTGTAAACCTTGGTGTTGCCTTAATTGATCACATTGTTTAAGACTAATTTTATTGTTTGAGCTAACATTTCTTTGGTAGATTCTGTCCAACAATTAATGTGCTTATCGCTGCTCCATATTTCAAAGGCTTTGAGTATTTACTTGAAAGTTTCACGAGCCTTTTCAACAAGTGTGTTTTGCGTGGGTTAGTGATGAAACAGCATTTATCCTTCTAGATGGACATGAGGCCACTAATTGCTATGCCTTGGCTCTCTTAAATGACATTCCTCTGCGGAATTCTAGCAAACATTTTCTGTGCGCTTCATTTGCATCGTTTTCTGCTCTTAGAAACATATTGAGCCATTTAAATGTAGTGTGGAGGCGTTTCTAAAAGTCATCTCCATGGATGCATCTTCCATAACATAAACACATATCTGGGCTGTAGTGTGAACATCAAAACCTTCTGCTGGAAAATTGTTTGGAATGGCTACCAACAAATCTGATCAGGATTAGAATCTGTCCAGGAATGAGACAATGCCCAGACATGAATACAATGCAGCCCTTAGAGGTTGCCTTGGAGAATAATACTAATGAAATACTTTATCATGCTGTAATAATTTTTGCTAGGAATTGATCCCAATCCTCCGCCATTGTCAGATATATTTTCCTGCAAGAAACAAACAGAGAAAGGACTGTGAAACCCTAGCCCTAACTGTTAATGTTTCCCCCTTTTCTCGCTGTTATAAAAAAGCGAAGGTGCACGCTCGCAGCTTTTCCTAACATTTTCTTTTGTGGCTTGCACTGGTGCGCTCTCTCGCCACATGGCAAGGAGAAATTTTCTGTGAACTTCATTAATATTTTCCATGTTAGGACCAACATCGCATTTTTTTTGAAAATGTTCTCCCTATTGCGCTCATGTGCTTGAATGACACGTGGTATATAAACTTTGCAATATCTTATTAGTTGCTTCTTGCCCGCTCTGCCATTTGCAATGACCACTATTAGACCCTCAAACTAGGTACTTGAAAAACCAATCAAATCTGACTGTGGGAAGATTAAAATTGACAAAAATGCTTACTTAGAAATGATGAACTTGATCTCAAAGCCATTCTGCATTACAATTACTAGATATCAAGATATTAACTCTCAAAATAGGCCACTTAGAAAAGCTTTTGCAGGGGTATATTTGAATGTGAATCAATTTCTATCAAAATCACTTCAAATTCCTTCAAAATTTGAAGGTACCAACTTCTCCAATGTTGGATATTGTCATAGTGATGAGGTTACAACAACACATGACATTGGAGGCATTTCTTACACCATCAAGGAAATTCATCACATTCTAACAGATTCACTTAGAGTTGGATAGTTCGCATTAATGACATGATGAGAGACATCTATCACATCCATTTTGAATGTGATAGTGTGATGACTTGGGATCCAAGAATTCGCATGATGGATGGAGTGCTTCTTAGGTCGCTGTAGATTGATGATAGTTATGTTAGTGGCACAATGGATTGGTGGAACCATATCTCTGAGATTGATACGGGATCTTGGTATTCAAACTAGCATATAGACACAAATAACATTTGGTGTTGGTGGTATGGTGAGATACATCTATCTCCTCACTTTCAGCATGGGGGGTAGAATGGTTTGGGATCCTAGCATTGGTATGTTTGGTATGGTACTTCATTGGGATCACGATGCATCGTTTCACAATTTGAGGTATAGTGATGTTTTTATTAGAGTGGACCAGTGGAAGTTTAAAGGGGATGTACAAGGGAAGACATGCTGAGGTTGTCGATTAATTTGAGATCTAGGTATTGATTGGTGTATTTGGAGTCATTGTAGAGTTGACACATGTAATTGCTTGAGGACAAGCAATCTTGGGGAATACTACTACAATACAATTTATCATATGTCGATTGGGATGAATCCCTTTAAAGCATTGTATGAATATGTTGCAACTTTGTTTGTGGTTGTGATCCTCATTGATAGTAGAGTACCTAGTGCTAAGGACCTAATTCAGAAAAGCAATGATATTTTGGAAGCCCTCAGAGAGATCTTGTGACAAGCCCAAAGCCATTAGAAGTTATATGCAGATAGACATCGAACAGAAAGAACATTTGAATAGGGTGATATGGTGTTTTAGACAATCATCTATGAAGGGAAGCTGAAAAGAGAAGCTAAAACCATGCTTTTATGGTCCTTATTTGGTGACTAAAAAAGTGGGACAGGTTGCTTATGAGTTGGAATTACCTCCTGATTGTAGGATTCACAATACTTTTCATGTTTCATGCTTAAAGAAAGCCCTTGGATAGCAGATCAACCTTTCCATGAAGCTCCCTCCGCTGGACTATGAAGGAAAACTGATCCTTGAACCTGAATCTGTTTTGGATATAGGGGAGAAGAGATTACGTAACAAAGCTATTCCATAATACTTAATCAAGTGGAATGGACTACCACCAGAAGATGCAACTTGGGAAGGAATTAAAATCTTTGAATACTACGACCTAAAATTGCTCAAGGTCAAGCAATTAGGGGACGAGAGGACTGTGATGAACCCGTGAAATTGAGACCACTTGGCCTAGACGACAATGCTGGCTGCCAACTATGCAAATCTTGTCTTCTCGCAGAAATCTTAGAGAGATCAGATCGCTGCCAACTGTGCAACTTTTTTCTTCTTACATAAAGATCAAAGAAAAATCAGATTGCTGCCAACTGTGCAAGTTTTGTCTTGCAAAAAATCAGATATTGTTTTGTTTTCTATCTTTTACCATCTTCAAGAAAGGGGCCAAATCAGATTGTTTACTTGCCTTGCACTACAAGTTGCTAAACTGCCCCAAGTAGGTATATATAGAAGACTCTGCTACGTTTTTTGTTATGCTGAATATTATTGTTGTTGTTGAGCACGTCTGGGCGAAGGACAAAACCCCCACTAATCACCTCTGCAGTTGTAGTTCAAACTCTTTACCGAGTTCTGTGAAATCTGTAGGCTCAAGCTGCTGCTATTAGAGACTATGTTCTATAAGCTTAATTACTGTTGTTAAGAAATATATGTCAGTCTTCTATGAATAAATGGGTTCCAGAATTTGTAGCTTCTAGTGAATTTATGTAAACATTGTTGAATGTTTGAATGATCTATAAGAATTTTGGAGTTCAGTTTAAGTGAATGTTTCTTTTATTGAATCTATATTGTGTAAGCAGTTTGTTTTTGAATTTTATAGTTTAAGAAAAGAAGTGATTCAGATCATACTGACCTTATGGTCTTTATAGGGATGCTTCCCCGTGTTACACTGAATAAAAGTCGCACCTTCACTTGCCTCTCACAATCAATTGCCTCAGAAAACATTGCCCCTTTAAGGGATATTACATTGACATTAATTAGTGGTATGTTTTTGGCGTCCTTCCATTCTTCAAAGATGATGGAAACTCATGTTTTGGGTCAAGTATTCCTTGATTACTCTCAATGATCTCACGTTTTGGGTCAAGTACCCTTGATTACTCTCAATGATGCTGTTATATAACCTTTTTTGCTGGCCAATATGGTGGGCATACCTTTTCATACCCAAGACTAATGTAATCAATTGGTGCATTGGTAATTGCCATAATGATATCTTGACAATATGGTGGTCTAACATGGTTGAAAGGAAGCCCATTTCTATAAATGCAACTCACAATTTTCTCATTTGGAGTCTCTGATGCCTCATTTTTGAAGGCCTTCTCCAATGGCCCTAATTTATAAAAAAGAAAAGGAGTATTCTCTTCTCAAGAAGATGATGGTGGGATGAAAATGATGTAAGTCAGCTAGTTGCATTAATCTACTAGGCAGGTTTTTGCCATCTTTTCTTTAAAGAGGATGTGTAATTTCCCCTGCTTTGCTACTTGCCATGTTCTTGTTTTTTGTTGCATTGGCAACTCTTTTTCATTTGGCCTTGGAAAAACTCTTATTCCTAAGTTTTGTGAACATTTGTAAATGCCAAGTAGAAACTTGTGATTATTGAGTGGTGGCAAAAGGATATTAGTGAGCTATCAATGAGAAATGAGAGTTTGGGTTATAACAAATTATTTTATTCATTTTGAGAATCTAGATAACTACACCTTGATAAGATATGGCTAACACAATGAAAGAGTTATCTTGCCTTCACGATCAATACATCAACAAAATCCATTGAAACATCATCTTTGATTCTTAATTTCTTTTAGAAAATAAGTTTCTTGAATGTTAAATATCACTGAAATTGGAGTTACATCGTCTCATCAATTACATTCCTTTTAAGAAACTATGGGAACAATTATTTTATAAGATACGACTGAATCTTATTACATGTAGATGTAGTATCTACAAGAGGAAGTACAGAAAACATATGACTGCTGTAAAAAGGCACGAAGAAGTTTTGTGAACACTTCGTAAGTTTGTATATTACACA
The DNA here is from genome assembly GCA_027943335.1 of Chamaecyparis obtusa. Classification (NCBI taxonomy): domain Eukaryota; kingdom Viridiplantae; phylum Streptophyta; class Pinopsida; order Cupressales; family Cupressaceae; genus Chamaecyparis; species Chamaecyparis obtusa. Next base: position 367,754 of record BSBK01006092.1, read on the forward strand.
CACATCTAACAGTCAACTACTAAAGGATTATGATATTAACTAGACTCAAACAAATTCACCGAGACACATAGGCCAAAAATCTTTTGACAAATTCTAATAACAGCTACACCATCAATTGACAAAATCTTTTGACAAAGTCTAACAAATTGCAATTTCTTTTTCTTGAGTTAGTAGATTTAGTGAGCAGGTATTAAGCAATCATGTTCAGATGCCGAATTATGGACTCAACAATAATGCATGCGATTGGGTTGATATTACTGAAATGGAGTATAGAAACCTGAATATGATTGACAATATTCACAATTGTTTTTAAATAAGGTAAAAATAGGTTTTACATGGACCCGAAACCAAAGTTTAAAACAACAAAGTAAAGAGCAAAAAAGACAACAAAATGAAACAACTGCTGGAAACCCATAGCAGCGAGCAACAGTCTAACAGCTAGAAGAAAACTACAAGAGACAAACAAACTAACAGCAAAACATCTACCAGCCCGAGCAAACTATTTATCTTTTATCATTTGCTCAGCCTTCGTCTGGGGATCTTCCATCTTCTGGAGAGTATCCTGCATTTCCTTCAGCTCAGTAGATTTTTCTAGGACCTTTCTCTAGATGCGACCTCTAGTTCTCGTCCCCGGCCCTATATTTCCAGCATCCTCTTCAATAGTGATAGTATTTTTTTCCAGCATATTCCTTTCCAAGTAATTTTGCAACACCTTCAAATTCTTAATGGTCACCTTTAGACCCTCATTGCTATGATTTAGGACACCTCTTATCATGCTGTCATTGTTATTGATTTTAGTCTCTAAATCTTTCATCTTATCTTTAACCTTCTTATTCATCTCAGCAGTACCATCATCCTTAGTATCTTTATTTTTTACCTTATCCAAAAACTTATTCTCCATAATACACATTTTAGTAGTCATGTTATTCATAGTTTTTTCCATATCCTGGATATGGATTTCCATTTCCTGCATTTCCTTCTTCCAATCCCTATTCTCCTCCTATTTCTCCACATTGATCTTCTCCTTAATCGGAAGGTCATCCTTCTGAAAGGTTCCAGATTCCTCTTTATTATTGTTTTTCTCCAGCATGACCTTCTCATCCTTCCCATCCACCCCTCTTGAAGAGGTCTCCTCTCCAGTTTCACTAGCTGAAGGAAAAAAATCAGCTTCCTTTCCATCCTTCTCTTGACCACCCTTGAAACCCTCCGAAAAAGCATCATCATCTTTAAATTCCTCCTCACTGGTTTTTCCTTTCGCCATCTCAGACATGGCATTATTCATTTTTCCCTCCTCAGGAACATTCTCAGGATAAAAAACCTCCTCCACATAAATAGTACCGACCTCTTCTTTCTCAGCATCCTCGATAATAACAGGGGTGTCTTTAGTTACATCTTTTGAAGAGCCATCAAGGGTTCCTTCCTCTTCCTCCTCCACTTCCTCCTTATCATCATCTTCATTGTCACTATTCTCCTCTTTTTCATCATTCCCCTCCTCAATCCATTCATTCCTTTCCTCTTCCTCTTTCTCATAACTTATCTCTTCCTCTTCAGTCTCCTTCTCACTGTCTTCCACAATAAAACCCTTTCCTCTCGATTTGTCAGGGGCAGCTGGGAGTTTTTCTTTTTTAATCCTTCTCTTCTTACTCGTCTCTGGTTCCATCTCCTCCTCAATCTTCACCTTTCTTTTCTCCTTGATTTTTTTGGGGATAGGGTCTGAAATGTTATCCCTAATATGCTCAGATATAAGGAGAATCAACCCTTCATGCAGCACAGGGTTAGAAGCCTTTTTTCTATGACTAGTAATGCTGCTATTCAAAGAACTTAGCAGGTAATAAGGAAAAGAGATTCTCCTTTTGTGCCTGAAGTGATTAGCAAAAACAAAATAGTACTTGTAAATTTTTGAATATCTCCCATCCAAGGTAAAGTATTCAATCATGGCCTTAAGAATTTTAGCCCAGAATTCTTCAATATTGGAAATGTCCACATAGTCCCCCTTCCCCTTGGTCATAAGGGCTTTCTCTTCCATAGTTTTAGGAAAGATAGAAAAGGCATCAGTTCCTAGCTTATGATTACCTCTATGAAAATGGGTTCCATCAACAGGTACTCTAGTAATTTTAGCTAGGTTAGTAATAGTAAGCTTGAAAGATTTGCCCCAAAGAAACACCTTACCATTGTTCCAGCCTTCTACAAACAATGCCGTAGTATTTTTATTGTGGCCATGAAGCTTCTTCATAAACTAAGTGACCCCCCCCTTCTTCAGCTTCTTCCACACATCTCTACCCTGTCTCCATTTGTCATAGTTAGAGGGTTCCTCCCTCTTCAAGCCCCCTCCCATAATTTTTTGGTTTTTCATGCATTGGTTCGGCTTTTGTTCAGATTTCTCCGCCTTACTTCTCCAATTCATGAAGCTTTTTTGTTTTTCAAGATTAACCCATTGATCATGCCTTATTGTCTGCAGTGTAAAGTACCCACGCTTCAGCTTGCAAGCAAGCCTCCTTGATAAATGATTAGTCCTTTCCATCATTAATTTAAGTGATCCTTCCTTCATTGTGATTAATTCTATCATATTTGATTAGACTAGAAATCTCACTCCTAAGATTCGCTTCCCCTCTCCAATTTTGGGTGACATTAGATAATGTACCATCATTTGCCAATGTGTCCACCGGTTTATTGCCTTCACGATAAACATGAGTGACATGGCACTCTTCAAAGGAATTCAATAAAAGATTTATTTTATTGATAATATGCTCTATCATCCACAAACTGATAGAATTCCCTTTTATGGCATTTATTATATTTAAAGAGTCCCCTTCCAGCCATAATTTTGTGCATCCCATATCTTTCACCATCATAACCAAATACAGAGCAGCTTGTGCCTCTGCCATGTGGCTAGTTTGAGTTCCTAGTGGGACAACAATTGCTCCTAAGCAATTTCCAGCATTATCTCTTATTAACCCTCCACCTCCAGCCCTTCTAGGATTTCCCTTCGCCGAGCCATCAAAGTTCCCTTTAACCTAGCCATTAGGAGGTGCTGTCCACTTAACATTATCTCTAGGATTTTGATTCTGACCCTTCTTTAATCTCTCCCACGAGATCATATAGTCTTTCTCTAGTTGAGGGTCCTAGAGGCTACTATCTTTCCTTCCCGGGCATCTGAAACTTTCCATAATACTTCTAGAAATAGAATGGGCAACCACAGAAGGAGGGGCCTTCTTCTCTCTAAAAATTCTATTATTCCTCTCCTTCCAGATGAGCCAGGAAAAGTGGGGAAAGATGAGTTTCCATATAATCCTAGCATTCTTATCATGGAAAGGGCTTTTCCACTGTTGAAAGAACTCTTGGATAGAGTTAGGTTTCACCCATATGAATTCAAGGGAGGACATGAAAGTGTCCCACACCTCCCTAGAATAAGAACAATGTATCATTAGGTGATTGCAGTCCTCAACATCATGATAACACATGGCACACCTATTGGGCAATTGGAATCCTCTTCTCAAGAGATTATCTTGTGTGAGAATTTTATTCTGAACAAGCAACCAGAAGAACATGTTAATTTTAGGAGTAAGGTCCTTGTTCCATACCTGCGCCCATAGAGGTGGAGCCTCTTTGGGGAGAAGAAGTAACGATGCAGAAGCAACCGAGAACTTTCCAGAAGTCGTCAGACCCCATATAATTTTATCATCCTCTTCTTCTCTTATAAACTAGTTATTTAATTGTTTCTTCAATTCTTTGAATCTATTATCCATCTGCCCAAGGTCTATCCAATCTTCATTTTTCCAGTAATCACTGACCAATTCTCCTATAGATTTTTTACAGATTTGAATAGCATTCCCCTACTCTTCATTTTCTATCAAGGGCTTTTCTGACATCCATTTATCATTCCAAAAAAGAATTTTCCTACCATTTCGTAGCTTCCATCTACACCTTTACTAATGAGATTCTTACCTTTACTAATGCTCTTCCAAATAAAAGAACCCTGGACATCATTCTGAGATTGGATGATTTCTTCAAGATTACTAAGATGGTATTTCCTTTTTATTATCAAATTCCATTCTTTCTCTTCTTAAAAAATTCTCCAACATTGCTTAGTTAGAAGAGCTTTATTAGTAACTTTGATGCTCCTTATTCCCAGACCCCCCATCTTTTTAGGCTTGCATATCTTTTCCCAGGCCACAAGACTAAGTCTCTTTTTCTCTTCCACTCTAGACCATAAGAACCTTTTCTAAATTTTCTCTATTAAGTTAGCAAATTTTTGAGGAATTTTCAACAGGCTAAGGGCATAAACCGGGAGATTATGAAAAGTAGATTTCAGCAATTGGACTTTCCCAGCTTGACTGAGAATTGCTCCTTTCCAACCTACCAATTTATTTTGAAATCTATCAAGAATTTCATTCCAGAAATTGGACTCTGGTTTCGTGCATAGAGGCAATCCAAGATAAGAAGCCAGGAGACTTCCTATCTTGCACCCAAGAATAGCAGAGATTCTATTTTTTCTAGCTTCAGGAGTATTGAAGAAATACAGAGCACTCTTTTCCCAATTTATGATTTGACCAGTAGCACTAGCATAAACATTTAGCGCCTTTTTCATATTCCTAGTCTCCTTCACTGAAGATTCTCCCATCAAAATCGTATCATCAACAAATTGTTCATGCGAACAGACAATCCCTCCAGAAGTAGGATGTAAGCCCATAATCAAACCTTGAGAAACTTGAAAAGAGAGGAATCTCCCTAGACTTTCCGCCATTATAGCAAAAAGGATAGGTGATATAGGATTGCCTTGGCGTAACCCTCTGGACGGTCTAAAGAAAGGAGAGGATCCCCCATTCACAATCACCGACGAAGAAAAAATAGTGACAAGTTGCATAATGATTTTAATAACTCCCTCTTCAAAACCAAAAGCATGAAGAATTTTCGAAAGAAACTCCCAATCAACCCTATCATAGGCTTTTGATAGGTCAAGTTTCATAAGGAACCCCTGCTTCTTCGATTTCTCCAGAGAATGGATATTGTCATGAACAACCATGATCGAATCCAAAATTTGTCTTCTTGACACAAAACCATTTTGTTGGGGAGAGATGAGATGGGGGAGAATCTTGAGAATCCTGGAAGTCAAAACCTTGGAAATGATCTAAGATAAGATCCAACAAACCTTCATTAGATATAAAATCCATAAAATCAACCCTACTTTCCACTTGAGTATTGTTCCCACCTTTCTTTTCAGCTTCTTTCAGGGGGGTATTAAAGTCTCCCATTAACATCCAGTTGTCATCTGGGAAATCCTTTCTAAAATCTTGAAACCTTTTCCAGAGGTGAAGGTGACTAGCTTTAGTATTAGGAGCATACACATTTATGAGAGTCCAAGAAAAGTTATCTTTAATACTGCTAACTTTAACTGCAAGGAAGTTCTTATCTTCTTTCAAAAGAACGCAAGAGAAGCTTAAAGTATTCCAAAAGATAGCCAAACCTCCAGAGGCCCCTTTAGCATTACTACAAAACTTGTCCCCATTCTTCAGTAAATTTAATTTCACTAACTTCTCTTTAACCATTTTAGTTTCTTGAATAAGCAAAATATCAGGCTTAGAATCTCTAACTAGATTCCTAATAACATCATGTTTATGAGGACTATTAGGACCTCTAATGTTCCAAGATAAATTTTTCATTTAAAATTTTGGAGGATAGACCTGGTCGATGGTACGTTGACTACCATCCGCTATGTTCTATTTAGCTTCTTATTCCCTCTGATCCTTCTTCGAGGCTCTACCCCTATCTTTTTTGGGTGTTCCTGTGTCCGCCTTTTGTTGTTGACCTCTCGTCATAACTCCTCCTGGTTTGTATTGATTCCCCTTTTTGCTTGATTTAGATGCTGAGCCTCCATTTGATATCTTAACATTATTTGTTCCTGGTACAGGGGTCGCATCCTTCTAGATTTTAAATTGAGATCCAGGACCCGCTCCAGCCGGAGACCTATTATTCTTCTTTTTAACACTAATCCAAGGACTTTTGTTCTGTGTTTCCACCATTTCAGAATCCTCAAGCTGTTCCTCTAATCTATCATTCTTAGGGATAGATTCTAACAAGTTCCCATTCGAAGCTTCACTGCTAATTTGTTCTAAAAAAAACTGTGTTTTAGAAACCTTGAGAGGACTTTGGTAGCTCCTCCTCTCCTCTGGGATTGATAAACTATCCTCAACCCTTGAAACCATCATTGGTTTTGTTTGGAGAGTGGTTTCCAAGTTATCCATAGGAGAGGAAACCAAGGAAATCTTATCCAACAATCTATTTTCTTCAGCAGAACTATCTACCTCCTTAGGCCCTTCTTTCTCTTTTAAGTCCTTTAATATGTCCCCCTGCTTCTCTTCAGAGATTAAACTATCTCTATTTTTCTCTGGGGGATTTTGTAATTCTCCTTTTTTCTTCCTCCATTCCCACTTCTTTGGCATTCTAGATTCTTGATCCTTCTTTTCTGAATCTTTCTTCAAGGGACAATGTTTTGCCCAATGTCTTGCTTTTCTACAAGTTAGACACACAAAAGGGGTCGCTTCATATTCGATTTCTTGGGTCCATTTACCCACTTTCAAATTTAGAGCAATAACTTGGGGTAGAACTGTATCATGCTAGATGTTGACACATATCCTAGCATACACTTGTCTTGAACGGGCCACAGTCATGGAATCTATAGTTAGAAGTTCACCAAAAGGCTCCACCATCGCCACCAAAATATCCTCATGCCAATACTCCAGAGGGAGGCCCAAAAATCTCACCCAAATAGGAGCAGAGACAAAGAAATTCTCAATGTAATCCAGATTAGTAGTCCACTTTTGCAAGGATAAAGAAGATTTACCCCACATCCATGGTCCCTCCGTTAAAACTTTTGAAAGATCCTCCCCATTCGAGAATAAAAAGGAAAATAATCCTTTTGGCATTGCTGCTACATCCACCTAACCTTTAAGGTTCCATTTCTAAAGCGTAAAAGTCCTAACGAGATCAATATTCAGTCTAGGACCCAAAAATTTACCTATCAGAATGGAGGCCATTCTTGAAACAGTATGATCAATGATTTGGTCAGGAATAGTCAAACCTATCACACCTTTATCAAGATCTGAAGCTATATCAATTTTTGGGAAAGAAGATTTTCCAATCAGTTTAACCCCAAAAAGACAACTCCATTTGCCCTTACCTCGAAACGAGATCCCCCCATCACAATTGTTATTTGATTACATCATGGAAAAATATGATGGTATATCTGCACATGGTTCTGCAATGGATGATATAGTTAGAATTTGTTTAGTACAAAATAGGTAAATGGGAGGGCTATTGGTGCCAGATAACTTTATTAAAGTTCAAATTATTTTTATTCTCATTGATTGTGGTTGTCATGAAATATGAGCTTTCATTATTTTCTGGAGGCATGGATTGATCTTACTTGTATTATTTGATACAACAGTTTATTCTAGTGCACAATCATTGTGATAATCATGGATTACTTTTTTTCTCAGGACACAAGGGTTTCTGGCCCTCTTTACAGGGGATACAGGAGAAATCTGTGCCGAAGTTAGAGAACAGATTGATAGTAAAGTAGCTGAATGGAGGGAAGAAGGCAAAGCTGAAATAGTACCAGGTGTTCTTTTTATTGATGAAGTTCATATGCTTGATATTGAATGCTTCTCATTCTTGAATCGTGCATTGGAGAATGAGATGGCACCTATATTGGTTGTTGCAACAAATCGGGGTATCACTAAAATCTGTGGGACAAATTATAAGTCACCACATGGTATCCCCATTGATCTATTGGATCGCTTGCTGATTATTTCAACACAACCATATGAAGAAGACGACCTGCGGAGAATTCTTGATGTAAGGTGTGAAGAGGAAGATGTGGAGATGACAGATGATGCCAAGGAACTTCTAACGAAGATAGTAGTTGAGACATCTTTGCGTTATGGTATTCATTTAATTGCAGCAGCTTCTCTAGCTTGCTTCAAGCGGAAGGAAAAATATGTTGAGCTCGAAGATGTTAGCCGGGTGTACTCATTATTTATGGATGTTAAGAGGTCAAAACAATTTCTCAAGGAATATCATGAGCAATTCATGTTCAATGAGGTTCCGGGTGAGGTTTATGAAGAGGATACAATGGCCGAATGATTGGTTTCCTGCACCATTAACAATTTGAAGAAAGGAGGCGATTTTTTAGTAACGAGGAAGAGAAGCAGAAGAATTTGTAAAGCAGGCTAGAGTTCTAAATTTTTTTAATTTTTGTTACATGTTATTGGATTGTTTTTTAATAATAGTTTTTGAGATCTAATAGACCCTTAGCAGCATGCAAGTGAAATGCATGGAATTGATTGTTTGAATGAAAACTGTAATGGACCTGCCTTTTGTGTACATAGAAATCTACGGTACAGAATTATTGAACACGAACTGCATCTCATGTGAAAAAAATATATTTCTTTTCCTTTCGTGTGAAGAACCCGTTACTTTTAATCTTTATTTTGTCAGTGTTAATGTGTTTTATATATATATATATATATATATATATATATATATATATATATATATAGTGAAAATAACTATTTAAATAGTAAAAGCCAAACATGGAAAATAACGTGAAGATAGTCATTCTTAGAGTAGGAAAAAGAAATATTTATCAAATTTATTGTTATTGTTATTTTTGGGTAAAAGGCTTTAGGTGTATAGTTTTTATTATATATGTAAAGTATTTAATACAAAATGGAGCCAATACCCATCATCCTTGATGCCATACTAAGAAGAAACATGACAACTAAGTGATAAGAAAAGTATAAGGAAGTGTCAGTATGCCACAATATTTGACGAAGATAAATTATTAGCATGTCATGTCAGATTTGCATTTTTGAGTTTTGGCTATATAGTTAATTGATTGTGAAATTGGTTGAGACATGTTTGTAATATTATAGTGCATCTATTCAAGGTGATGGAAGTGATCCGAAAGTTTGTCCCAAAAAGTTGGTCTAGTTTCCCAACTAGTGAGCTTGCTTCGACAATCTTGTTCACTCCACATTCATTAATATATAGGAATGACATTTTGTTATTTGAATGGAGAATATGGCTACATATGTTCTATCAATATCTAGTGTTTCCATAATTTTGGTGTATTGGAACATAATATTGCTTCGCTAGCTTGGTTATAGCTTGTGTTTGTATTCTGGAGTGATGTGACATGCGCTTAGTGTATGCATTATCAGAGATCGAGAGTGAACGCTCCTTGAGATTGTATTGATCCTTCGTAGGATCCACATGACATGTTTCCTTCTGTGGAACTGTGTGAGCTTCTTAGGACAAACCTATTAGATGTTTGATATGGCCAACTTGAAGATGTGTTGAAACATGTGTATATACTCTGAAGATTGCCTAGGGATGACCATTGGGACTAGTAAGACCACATTGGGATGTGCACGAGTTCCATCTTCTAGCAAATTGTGTGAGCTGTTGGACTTGACATAATTCATGTTTGATTTAGGACCTATGTTGGAGGTAAGACTAGTATTAGTAATCTTTATTATAGGCTGACCTATGCTTGTAATTGTAATTTTGATGTATATATAAGGGACTATAAGATTTGTCCCAAGTGTGTATGTTGTGTGTAATTGTAATATGGTACTTTTGACGATACATGATCATATCCTGCAAATTGGAGAATGATGGTGTGTGAAGCATCTTGATGTAGAGCAGCATCATCAAAATATCATAGGATGTGAAATGCCACACCCCACCAGAGCACCCTTGAAAATAAGACACAAAATGGTCACAACAATTTTTTGTTGTTGATGTAAGCACAATTAACTATGCTGATAACATGAATGCACCATCAATGCATATACAATGCAAACATACAACATCATCAAACATTAATATCAGATGCAAAATAAGGATGATCATCACGAACCAACAAGGTGGACATACTAGTGTTTCCAAGGGTCCTAAGGCCGCCACGTAACAACCACTCAACAAGGACTTACGAGAGCACTTGGATAACATTCACAAGCCCCTCTCAAATTGCATAGTATGTACTAAGGCCCATTGGCATCATAAGTAGGCATAAGCACTACAACACTATGACCATACAAAGACTGGTTTGAAGATCCGATCAACCAATGCATTAGATGAGGTCAAAGACCAACTGTGATAGCATGAAAAGGACCACACGAGTAATGGGTATCCAAATCACTAACCCAAATATGCACAACACTTGAAGAAGTGTATTTTGTCATAGATGCGTAGCTCTACATTTGATAAATGCACAAAAAAAGGTCATGGATGCACAGGTATCAACTTTAGGGCTGACAATGCAAAATTTAACAGACATGGGTAGAAGTAGAGAATGGATGCCCAAAAAGAATGTACATATGCACAATTTTAAGGGACATATGCGTCATTTCACAATCAGGGCCAAAAACTTGAAAATAGAGAAGGTTTTAGGGTCCGAACACTTGAATTAGGTCAATGTAGGGTCCTATAACCACCCAGGGATGTCAGAGGCATACAATGGGATCTCAGACATGTCCAACAAAGTCAATGCAACATGATTAAGCTATCACATAGCTAGATCCATTACGAATAGCCTCTATAATTATGTTAACTTACACCATGATCAATCAAGCACCCCACAACACTTATCTAACTTGAAAAGTTACCATCTTAAGGATATGAATGCATCCATGAACAACATCATACCATGAAATCAAACCATAATGGGTTATGAAGCCCAATGCCTTGATTATAAACACACGTTCTATGCTAGAACCAAAATGCATGATCAAAGCAACACAAGTCATGAGATAAAGAGTGTTCAACATGTAATCCTTAAATGAACCAATGACTCTAACCCAAGATAAAGGATTAAACAAGTTCTCTATAAGTAGACATATATTACTTACCATCATGATAATAACAATGTTCCATTCTACAAATACACTATCTCTACATGAGCATATGTTCACCCTATCTCATAACATAAGTACATGAGAAAATGCAAGGAGGATCATAATGACACGGTTGAGTCTGTATATAAACTAGGACCGATCGACACCTGTAGTCTAGTCCCCATTGATGGTTGGCCCAAGAACCCAACCACGAGGAACCCTTAAGCCCTCTCCCACTATGCTCCAAAGATAACCATATGGCCCAAGCACACACACCACTAAGCAAGCAATAAGGTTTAAAAAACACACAAGGCACCAACTCACATCCAAGCGCAAGGGATGCATGACATGAGAGGTCAAGAACACACCTCAAGAAAGAAGAGAAAAGGGCACCTAATCACCCAAGGCTAGCATGTGCATACAACACGTAAACCATCCATCACAAGTGCATCATGGGAATACAATCAATCCACCAAAAATGCACACAATTCATAGAACCATCCACAAAAGAAATCAAGGCATAATACAACATCCTCAACACTACAATTACATCCATATTACATAGCAAATTGTTGGTATTACTCATGACATACACTCTAGTGGTCTACAACCAAGAGTGTGGATCCATTTGAATCCCATATACTACTCATATGCCATATTAAGATAGTGCATAAGCACCATCAACTTACATAAGACCACACATACATGTTACTATGGACTCTTACAGTGCAACCACTTATCCAAAACCATATCTCAAAATACATTTCCTAGAAATTGCTATTGACATGATCACCATCGTAAACCAAGGAGACCATAAAACATGCCATTGTCATACCGATTGTAATATTCATTAGGATTATACCAAGGAACCCATAAAAAAATAATGTGAGGTCTTACATCAATGCATTCTAACATACAAATGGATGCATACCTGGAACTGGTTGGACACAAGCCACAAAGTGGGAAACACCATAAACTCAAACTCTCCAAAAAGAAATTATCAAGTGAATCCATCTCAAGGCAATCAAAAATTTTATCCATAGAATGAATAACAACATACATCCACAATCTATTTCCCATTCAAAACCATTTAAAGATGAAATTAGCTCAAATCTGGGTGAATGCAAGTCAACCTGCCAAATTCACTAAATTTTAAAACTCCATCAAACAAAAATCTGGGCAAACCATTGATCCTCAATGGATTCTCACCCCCAAAACACCTTCACTTCAATTATTCATTCACCCATAAAATTCCCAGAAGCATAATAATACAGTGAAACCTTCATTTTCTCATAAATCCAAGAAAATAATCAAATCCTCATCAAATTATTTCAAACAAGTTTGCAATGAGATACAATCTATCCAAGAATGCTTCTTCAACTACATTCAAAACATTAACTCAAACTCCAACAAAGATTTAGAAGGAAAATCAAAGACATACCTCAACATGCTCAAAACCATATAATAAGAATAACTTGAGAAATCCATCACCAATCCAAAATTTTTTTTGAGGGAAGTATTCAATGCGAGGAATCCATTGGGAAAATACCCACAAAAAGATCTCCACTCCAAAATTCCCCACATTGTCAATTTTGAATTTCCCACGAAGGTTTTCACAAGCAACTCTCAAAAATTAGGAAAAAACATAAGAAGTAATCTAAAACTCCCATGGCAAATCACATAAACAATATGGCAATTGCTGCCCAACCATGTAATGACAATTGTGGCTAGGGGAGTTAGTTTGCCATATGGTTAACTCCCTATTTAACCACCGTCAGGGTTAAATGCTATATGTATATTTTGAGCATGCTCATCCCTACCAATTCAGGGAAGTCGATGCTCTATACCTATCCACATTGGTACCATAGTTGAAGCACATATACACATATACCAATCATTAATAGGCAGTGAAGGGGATCAAGACATTACATAGTAACATGAACATGGTAAGGATTAAAACATCAACAATCCATGAATATGAAAGTAATCATTATCATATATTGCAATATCGTCAAATAATCATAATTTAAACATTGAACGAGAATGATATCATTCAGGCATCTTGATTATATCTCATCTAACTAAATACATCATTCCCCATAAAATAACATTATTACCACTAAACCCACATGATCAACATATCATATTCCATCTAAAATAACATATTAGCCTCCTTAATCATCATCTATCAATATCAAGTAACCATATTATCATAGCCAGAATCTTCATAAATTCACAATTATAAACTCTTGTCTAGACTACTAATATCACTGTACAACAAAGGCTATAACAATAAGTTCAATGGAATATCTAATCTTTTCAATTAAATCATAGTATCCTACCATAATTAACACAATAATAATTTGCAATATACCAAATGTACTTCTAGCCTTATTAATTAACATTTAAATTTCACTATACTTATATTGCATCTGGCCCAAAGTCCAAAATCTTGTTACCTTTTCATTGAGGCAGGATTGGACTGACACTACATGAAAGGGAGTGTCCTAAGCTTGATCAATGCAATTGAAGGTCAACATTTCATTATTTACTATTGAGCTTGAAGTCTTGGTTAGTGGGTTGTTATTAGATATGGATAGAGGAACTTGGTGAAATCATTTACTACAAAGGATTGGCATCTCTAGTAGTTTGATGCCTACTTCATGTTTGTAAGTGATTGATTATTTTGTGAGGCTAGATTTGGTTAGTAGATCCAAACAGGTGATTCTCACCATTTCCTATCTTGGGTTTCCACATATATATTTGGTGTTCTTGTGTACTTTTGAATGTTTATTCATTTCTTAACGTATTTTATGAAATTTTGTAGAGATGTATTAAGGTCCCAAGGCTCATGAGAGTTTTTATTGTTGAGTTAAGTTGAAAATTTTCATATACTGAACCCCCCTGCCAAGTTTATTGTCCCTTACATAAGTAACCTCAAACTAGGTAGAATTTCTACTTAACCATCTACATAACCTTCTTGCTACTATAGTGACACTCTTTAGCTTACTCTTGTGACCCTCATCTTATCCTATCATCAAATCTCACATTTGATATTTGTTGGGACTAACTACATAAATGTTGTAGGATTATTGTACCCTTGCACATATATGGTTATTCGAACTTGTTTATACATGTTGAATTATTTGCATTGATAACGTGGAAACCCTTTTGATTGCATATTTAGGTTCTCTATTCATATATTAATTTTTGTGCACTGATGGTGTGAATAACCATTTTGATTGCATACTTGGGTTTTTATTCATATAATCTTTTCATATTTGAATCCACATGTATGGATGTTGTTTGTCTTTTGCTGATGCTCATGTTTCTATATGTAAGTATGTTGGACCCTCGTGGTATTATGCTTCATGTATCTTTTCTTTATTGTAGTCATTATAAATTTTTTCCTTGAGACCATTGTAAAATGAGTGTAGTTGTTCACTATTATTATAAAAAGACCCATGCAAATTTATTTTAATAACAAAGATTTTAATAGACTTGCAAAAATCTTAAATCTTCATTAATGCAATCCCTAATCGAGGGTGAAAACTGAAACAATGCTCGCATAATTAAAACAAGATTAGCATGTTTTGTTCTTAATTAATCTAAAAGGCAGATTTTCTTGTAAGGATTGGAATGTTGCTATTCACTTCAACAACATAATGGTTTGTGTTCAAAATTTGATGATAAAAATGGTCCAAGACTTCATATTTGAAGGTTTTGAAAAATAGGGATCAATAGTAGATGTAAAAATGCAATGGATGGTCAAGGTCGAGGTGATCGAGTGACAGAGAGATGAAATGTGAGAAAAATAAAGAATTTGTTTAATTTAAAGAATGGATTTTGGGAGAGGGTTGAACAGTTAATGATGGAAGATTTATTTATTTTAATTAATTAAATCATATGGGTATGAAGAGGACATGAAGTGGTATTAGGATTTAGGAAAATCTATGTCTAGATTTAATTTTAAGTGTGTGCTTTGAATACTATGTAGGGTTTTCAATGCATTTTTTTGTTGAAATCTTAGAGGTTAACTTTCTTGGATCAATTAGAGAGTATTTTAAAATTTTAAGTCCTTAGACCACATATATCTATGTTAAGCCAACATTTCAAATGTTCAAAAATCTTACATATTATTGCTAAAGCTCTCTTTGCTGTTCAAACTGTTTAAAGTTGCCAAAACTATTCAAACACATCTTTTATAGTGCTTTGAAAATGTGTGCTAATTTTTGAAAAACAAAACAATTCTTTTTTAAAGCCATGAATCTTTTGTGAAAGTGATAAAACTACACTATGTTTTAAAAAACTTATTTGAATCGTCTTTTAAATTATTGATTTCAACCTGGTTTGTTGGTATAAAACCATGCCACTTTCCTATAAAATATATGTTTGTTTCTTAAAAATCTATTGTTTCTTTGATATAAAAGGTGAATGCGTTTCTTAAAAGACCTATGCATTGTTCAAAATTATGTAGGGTTTTTGGTAATGTTGGGCCCTCTTTTCAGTTAAAACTGCTATAAAAGATATTAAAATCATTGAAGATCAGTTCATAACTACCAGCAAAATAAAACTAGAGTAAATGGCTACATATCACATGAAAAATAGCTAAAAAACTAAAAAATAGTTCCAAATCATTTATTCCTTGAAACATCAATTGAAACTATTTTTTATAATTTTTTACACTTCATATAATTTTATTTTAATAATAGTTTTAATTTAGATTTTTATTCTATTTAATTTACAAGGAATTTAATTTTAATTTTGTTTTTGGGTAGATTTTAGTTTAAGGTCATATGTGAAACCAAGTGTCTTGCTCAACTTAGGCTCAACAATAGTCACTTGATGCTGAGTTTCAACCTTTGGGTGTTAGAGGTTTTTAATTTTACCTTTTTGAATGAAACTTTGTGTTCTTAGTCATTGGAAAGAGGACTTAGAACGCAGTGCAGTTTTGAAAATAATTAGCTTAGCTTATGCATGAATTTCAAGGTATAATTATTTGAATACAATCTTAAAACACACAACTTAAACACATTAGCTCATAATTTTGTGATTTTTTTAATTTTTATTTTGTATAAAATACTTTGAATATTCTATTGTTGATATTGTTTCTATTGTGTTCTCCCATCATTTAAAGGTTTTATTGGAGGACTTAATCTTTTTTACTAAGCAAAAACGTACAGGTTTCACATGTGTTAAATATTAAGTTCACACGCTTATATCTTCTAAATGATATATCAGATTTTGACATTTTTTTTGCTGTCTCCGTATGCCACTTAACTGCTTAAATAAGGTTTTGGCTTTTGGGTGTTAACACTGCATGTTGTAGGAGTCATTATGTAGAAAAGAGTCAAAAAATAGTCATTGCAAAGTGTCCACCCATAGATGACCCTAATTGCGTCAGTAAAGTTTAAAAATCTAAATACCAATAGTGATAATAGAAACCACTACTGAAAGATCTAAATACCTAGTGATTTTCAACATCATCTAAATACCTATAATATAAACTTTATTAACCGTACTTATTTTATTAAAGTGCATTTTTTTTAAAATATAAAGAAATCAATACTTTACATTGCTTTTCCCAAATAATCATATCTGATCAATCACTTTGTACTCCATTGAAGGGGCCAAGGTTGTTTAATGATTCTTCCTTACTAAAAGAATTCCCAGGCGAGGAACGCTTTTACTCTTTGAAAGATGCCTGTGTTCTTCACCTTCAATATTCAACTTTTGTATTCCACACGGACGAATGTCTCTGGAAATTCGGGTAGATAATTTAGTATCACGCTTTTCAAAGCACTTATTTGCAAACATATACAAATGTTTTACTTTATAAAAAGATAGCTTGATCATGATGTCCACATAGCAGTGCACTATCTTTAATAAAACTGTTTTGCTTTCTTTTCTAAATTCTATAGATTTCACATTCCAATTTACTTTATTCACTCAAAGTAGACAATATAATTCTACCATTTAGCTTTTATTTCGACACATGTGATTCTGACATCTAAAGGATTATAAGGTGCCCCAAATTCTGATTGCCTCATTACTTTTGCTTCGGATTTATTCTTCATTATTGCCTCTCGCAAACATAACACTAATTATTGTTGTCCAATACCTTCTAACTTCGGAATATGACAATATGATTTTGTCATTTATAAATAAGTCATTTATTTAGATAATGTAACTTTTAAATTAGTACTTAATATTAATGTAACAGTTGTTAGATTTAATTAATGATTACAATATTTGTTTAAACTGATTATAATATGTATTTTTTCTATTCTAAATTTGAATAATTCTATAATTTAAATGTATATTTCTTAAATTTTAAAATTGATTATAATATGTATTTTTTAATTCTAAATTTGAATATTTCTATAATTTAAATGTATATTTCTTAAATTTTAAATTTGTTAAAAATATATTATAATAATTTGATTGGCATAATAATAAGTTTCTTATACACAAATTTCTAATTTTTAAGACATAAATTTTATTTTAATTTTCTTAAACTTATAAGTATTTAATAACTTTTTTAATAAATTGCACATCATTATATTTAATTATTATAAGAAAATATTCTATAGTATTAATAATGTTAATAATTTTATATTTTAAATAAAATATATTTAAGTCATTTAAATAATATATTCTTAAACTTAGAGTTAAAATTAAGTTAAGTTATTCTAAATTAGAATTAGAATAATGTAATTTTAATATTTTAATTTTAAGAACTAAATGTTGAATTTTCTATGTTGACTTAGCTTGATTTGAACTCTATCAAAAGTAACAAACTAGTGTAGGTTAGTAGTTAGATTGATATTTTAATTTCTTAGCTGAAATATTTAAACAAAAAAATTATTTAATTTTTAAAGTGAAATATATGTAAGAATAACTTTTTTAATTTTATAGAGGACTTCTACCTCTATCTAAAAATATTAGATTTCTTATTTCACCTTTTTAAACATTATGAAATTTTTTAAACAAACTTTACTTTTATAACATTAGAATGTTTTTTATATGGAAATTACATTTTAATAAATTTTATCATTAAAATATATATTATATTTATGATAATACAAAGTATAGAATTAAAATAAAAATATTATATTTTCATTTTTACTTTTTAAACATTATATTAATTTGTTTTAATTTTGGACTTCTACTTTTAAGTAAAAATATTATTTTGTATTTATATATTATATTAAATAAAAATAATAATATTTAGATATATCCTAGACTATATATATATATATATATATATATATATATATAGTATATATATATATATATATATATATATATCTATATATATATATATATATATATATATCTATATCTATATATATATATCTATATATATATATATATATATATATATCTATATATATATATATATATATCTATATATATATATATCTATATATATATATATATATATCTATATATATATATCTATATATATATATATATATATATATATATATATATATATATATATATATATATATATATATATATATATATATATATATATATATCTATATATATATATCTATATCTATAAAAGAGTAATCCTTGTCGAGGTGCCTATTGGACCTTGCAATTTGATTATATATAGGCGCTTCGATAAGGATTACTCTCAGCATAGTAGTTGCGAAGCAACATGGAAGACATTTTATTCATTTAATTTTTTTAAATAGATAGTGTAAAGGTTACTATTAGGGTTATGGTAAAGGTTAGTGCTATAGTAACAATTAGGTTCATCAATGTAAATAGGGTTATTGTTAACAATTAGTGTTATAGTCATGTCTAGAATTGGGGTTAATATAATAATTAACTTTAGTATTAAACCTAGGGTCAATGGTACTATCATGGTTAAGATTATACTGATTAGTTTATACTAAGGAGTAGTGGTAGGGTTACAATCAAGGTTACACTTAGGGTGTCAATTAGGTTCAATATTGTAATTAGGGTTTGTGTTAAGGTTAGTATTATAGTTATGGTTACATTTCTAGGGTTAGTATAAGAGTTATGTTTAGAATTTTACCTAGCGTCAATGGTACAATTATGGTTATGATTAGGGTTAGGGTTTAACCTTAGGAGTATTATTATGTGAAGAGTTACAATTAGAGTTACAATTAGTATTAAGTTTACTATTTGGGTTTGGGGTTATATTTAAGATTATTGTTAGGGTTAGTGTTACTATTATGGTTAAGGTTAGTGATATTGTTAAGGTTATTGTTAGGGTTAGTGCTCCCATTTTGGATAAGGTTAGTTCTATTGTTACAGTTAAGGTTAGAATTTCACCTAGGATCACCAAGATGGCGGACAGTTTAGTGGCCACATAAAAAAAATGAAAATTTGCATAACCTGTACGGGTTCCATAAAATTCAAAATCATGCTAGGCTTGGTTTTACTTATGGGTTATGGCTTGGTAAAAGGTTTGTCTAATATGACCCTAAGACTTGCAAGCCCATTTTCCCTCCAGTTTTGTCCATTTACATGTTTTTCTTCTTTCAGCATGATTTCTCAACTTTGTCATCATTAGCTTTACAAATAATCAAGTTGGTATCTCTATAATTACTACCATCATCTAACACATCTTCTAAGCTTTCTGACCATATAAATTTTTCTATTTTTGGACAATATTAGCATAGTAAAAATTTTAATTTTCTTTACCAATGTCTTCACAGTCCTCACAGACACATGTCTACCATTTTTTTTTAAAGTTTTGATTTACTTGACCAAATTCAAAAAAAATTATATATTATTGTTCTACACTAGATTCTATACACTTTAATTAAAAAAAGTTTGTAATTTAGATTATTTTGATGCAAGTTATGCCCAACACACGAACATGTACCATATTTTCAGGATGCAATCACTTCAAAAAATCATAAAAAATAAAATACTCAACAAAAAATTATAAAAAAATATACAACTTCTAGATCTCACTCTTACCTATCATCCTAGCAAAGGGTTTTTCAAAATACTAAATCTTACTATATATTAAATTGTGAAGCGCACAGAAACAACTATGTTATATTTTTCTAAAAAAATCAGGAACAATTTTTCGTGCATGAGAGGTTTGACCCTCTTAATCTTATCCATTTTTAAAAACTTTAGTAGTTTATAAACTAGATTCAGAGTAATACAATTCTTATTCTTTACACAATTCCTAGTTTTGAGTGCATGACCCTCAAATCTCTTAGTGAAATTTAGGTTTCCCTGATTTTAGGAAAAAAGTGACCAATTATACCTGCTTTTTGTTCACCATCTTGGTGCACTTACTAGTATATATATATATATATATATATATATATATATATATATATATCCCCTAATCTCTCTCTATATATGGCCCTAATCTCTCTCTCTCTCTCTATATATATATCTCCTAATCACCCCCCCTCTTTCTCAAAGTTAGTCAAACATTAATTTGTAATATCTAATATATTTGATATATTAGATAAATAATAATAAATAAGTATTATCAAGCAAAAATGCGAAAAATCAAAGTCCAAAGAAAAATCGCGTTGCAGAATCGCCAGGTGAAATTAGGGTTAATTCACCATGACCGGGCAAAAGTTAGTAACCTGGATTCTGCTTCAGCTAATCCGATTTCCAAGCATTCTTCAAACTCGACAACCAGATCCTCAAGCCCGGACAAGGAATTCACCAGCTATTGTTTCAATTGCTGGTCATACGGGCACAAATACAAAGATTGTAAACGGAGGGATGTTAGACATCTTCACCCCACTTACGATCACCTCAAGGAGTTTATCGCAAAGTAGAAGGCTAAAAGCTTACTGGAAGCCTAGAAAAGTGGACAATCTTTGGTCAAGGTCTTTGCTCCTCTCGATGAATTAAATAATCTTACGGATAATGTAACCAGGGATCTTAGCTTGAAGGAAATAGATTATTTTCCAGTGCCTAAAACTAGGGTTTCAAAACCCAATTTGGAATCCCAGACTCACTATGGCCACCGGTTCGAAAACAGGATATTGGAACAAAATATTTTCTCTATTAATACATTGGACGCACAAATGGATTTCTTTGAAAAAACTAAATATGCAAATGCGGGGAAAGTTAATTTAGAGCCGGTCAGGGTAAAATATACTGAACGGGTCTCACTTTAGGCCATCTCTGAATTGGGGAAAGGTGGAATGGAACCCGCTCAGGCCCTTACCGCCCGCATAGTAAATAAACCCCCATCACGGCTACCAGCATGTAGAAACACTGGGACCGCAAAGGCTCTGTCATCCAAGACAATTCTAGCTATTAGCTCCAACGAACCTCTATCTGCTACGAGGGGAGGGGGAATGCCAGAGACGAAGGCATCTTCCGGTGGTGGAAAATCAAGAAAAGAAGAATGGCACATGGTTAAAGGCAAGAAACTGGTAAAATCTTCTCCTAAAAATTACAATAGCAGTAATATTGTTCTTAAAAACTCCTTTGATTTACTAAGTAGAGATAATACTCCTTGTAAAAAGCTTCCGCATATAGCAAATCATCAGAGCAATAGGGTTTTGGGAGGGGGAGAAGTTCCCAGGGGGAAATCACATCTGGATTGTAAATTTGCACAATCCGATGTGAGGAATTCTCCCCTCTCCCTGCCCAAAACCCTAGCTATGGAGCAAAAATCTTTAAAAGATAGTATTGATTTAATAGGTATTCATAAATATCCAAATGCGTACAACCCTCCTCATTGTAGGAAGGAAAAAATGAGATCATTTAACAGCAAGCCACAAAATATGGTTAAACCTGGTAATGAGGGTAACCTGTCACATGCTAAGTGTAATGATTATGTTTACACTCTGCCACATAGGTGTTCAGCTAACCATAAACATTCAATATTTCCAATATATGGTAATCACGATCCTAATCATTTTATGGTGACATTGGATGAAAGTCACATTTTGCAAATTCAGAATGCTTATGCAGAGACAGGTGTCATATGCAAGTGGATGGGAACAGGTGTCCATATAAAGGATATAATCAAAGGTCTATTACCTCTTCTCCCCTCGGAGGTAAGTATTACTATCTTGGCAGACAACTTTATTTATGTAGATTGCAAAAGCAGTAATCTTAAAAATGAAATTTTAGAGAAAGGTTATTTGAAATTCAGAGAAATTTCTTTTTTCGTATGTTCTTGGTTCCCTTTATTTAATCCAATAAAAATAGCGGATTTCCAAGTAGAAAAAGAAATTATGTTAAGAAATCTGCCACTAGAGTGTAATCATCTAGAAATTGTGAAAAGAATAGGAGATAAAATTAGAACTTTTAAAAGGATGGTTAAAGCTGAATATAATAAATCAAATGTGATTATCATTGTTAAGGTAAATTATCATGACAGTTACATTCCCCCCATCCAGCTGTGCTTTAATTCAAACACCATAATTATAAATCCCAAGATCCTAGAGGACTTCATAGAAGATTCTGAGAAAGGAAGGAATCCACCCTCACTTACACTTAACAATTGTGCAAATGTTTTCCATGACCCTCATATTAGGGTAAAAATAAAGTTCTTAAACAATAGAGGGGGTTTTGAGCTCTTGAACACTAAATTTGGGCACTCTGAAGCTCCACCTCCCAAATTGTGTGAAATTAATGCTCTGGTTAGCATTAATAATCCCCAGGAATCCTCCAAATCTCCTACTTTGTTAAGGAGGCTGGAAACTCCCCTCTTCAATAACTTTGAAGATACTAGTTTGAATAATGCAAATGTTAATGATAATCATAAAATTTTAGACTATGGCTGTAAGAATAGTACCGTAGAGCAGTTAGAACTAAATCTTACTGACAAGACCATTGTAAATGTGCAAGAAAAGATTGATATTATAGAAGAGGTAGGCCCACAAGCAAGTTAGCCTGTGATTTTCAATGGTATTAATACAATTGCTTCCAAACCAGTAGATACAGACCAAAAGCAAATGGATGTATTTAAGAAGGATACACCAATAGAACAGTCTTTGAATATAGAATATTCAAGCCCAACAATAGTTAGGCCCTTTCCCCCACTATTGTCTGACACAGGTTTGTCCAACATGGTACCAACCTATTCTCAGAATAAGAAGGAGATACATACTCCTTTCAATACCTTTGAAACGGGGGTAGATATGGATAAAGATTTTAGTAATGTTATCCAAAATGATAAAGGTAATTTCAAAAACATGGTATTTGAAAATACCTATGGTCCCCCTCTATCACATAGCAACACAACCAGCTCGCCACAGAAAATTCTGTCTCCAAAAAATATTCAGGAAGATAATATTATAAAGAATTCATTTAATATACCTATTGAAAACTTAATTATTCCTCAAACTACTGAAGCATCATCTCAAAGAATCGATAACATATCAAGTATTAGGTGTGAATCTAATAATATGGAAATTGAACCAGAATATATAGAAATAAAAGAAAATATTAGAATTTGTATACAACCTGAAGGAAACAGGACTGATCTTCAAACAGAACAGTCTTTGACACCAGAATATGCTAATATAGTAGAACTAATGGATCAGGTAAATAAAATAGAAGAGGAGGTAAACCAAATTATTAATTACTTACGAGAACCACTAATGGATGAGTTAATGGACTTGTTTCTAGATGAGATCTGTGACTTTGATGAGCTAAAAGTACAAAAAGAAATACTAATCAAACAGATTCAGGAATGTATTGTAGAAGAAAGTAAGGATGAGGGCAATAGACTGAATCAACCTTCTCCTATCCCAGATAAGGAAGTATCAGATAACGAACTGCAAAGGAAAAACATATTAAAAAATGATCATACCATTGAAGAGGGGACAATACAAGCTGTCTCAATACCTCTTGAAATAGAAACCTTAAATCTAGACCTACTAGGAGAAATGGAAGATATTATAGAAATTTATGGTAAGGAGATTGTAGATAGAGTGGAACCCTTAGCTTATACAATTAATGAACAAAATAGCCCGGGTAATCAGGATAATTCGATAATAGGGTCTCCTGGAGACTCAACTTTGGTTAAAGAAGCAATTGAAGGTCTCTTTGGAATAACAAACAAAAATAGAGAATTGGGCATAGCCCTGACCATAGGCAGTCTAAGCACTCCTAATATTAACAAACATAAAAAGAAAAGAGGTAGGAAATCAGCCGTAGAACTGAGATCTCTAGATGGCAATGCAGACAATCAAAAAAAGATAGCTGAAATTCTGAACACAGGGAAGGGGAAGTTCCTTCTCAAGGAACAATGAGAGTTACTACTTGGAATGTTAGGGGTCTAAATGCCCCTAATAAACAAAGATTAATCAAAAGATACTTAAAAAACTTTGAATCCGAAATCATCTTATTACAGGAAACTAAGCTTAACAAAGAGGACAACTCTAAATTTAGTAAAAGATTAGGTATTTGGAAGTCAGAATATGCCTGGTCAGCAGGTCACTCAGGTGGACTTGTTGTCCTATGGGATCCTTGTAAAGTGGTGGCTTTACCCTCACATACTAATGATAACTGGATGACACTAACAATTAAGAGCCTAAAATTAGATTTAAAATTTAACCTGATCAATGTATATGGGCCAATCTCTAATGAAGAAAAAAGAAGAGTTTGGCAAGACCTTTTAACGAATAACTGAGAACACCCCTTTGTTATCGGAGGAGATTTCAATGCTATACTAAATCTAGAAGAAAAGTATGGGGGTTCTCAATTCATATCACAAGCCCATAAAGATTTTAGCAAATGGGCTGCGGATAATCATCTAATAAGCATCAATACAATTAATGGAGTTTATACATGGAATAACAGAAGAGCTGGATTCAGCTACATAGCAGAACAACTAGATAGATTCTTTATTAGAACAAACCCCGATAACTTTAATCAGTTAGTCAATGCAGAGATCCTCTCAGAAGTAGGATCAAATCACTTCCCTATCAGGCTTACCATTATAGAGAATTCCAAACCATCAAGAAATCCATTTAAGTTTGAATTTATGTGGTTCCAAAATTCAGAATTCATAAACCTCTTAGAGGACTGGTGGAAACATATCTCGGTAAAAGGATAAAAAATGTTCTGCTTAACTGCCAAGTTAAAAATTATAAAAAATAAAGCATTAGAGTGGAACAAGAATAACTTTAATAATATATTCGAAGAGAAAACTTAGTTAGAAAAAGAAATATCTGATTTAAACAATATAGTAATAGAACAAGGTATGAATGATCTTAGCTACTACAAGGAAAAAGAGTTGATGGCCAAATACAATGATATCCTCCTCAAAGAAGAAATCTTCTGGAAGCAGAAATCCAAGGAGTCATGGCTTAAGGAGGGCGACAGTAACACCAAATTCTTTCATAATACAACTAATTATAAAAGGAGTATTAATAGAATAGCCAAAATCAAGACAACCGAGGGGCTTATTACTGAAGATCCTGTTCAAATCTCAACTGTTCTCACAAATTTCTATAAATCCCTTCTCAATAACACTGAGGCAGTTGACCTCAATGCCCAATATGAAATGCTTAAAGCCATTCCTAAATTGATTACTGAGTCGGACAACAAAATAATGAACAACAAGCTATCCCTAGAGGAGGTCAAAACTATAGTGTTTCAACTCCATCCGGATAAAGCCCTGGGACCAGATGGTTTCCAAGCTGGCTTCTTCCAAAAATGTTGGCATTTTGTTGGTGAAGAGGTTTGGCAAGCAGTGGAAGCAACCAGAAATTCAAGTTCCCTACTTAGTGAAATCAACAACACCTTCTTTACCTTAATTTTGAAAAAGAATGAAAGTACGGATCCAGAGGATTTTAGACCGATCTCCCTATGTAACACCATATATAAGATTCTTTCCAAATGCTTAGCAAATAGATTAAAAACCTTTCTTCCAACTATTATTTCAGAAGAGCAGACAGGATTTGTAGCAAATAGATCTATTTTGGACGGAATTATTATAGCGCAAGAAATAGTTCATACTGCCCAATTAACAAAGGAACCTAGTATGATAATGAAAATTGATATTCAAAAAGCATATGATAAAGTAGATTGGAGATTCTTGTGTAAATGCTTGGAAGCTCTTGGTTTCTCGAAACAATGGGTTAACCTTATCTTTGACTGGATCTCGACCCCCAAAATTTCAATACTTATCAATGGCACTCCGGAAGGATTTTTTAGTATTTCCAGGGGCATTAGGCAAGGGGATCCGCTTTCCCCCTTTCTCTATGTCATTATGGCGGAAGTATTAGATAGATCAATTACAAAGAAACAAGAGGAGGGGAGAATCTTGGGTTTGAAGGCATCAGAAAATGTGTTTAACATCACTCATCAACAGTTCGCAGATGACACGATTCTTCCAGGCTATGCTAACAGACAAGAAAAAAGAGCCTTTAAAGAAGTCCTTAACTTATACGCGAAAGCTTCCAGGTAGTGTGTTAATCCTACCAAATCATAAATTTTCTTTATTAATACATGCCCAAAAATTGAAAAGGAAATTTTTAGTATGATGGGATACAAAATTGGCAAATTCCCGTGCAAATACTTAGGAATAGACCTTGATAAAGGTATCCTATCATCCAAACTTTGGCAACAAGTCATAACCAAAGTTCAAAATAAAAAAATTTCATGGAAAGGTAAATGGTTAACTAAAGCAGGTAGGTCGACAATGATCAAATCCATCCTTTCAGCCATACCCACTTATCATCTGTCTATCCTACCCCTTCCGATGAATGTTAAAAAGGATTTAGACAAACTGTTTCGAGAATTTTATTGGCAGGGACCTTCAGAAGACAAAAAAATTTCCCTGACTAAATGGGATACCCTATGCAAACCAATTGCAAAAGGGGGTCTAGGTATCAAAAACCTACTTTGGCAAAATCAAGCACTGGGGGCTAAACTTATATGGAGAATGTACAAAGAATCAAGCAGTAAATGGGCTTCCATATTATTAAACAAGTACATCCCTGGCTCGAATCCCATCAATATCTTCAGGTCACACTCCCATGTGAAAGGATCGCGGATATGGAATTTTATTAAGGACTGTAGAGGGATTATTAGCAAACATCTCTCTTGGGATGTAGGTTCAGGTAATCTAGCTCTTTTCTGGGATGATTCGTGGGCAGGCCTTACTCCCCTTAACAAACTGGGCTTCTCAAAGGAATTTATGGAAGAATGCAAGAGAGGCATAGGATTATATCTTAAGGATTACCTATGTAATGCAGAAGATTCTAAGTGGAGTGATCTTAAAGAAATAGATAAAGTTTGGCATGAGAAGCAAAACCTTTTGGCAGTATTGAAGGATAGGGAGATATCACTCAAAAATAGATCGGATACTCTAATATGGGTAGGATTAAAAAATGGTAATTACTCAGTCA